>JANKOE010000003.1:41848797-41863145 GCA_026284465.1 Erythroxylum citrifolium
ATATTGTTTAATATATTTTAAATAATATTTATATGTATAAATAATTTTTATTACAAAATAAAATATAGTTAAAATTAGAAATGCTTTTTATTTTTATGTTGCCAAACAGTTTATTATATGAAGCTCTTTTTTAAATGACAGCTCTATTGACTTCTTAGAAAAGCTCTACTGAAATAAGTCCATCCAAACAGGCACTTAATTTAATAAGATGAGAATTGAGAAATGAGTTGACATTCAAGATAAAGAATGGAATTTAGATTATGTTAGAATTCCTTATTGGAATAGAAGTATTAGTAAGTTAAATATGTTATTTTATTTCAGATATGTTATTCAATTGTTTAGAACTTATAGATTTTCTATTGGAATAGGATTTAAATTTTAGAAGCCCTTTCTTAGTAGAATAAGGGTTCTTAGAACTCTCTATATATGTATACTCAGCCCTTCAATAGAAGCAATTATGAATTTTTCTACTAACTTGAGTTTTCAACTAGGTGTGATGCTTTCTTCTATGAGTGATTATTAGACCTTAGAAGTGATTTTCTATTCTCCATTATTTGTGTTCCTCACAAGACTCCTGCCATCTTAAACCTAAATTCCAGCCATATTAAATCCGAAAATTCTAAGCCCAAATTTCTAGTATCACCAAACACTAAAATCCAACTATATCAAACTGAAATATCAGTATTCCTAGCTGAAATTCACTCTCGAAATTTGGCATTCCAGCAGCCTAATATCAGCTATGTGTCCTAGTTTTGTGATTTTTAGCTACTAGTTAATACTTCTATTTTTCCTATGTCAAGTTGTTTCCATTTTCCATTGTGTAATTTCTTCTGCATCAACTTGACTTTCCAATCTGCCTCTCTGTCTATAGTACTACAAGTTTAGAAATGACATATAGGGATTGTTTAATCTAGGTAAATGTTGAAGTTTTCTAAGTTGATTTGAGGTGGAAGGGTTGATCTTCTAAATTAGCTATCAAATCAATAATTCAAAATTATCTGCTATGCTTAGCATCTTTGAGCAACACTCCTCATTGAACCATAAGCCTTCTGTTCAGTTATGTGACAGAAAGCCATACAAAATATGTGAAAGTTCATATTGATTGTCTTCTCGTATATATGCTAGTTTGGATGCCCTGTCCATGATTTATGAATCTAACTTCAGGAGATTCATTTTGTAGTTGCTGGTAATATGAAGAAACTATTGTGCATGGAGATTTGGTGTTTGAGGTGTTTGGATAACTGAACTTTTGACATTTGCAGGCAGTTCAAAAGCTGATTGATGAGGAGTTTCAAGGAATTGAACATTTTCGCACATCAACATTGCATAAGAAGATAGCTTCTGCTCGCCATGATTTTATAAAGCTGTCAGGTTCTGAAAACAAGCTGGAAGCTGTGCTACAGGTCAACTCTCTGATCCTTTCTTATTTTCTGATTGCTGCTTAGGACATAAATATTCCAAAGTATGTGCATTTGCAATAGTGAAGTGAGCACACACAAGAATTTGTGTTGTATGTTCTAAAGTGTATTGTTCGTGCTTTTAACAAAAGTGGAATTTGTTATTCAAACAGCTTACTTCAGGATGACATTTCCTTAGTTTTATTAGACTGTCCTTTCCCTAGTTTTATTAGACTGTCCATTCTGTCTGGTTTAGTTGGACAAAGTTTTAATATTTCGAATTGAACAAAACTCGTTCTCCATATATTCTATACCTGCGGTTTGGCTATAATTTGTTCATGTCATATCCTCCTCAACAATGTTGATGGCAGTTTCTTCCTTAGAAAAGTCCCCTGCTTGGTCAATTTTTCTATTGTCAAGCATATGTTATGGTCAAAGAAATTCCCGTTAGTCCCAAAAGCATGGTTTCCAGGACATTATTACTTTAATTTCAAAGAATTCAAGTGTTATTTGATCCAGAAAGTAGTATAAATAACATTAGTCTCATAATGTGGGATAGGCTTGCTGGCTCTTAGCATTAAAATTGTAAATAACATCCTCAAAATAACTGAGAAATTTGAAGTAATTCTGGATATCATGAAAATGATATAAATGCTTAAATGAGCTATGTCTATTAGAAAACAAAACTTAGTTCTGTGAGCCATTTAACACCACATCCAAGAAACACAAAGAACAGAGTCAAGTATGCATAAGGTCTATTAGCTTGTTTATTGCTCTCCTGAGTCTGTGAACCAATGCAATTTGCATGGATGGTAGAAATTGTGTGAACTAATGTATGTAATTTGCAAGGTTATAAAATCAATTGGAACCATAAATTGTTGCATCAAAGTTGTTTAGACATTTAAATTTAAATGTTTAGCTTTGACATAAACTTAAATAATACTTGAAGTTCTGGCTTGTTACTTATCTCTTTATTTTTAATTATAGAAATATATAACATGCTAAGTTAATAAAGCTATGTAAAATGCTTTATGTAATCTTGCAAATATATTCCAATTTAGTACTGGTTTAAATAAAGTATTAGGATTAATGCATATTCTTATTTATGTTATTAATTCTTATTAAAGGATATACCAGTTTAAGAACTCTTTATAGCTGTTAAACCTCTATTCCTTAAATCTTTCCTGTTATTAGTTTGATATCCTATCTGGTTTTTAAAACATTAGATGGAATTTCTAACAAGAGTTTATAGAATACCCATGTTTTCTCTTTTATAGACTGTAAGGTAAGAATTCTAAAAGCAGTTGCAAGTTAATTATAAGTTATGTTATTGTATTAGGCTTCTTGGTTTAAATGGAATTCACGAAGCATCTACGTTTATCTAATTCCTACTTCTAGTCGGGGAAGTTAAAAAGTCAATTGTTTAGCAAAATGGCTTTGGATGATTCTAGTTGGCCAAATGGCCACAGAAAATCAAATTTGGAATTGAAGTTTCTATTAGGTCTGTCATAGTTGTCAATTTCAAAAGGTCGGATAATTTGCATTATTTATTGAAATGGATGCAGGTTCTTGAGCCCAGTTTGGCAAAGGGCAACAGAGTGATGGTGTTCTGTAACACTTTGAATTCCAGCCGTGCTGTTGATCACTTTCTCTCTGAGAATCAGATTGCCACTGTCAATTACCACGGAGAGGTGCCAGCAGAACAAAGGTAAAAAGATGAAAATCTTATCTCATTTTCCTAATATTTTGTATTTGCAACTTGAACACATGTGTACTATGATGATATTATCAGGTTTTAGTAAGCACCTTATCAAGTTAAGAGGAAAGCAAAAGCTTCTAGCTTGCCTCTTAGCTCCCAAATATGATCTGTAAACAGAAAAGTGTAATTTTCCTGCCTCTGTGCAAAGATGACTCTTTACAACTTTTGTATATCTGCACACATCAGTATGAAAATTTATGATTTTTCAAAAACAAACTCATTTTTATGTGCATGAAACTTTCTTCTTTTGAGCAGTAGCTCATGCAACTTGCATGCATTTCTAGAAGTCTCTATTGGATGGTTATTGTTAAATTATTTCCAGTTAAAGCATCAACCAATCAGTGAACATATGACACCTATTTCTGGAATTGTTTCTTTTTTTTTGTTTTTATGTTGGGATTGATTCTATAAACAATCTTACCCTTTTCGTGTTCTGCACAAAGTAGGCTTTCTAACGTGTTGGGGAAATTCGTAGTTGTGACTTAGACTTTCCTGGCCATTTCTTTATCTATCTGATAAGTTGCTTCATATGGATAATATGACCACTGAATCTTGTAACAACACTTCTAAAATTTGTGGGGTTTCTCAGAATATAGCAGCATGCATTTTACAGTGTTAAGAGAACCTCTATTATTGCCATTACCAACTTATACGAAATTGATTAACTTGGGTGTTTCTTGGATAACATTGTTCTAAATTTTGATTTCTCCACAGTTTTATGCATATATGTTATTGTTCCCTGTTGGAGATGGCCATCATGGTACTATTTCTGTTTGTTCTGAATTCCAACTTTTTTTTTTTAATGTATTCTACAGATACATCATTTGTGCTTAATGTTATGTTCCTTTATCACTTATATTGTCGTTGCAATTTGCGTTAGATCTTAAATGTTTTACTGGCACATTTTTTGGTTATAAACCTTACCTTTCACCAGCCATAATTTTGTAAGGAATATCTGCTGCATTTTAACAATGTATTTTCTATAACGCAGACCAAGTTGTGTTAACAGCAGAAAAACACTTTTGGACACAACTCAGGCAATAGTGTCCATTTATAACATCAAAATTAGTTTCAAAAGCGTTTTTGTGCTCCTCTCCTCTTCACCTTGGCGTCACTCTATATGAATGGTCTAGAACTGGAGTGTCTCTATAATTTGAATTTCGATGTTTTGAGTAAGCTTTTATTGTGAACTAGGGTTGAAAATCTCAACAAGTTTAAGAGTGATGATGGAGACTGTCCCACGTTGGTGTGCACAGATTTGGCTGCCAGGGGACTTGATTTGGATGTAGATCATGTAATCATGTTTGATTTTCCCTTAAACTCTGTAAGTGACTACACTCTATGTACTATTTTTCTCTTGCGCACACCTGTTTGCACATTTGTTACTTATTTTTTTGCAGTTTTTTGTAACGCTAGCCAACCTCCATGGTGCTACTTGACCAAGTGAAAGTCATAGGTGTTAAGTGTGTGGATCTGAGATCAGATCCTACGCTTGTTTCTCTGCCCTTCATTTAGAGAAGAATGGAGAAGAAGTTGGATATTGGATTTTCCTCTTGCATTTGAGATTAGTACTTTCTAGCTTCCTTAAGCTGAAAATAAAATATAATTAATGTGTTACATATTCTTGACTTCTAGATCGATTACCTTCATCGGACTGGAAGAACCGCCCGAATGGGTGCAAAAGGTATGCTACATGAAATTTATTGTATGTTGTAGGTTGTTGAAGGGTTGACACTTTTGTTGTGGCAGAATAGCCCTAATCGTAATTCTGAAGGCACATTCTTTTGGACTTGCATTAAGTTGAAAAAATTTTCACCATCAGATCCTTTTTATTAATACCTATTTTTTGCATATGGAAAAGGCCTGAAATCACTCTTCTATTTTAAACGTTCTTTTGAAATCAATTTAGTATTTTCATCCATCCATTTATTTGGAGCTGGAAAATTAATCCTGCTCTGCAACTTTTGGCCTGTAAAGCGAAATCTTCTTTTACTTTTTCCTGTTTGATGATAAGATGCTTATGTTTTCAATGTAGTCTTCTGGAAACTTGTAGAAGTTCCAATTTCATAGTTTTGAAGCTTATGGTTGTCATATGCCCTTGAAATTCTACAGGGAAGGTGACAAGCTTGGTTGCCAGAAAAGACCAACTGTTGGCAGCAAGAATTGAGGAGGCAATAAGGAATAATGAAAGCTTGGAGTCCCTCACTCTGGATAATGTGCGTAGAGATATTGCCAGGGCTCGGATAACAGGAGAAAAGAGTAGGGGTGGAAAACTGAATAAGGCATCCAGCCAGATTAAGCCCGCAACTGTAAAATCTCCAACCATCCGTGCAAAGGTTGCATCTTCAGGAGCCAAATCTGGAAAAACATCCACTCGAGCCAAATCTGTAAAATTATCTGCTTCAGCAAAATCGGTAAAACTCCACAAAGATGAAAGCACAGAGAAACCCTACAGTCGAATTAGGTCGAAAAAGCCATCTACTGGTTCAAAGTTGAGTGTTGTTGCATTGAGGGGCAGATCCTCTTCGGCTGACAAGAAACTATTGAGGTCCAGTTAGGGTCACGCATCACAGAAATTCTTGTGTGGGCAAATTTTGTACATTAGACAGTGCTCTTTGTTTTTGGTAGTAGGATTATCACTTCCTATTTACTGTTAATAGTAATTGATGGTAGCTTTTTACCCCAGCTTCTCTGCCCATTCATCAATTGATTCTTGTAGTTCTTATCTATATATATGGCATTATGTAAACTGATTTTGTGATAGATAACGAAGTAGAAACTGATGTAGAGAACCTGAAAGAACAAGATGTAACAAACTTCCAACAATATTATGATTTAGTGAATACTTCAAGTATTAATGAAAAAAGAACAAATTTATTAACAAAATCAAATGACAATAAATAAAAAATTAAGATACATTCTAATTTTCACTTTCAACCTTTTTATTATAGTTGCAATTTTTAGAATACAGTATAAATTTCTAAATAAAAATTGAACGTATATTATTTTGATAAATTAGTAAAACTATTAATTTAATTTTACTATTTTTATATAATTTTTACTAAAAAATATCAATAGGAAATTCATCATATTTTATTATAAATAAATAAATAAAATATCTGCAAAATGTTTAATTAAAAACATTTTTATTTTTATAAATTTCAATTTATTTAGTTAAAGTAATTATAAGATAAACTAAAATAAATTATTAGTAATTAATATTAAATAATTAAATAAAATTTATTAAGTTAATACATAACTCTCAGCATTTCCATTTTTCAAACCCCAAGTGAAGTATTTAGTATTCACATGCATAACTACTTTAAAGAAGTTATAGATTTCCATATTTCTCACCTACAATACCTTCTTTATTGTTTCTAGAATTGAATGTAGCGGAGTGTGATAGAAAGCACACGTGTCAACCTACTAAATTTATTTAATTAGCTTCAAAA
This sequence comes from Erythroxylum citrifolium, assembly GCA_026284465.1. NCBI lineage: Eukaryota > Viridiplantae > Streptophyta > Magnoliopsida > Malpighiales > Erythroxylaceae > Erythroxylum > Erythroxylum citrifolium. The sequence continues at coordinate 41,855,406 of JANKOE010000003.1, forward strand.
TGTGGCAAATGCATCATTTTTTTTCATCAGTGAAATCTCCTAGCCCGGCCAGTAGATGAATTCATGAAAATACAAGTCAATGTCCCCAAATGTCTAGATTCTCAGTCAACTATTCAAACAAGAGAAAAGAAACTCCATTGAAATAAGATCCAGTTCTGTTTTGACTGACATAAGTGAGTTTATAGTCTCCATGGGTGAAAATTCTGCAACTCTGAGACATCTATTCCATATCACATCATTAAGTGTAGTCATAAACAAATTCAAGACAACTAAATGAGCTGATTCAAGCATGCTCTATCCAAATCCATACTGGCTCATTCTAAATAAAATTAAAAAAAAATAGAACTTCAACCAGAAAAAGGAAAAAAGAGAAAACAATTGGAAAGCAGTCATATAAATTCAGGAAAATTAGATTGAAGCATGAGAAACTCAACTAGAAAAGTACCCTGATAGGAGCATTTCAAAAGGAGAGTGAAAACCTCCTCGGAGCTGTTCCCCTATATTCTCACCCAAAACCATAAAAGAACACAACTTCTTTCACTCCCCAGCAAAACCGAAAAAACCCCCAAATTCCCTCTCACACAAACTCCCAAAGTTAAAACTGCAAATGGGTTCTTGAGATAATGGTTAAAGTACCAGTCATCAGCACAAATCCTGAGTTCAAATGTGACTCACGACACAGAATCCTGAGATGTTGTGTGCAAGTAAGTGGGTCATAGAACTAAGATGCCATTGTTGTGAGTAACTACACATGTAATAAGACAAACCTAAAACAAACTAAGTGGGGTTATCTTTGAAAGATCATTTTCTGCAGAAAAAATGTGTGGTTGTGTTTAATTTGTATGTTACTATAAGTGGATGGTAATACCACCAATTCCCTAACAGTGCTTAATTAAATCTAGAGCTTGGCCAACAAGGGGACCACTCTCAAATCAGGCAGTGTAGTTTCCATTCCACTCCGATTAAGTAGACAATTTCCTGCTACTCAAATGTCAAAAGTAGAGATGTTTGTCCTGATGCCCAATTGTGATTACCCACTTGAAGTAGATTTTGAGTCTGGTGCCACCAAATAGTGAAAGAATTTTACAGCAGATTTTGTAGAGGTCCTGACAAATGAAAGCAACAATGAAAGGAAAATCTAATAAAAGGAAAGAAAAGAAAGAGGCTATTTAGAGACAAGCACAATCATAAGAAGTGAATAGTTATAAAAAGAAGAAAAATTTTTGTCCCGAGTAATATTCGAGGTTCTTTCGGGCTAATAATAAGAGGAAGAGTAAGATTAGGTGGACCATTTTTTTGATTTCTTTAATGAGGCTTAGAAATGCTTACCATATGGAAAACCGATTTGTACTTTTGGCAGAATCCTGATATTATGATATATCATCTTTATCACAAGAGCAAACCAATCTTTGAAATTTATCTGATAGTTCTTCATAAGAGTCAATCTCTCTTGGCTGAACACGTCCGATTGCGGTCTTTAGTTGTTCCATTGTTACTTCTGAAGCATCAATATTTTCCTGACAGTGGACAGCATTAATCAATAACCAAGGTATCAAATGATACAGGCATAGACTAAAGGAACATAGGAAACCTCAAGGGCTGCAATGGCTGCCTCACGGCAGATTAATGATATATCAGCTCCGGTATAACCATCAGTTAAAGAAGCTAGCACTTTTATGCTCACATCAGAACTGCATGGAGTCTTGCGCAAGTGGATGTGAAATATTTCTTCCCTGTCAGTCACATTTGGAGGTCCCACATATAGAAGTCGATCAAACCGTCCTGCTCAAATTTCTCCATCAATGACATGTTTAAGGTAGCAGATAGTTCGTGCCTGGAGAAAAGTTGAAGTACCTGGTCTTAAAAGGGCTGAATCAATCTTGTCCGGCCGGTTTGTAGCTGCAATTACCGTGACATCAACTCTTTGGTGCAAACCTGAATTAACAAAATTATTGTCCTCAATCAAAGATAGTGAAGAGAATAGCAGAACAGTGTACAATATAGGAAAGCATATAATGATTATATCTTGCTTCAAAGAAATAACATAATCAACTGAAATACAATATCCTAAAATACAAAATTTTTAAATTCAATAAAATGTAGTAATCCCTCGACACCATGTGGCCAAACAAAATGAAGATGTTGAAGTAAACTCAATGAGCCGTAGCAAAATGTAGAATATTGAGCATCAATAGGATTTAGTACAAAAGTGAAAGATTACTAACCATCTAATTCCACAAGAAGTTGACTCATCACCCTATCCGAAACTGAAACTCCATCACTTTCCTTACCACGAACAACAGCAAGACCATCCATTTCATCAAAAAAAATTATTGACGGGGCGTTCACCCTAGCCTTTGCAAAGAGGGATTTTACGGCCTTCTCTGATTCACCAACCCATTTGCTATAAAGCTCTGGACCCTTGACAGAAAGGAAATTCAGTCCTGCTTCTGAAGCAACTGCACGTGCCATAAGAGTTTTGCTACAACCAGGAGGGCCAAACATCAGGATCCCTTTTGGGGGCTGGGTACCAATGCGCTCAAACGCATCCCTATGCTTTTGAGGCCACTCCACTGCTTCCATCAATTGAGCTTTTACCTCTCTTTGGCCACCTACATCCTCCCAATTAACTTTGGGAACTTCAACCATCATCTAGAATTAATAAAATTGGTTCAAATGAGTAGTAAAACATATCAAACAGCAACTATGTTGTATACTCCCTTACATAATACCTAGCTGGTTTCAACAATGATAAACATAAACTAATTAAAAAAAGTGGAGGAAAAAGGTATACGAAGCCAGTGAAGTTTAACTTCAAAAGCTAAGAGCGAGGTTTTGCAGATAATATAGGCTAATTTATAAAACAGTAGCCTTGGTCAAACTTTTCAAAAACAAAATTGCCTGGTATCACTCAAGATTTTGTCTTTCCAGCTAATGAACTGCAACAGTGATGGCCACAACAATTTAGTATGTTAAAACATCTTATAATTGCCCAACAACATAGGACAGATAATTGTTGACTTGGTTAACCTATGAGATAAACATAACAAACAAAAGAAGTTGACAATGTAGAGACAGAAATGCTCATGGGTCTATAGCATATATGTTATCTGTTACTATGCATTTAACTTTAAAACTAATGAAATTCAAGTTACGTGTCAATTTGTTAAAATGTCCAACTATCATCTAATTTTTTTCCTTACAAAGGTGATTAGATATTAGCATTCGCCTGTATTATGATTCTCAACATCTTGTGGACCTCAGTATTGTATGGCTTCAATAATATTAAAGTATACATTTTGACAAACACATATCATTAAAACGTGATAATACCTCTCGCATAGCACTAGGCCTCACTTTCATCCTGGCCTTATCAAAATCTTCAAAATTGATTGTCAACATTTCCTCTTCCGTCATAGATGGCTCTTTAGTGTTTGTCCTAGAGCCATTCTTGATATAGCGCCTAAGGCAAACCAAGGCTGCTTCATTGCAGAGGGCAGCTAAATCAGCACCAACAAAACCATGTGTGACCATGGCAAGGTGTTGCACTTGCACATCTGAGAGTGAATGTTCCTTCTTGCTAAGAAGAACATTGAGGATATCCCGTCGTTGCAGAGGAGATGGAACTCCTGAAGAGAAAAGGAAATGAATTTTGCATAAAATAGCAATAGATGAAAAACTTTAGAGCACATCTAGTTCTAGTCATCACATCCCATAAGCGGTTTGCCATGCTTCTATTTGGTAACAAATAATTCAATATCTTGAAACACAGAGTGATTTATAACATATTAAAAGACCACATCCATTCTTATCTACTACCCTCATAAACAAATTCTCTGTCATGCCTTTTTACTTATCTCTTTTAATCATTTTGGAACCACAGTCCACTCCGATTAGTAATATGCATATGTGAACTTTATCATGTATTGACTCAGTATTAACAACCATCAGCATAAATTCACTTTATTGATAGCAGCATCATCAAAGTTTATTCAAGTTTGGAAAACAATATAAAGAACTAAAAGATAGGGGCATGTATCAGGCTCATAAAGATTATCTGAAAGAACTAAATATCAAATTTAAATCTATTAGGAATAAAAGTTTAGCAAGTTAGAAAACCCTCTTAACATGAAGTGTCAGAATCTCATTATTTACAAGGCTTCGGACTGGATATTTCATGTTCCCATATTAAAAAGTGAAAAGACCAACAACTCATGGAAAGAAAGCATTTTACTTACCAATTTCAATTTCCCTATCAAATCTTCCAGGTCGTCTTAGTGCAGGCTCAATACTATCAGGCCTATTTGTTGCAGCCATTACTAGAAATCCATCAGTTCGGTTAATCCCATCCATTAAATTCAACAACGTGGCTACCATTCTTTGAGATAGTTCTTCACCTCCATGTTTCCTTGCAGGTACGATGGCGTCCAACTCATCAATGAACACCTGCGAAATAGCTATCTGTTAGCCACCCATACTCGAAATTAATCTAAGCTCACAATTCTGAAACATATCCATTTAACAACAAATTAAAATGAAGCCAATATGTTTCACTATTATACACAGCTTAAGAACTATAGCCTTGAGTACAAAATCTGCACATCTTGGTGACTGCAACCAAAAGATTAAACAAGTAACCTCCTATCATAGCAAGTTTGTCCCCAGCACAAAGCAACTTTTTGTTGTGGAAATCCCATCCATAACCATGACTTAAAAATAAAATAAAAACTGCTTATCTTTAACACTCCTACCAATATGCAACTTTTTGAAGATTCAAAATAAAATGATTTGAGATACATGTAATAATGACGTAATAGCTTCGGTATGATATGTAGCTTGGTGACCAACTCCAACTTAGCGGTAGAGAGTGTCACTAATAAGTACATAGTAAATGAACATCACAATTGTATTTAACCGCGAGAAAAACAAGCAGCTTATTAATGTCCATAATGGCAAGAATTAAAATTAAATTTGGAAAATAAATAAATTTCAGTCCACAAAAACAATTTCAATAGATAAATCCATCCAACAATTTGTTTGAAAAAAAGTCTAACATCACACAATTGGTTGAGATAATCTATAAGAATTAAATAAAAAATTGCTAGTGTCTTAGAAAATATAATAACTAACCACTGAAGGTGTTGCTCTACTTGCTGAATCAAAAATCTCAGTTATTTTTCTTTCACTTTCTCCATAATATGGACTTATTATCTCAGGTCCATTGATAGGGAAAAGGTTGACACCAGCATCATGGGCACACAATCGAGCCAAAGAAGTCTTTCCAATGCCAGGTGGACCATGAAGAAGCACTCCCTTGATAGGTCGTAAACCGACACTAGAATAGTGATGCCATTGATGAATATTAAAACACCATTCAATGATGAAAAAAATGATAAACCAGATTAGTAAGCAAATATAAGCACAAAATGTCACATGCAATTTGTTTCTCACCAAAAACATTTAAACCTTGGAATTTCAAAAGCTCCCTGAATATTACTTTAGGACATTTCCACCCAGTGATGAATGTAAAGAAAAGTGATTATCCTAATCTTAATTATAAGAACACATCGTAAGTGACATGACATTGATCAATGTACACAAAGACAAACAATTACATGGTGAAATGAAGTGAAATGAAAGCATCCTCATTTGAACTGATAAAAAGCTATGTCTCCAAATAAAGGCCAAATAAAGGTTATTGGCATAATGGACAAAAAAGATCAATCAAAAGGGCTTCAAATACCAGTCAAAGCCTCAAAATTCGAGTGACCAAGGTGCCAACGGTTCTTTATTGTATTGCTAATACAAGGAAGAACTTCAAGACATTTCAAATTTCACTAGAGGGCATATTTCACCACTTTGAGCACATTTACTATTCAGAAACGAAACCTTGCCCACAAAAGCTTTCAATCATCTGTGAATATGATGATACAGGATGCATACGTAGTATGATTCTAATGCTTGAGGAGTTCTAGCAAGTTACTTCTACCAAAATGAATTACTTCTGGACTTTTTAACGATCACTTAATCTGATGTTCGCAAAAATGAGAAAGGGAATGACAATGACACAAAATAGTTGACAAATCAGTTCAAGCATATTCTATCTAATTAACATACCTTGCCAACATGCTATTTCTTGACCATATTATAATGTCCTTCAGAATTGCATATTCTTTATCCAGACCCCCCAAGTTAGATTGATCCTGTCCCACAACGGCTTTTAAATGCTCACTATCAACTTCTATGCATGACAGACTTCTTTGAATTGTTTCAACTGATAATGCTGCTGGTAGACTCAAATAGACTCGTGTTGAATATTTTATAAGAAAAACATCTTTCTCAGGGTTTACCAAGTCAGAAGCTGGGGGACCCAATATATGACTACTATCTCCCCTCAATTTTTCACTAGTATCCTTTGAGGAGCTTAATTTCGCACTTATGACACGGAAAATATAGACATCCCTTAGTAATGGAATCGCAACATGATTTCCACAAATTACAACACGAGAATGCAACCATGAGGCAGCCAAGGTCTGTAGAAGATGCTTGGTACTTTCATCCTGTAACAATTCTTTGATATCAAATAAGTCACCATATGGACCAGGTGGATCGGATGAAATGGAAGTTGTTCCTTCACATGTTGGTGAATCTAATTGACTGTGTTCATTGGAAACACGTTTTGGCTGAAAAGGTGTCCTAGGGGATGACATTACACCATTTTCAGCTTTTTTGCAAGTTTTTCCAGCAGAAACTTCTAGCAGGGGCTTCATAGTGTTTGTCCTCTTTACCCCAGGCTTATAAGGAATAAGCTCCAAATACAACTCTATGCAATTATGAACTGAACAACTATTTGTTCTATGTGGTTTATTCTTCCCATCTGAATGATCAACCAGAAGTTGATCCTGGATAGGATAAACAAACACAAACCTTCCATCAGCAGGATATCCCAGAGCGCGGGAAAGGTTTGAAGACAACTGGACTCTATTCTTGAAGACCTGCAGGAAAGAAGAGAAAAGAGGCTTAGCTTGTAGCCTTATGTAAAGTCAGATAAGCTCAACTGAGTCATGAAACTAGTAGCTGTACCTACACAGAACCCAGCACCATTTACAACCTTCTGAATATAGATCTAATTCTAAAGAACTGTAAACAACTCTTATGAAAGTTTGATTTGTTTGGATAACACATAAAGAAAGTAACTTCCTTATCCTATGTTTTACAAGATAATCAGGAAAGAAAAGTAACTGAAGCCTAATGACCAACTTTAGTAAACAGTTATTGGAAAGCATGACCAACCAATTAAAGAGCAAAAGAAGCCTTTGGTGGCTGAAAGGATATATCTGCAGAGTGTTGAGTTCAATACCAAAAGGCCAAAATGGGACTAACTAGAGCACAACTAATAATAATACTTTTCTATCTTACTGCAAATTAAAAAACAACATAGACGAAAAATAGGAATTCCACAAAACAATGGCAATGTCAGAGAAAATAAGATAAATCTCAGTACATAATGGTGTACAAGGAGGAAGTGAGGAACATTATTTGCTCAGCTTATCTAAATCCAAGCAAATGAGGAACATCAATTCTAGAAGGTTCTAACTCATTGACCAATATTAGAATTCTTCTTGTCGCATTATATTTTCATATAAGCATGACTAGATAACAGAAAAAGAGATACAGTTATTTAAACCTTGGAAGAAGGAAAAACTGTAGCAAGAGCAAAGTAGTCCCCCGCCACATTAG
>JANKOE010000003.1:41863245-41878341 GCA_026284465.1 Erythroxylum citrifolium
ATAAGGTATTTTCGTACATCCTTGGTATTTTTGATTATACTTCATGTTGTTGTATGGTCTTTTCCGCAGTGTATTGTTAATACTCGGACCGTACGTGATCCAACAATGATGTCTTATAAGAGAATAAAGAATGATGATGCCATGTTAAGTGAATGTTGGGATTGAACGTAGCGCACCATTATCATAGGTTACGTATTGGAATGTCCTTAGGGTGTTCTAGTTCATACTTTATGGTAGTGGTGGTGCTATATTAGCTACTCGTTTTCATGAAAAAATACTAGCAAATCTACTTAGGTTAAAAGGCCTTAAATTATGAATGAATGTGACAATTTAGAGGGCGACACTTAAACACTAAATCCTAATTAAGTAGCATATTTAATCAAAGAACTCCAGTTCACTAATTCTACCAGTTAATAATTCTCTATAACATAATAGACCATGTTCAAAATTAAATCAATTTCAATTCATCTAAGCCATTGACACATTCACACGATTCACAGAATGCAACCTAATAATTATAATATGCAAAATTCACATTCAAATAAACACATAACCCTCCCCACACTTGAACAACACATTGTCCTTAATGTAAGAAGGTGATAACAAACACACATAAAGACATAAAAATAAAAATAAAGAGTAAATTTATAAAGAAAGAAAGGGTTTAGAACAAGGTTTATGGTGATGGAGTTGGAGGTGTCAGTTGAATGCCCTGAGCCTCAAAATAGCAATGAATACGACGTATGTCCCGGCTCTAGTGTCATTGGGCTCGGGCCATCTCCATCATCCTTCTGGAGTTCTTCGCAAGTGTATCCTTAATTACCTTGGTATTTGTGGAGATTATGTCTAGTACCTTCCTCTAGCTCGGTTTTTTTGCATCTTCTTCTCTTCGGACTCCTCACTGGTTAAATCCCCTTCTTCTTATTATTGGGCGCTTGAACATGTTTGACCAATCCTGCCCTTGACATATGTTTTGGCACTAATATCCCAAAGTTCCATATTATGGGACTTCAAGATTTCAACCCTCCATAGATGATAGTGGTTCATGAACTCAGGACGGTAGATTGTAAGTCCATTGCCCTCAACTCCATAGTAGTTAGCTATGGCCGAAACCAAGTAACCAATTCCTAAATTATTGCTCCTCTTTTTTTCAACAACAATAATTTCATTAAAAATATGGGTGGTTGTGCAAACTGGGATGCTATGATTCATGCAGCACAACATAAACAGTTCCTTTATCGAAAACTTGTTGGTTTCCATTTTGTCAAGAACAGTTTGGCACATGAATTTGTGCATCAACAAGTGTTCATGACTCCTAATAATGTTGTTGTGTGTGTGTTTTTAGCATTGAAACACTCTAATCCAGTTAGTTCTATCTAATAGGGACTGACACAGAAATCATCGTGCTGATCTACTACGGAAGACTCGAGGAAACTAGAAATTTCATACATGGTGTCATAATCAAGCCCCTAGGGTTGTCCCCGTAATATAAACCACAATTCCCTAGGTTTGTTGGATTCATATTGAAGATAAGTAAAAAATTCTAAGGTCAGTTCTTCGTAAATTGGGAATTGAATTTGAATGAACTAATACCATTGAATTTTCTTAGCTAAGCTATTGACCTTGTCTCATAGTTCTAATCTATCTAAAGTTTCAAAGTGAAAATATTTTGGAACAATATTTTGTTTACTATAAAGGGAATGAAAACAAGTACCTTCCTTATCCGAGAAGATTGGGAAAGATGCTCCATAATTAGTTGCTTTGTTCCTCTTCCCTCGTCCCGAGACTTGTGTTTACCCCGTTGATTGATCACGCTTTACTGTTTGCTTGATGCATGACATATTGGCTTATGAGTCGGTGGAAATCAAAAGAAATTTGGAGGTTTGAAATTTTGTAGAGAGAAATGAGAGTGATTGGAGAGATAAAGTTTAGAGAGATAAAGTGAAAAAGAAAGTGAGTGAAAAAATAAAGTTAGAAATGTATTTATAGGTGGTTAGATTGTAAAATGGTAAAAATTTTAAATGAAATGCACATGTCTGTCATTTTTACCTTGCCGCAAGCTACGAACGCATGCCACGATCGTGGCCTACAATTTTTTCACCATTTTTAATTTTTCTTCTTCTTATGTCCTTCTCCACTTTCCGAAATCCCTTCTTAACTCCTTGTGGCTCTTTTATCTCTCTTTGCTTATTTCATCGATCATAGAATTCACATTGACGTCCTATGCCTTCTAATTTTATTTGAAAACAAAATAACCTAACTACGGAATTCAAACTTTCTAAAAACAATTTAAGGAAATTAAAATTCCATGGGTTGCCTCCATGCAGCACTTCTTCTAACACCGGTAGTTCGACGCTTTTCTTTTGTTCATGGTGGTTCAAATGAGTGGTGCAATGGTAGTGCAGTCATTAATCTAACAGTTTGCACATGAGCTACCATGCCCTTGATTCCACCTTCCTTGTGGCTTTCCTTCTTTCGCCTTCTTCTACGTGATCGCTTCTTTCTGAAGGCACTCCTAAGATCCGCAATATCTTCCCATTGCCCTTGAGGTTCGGGTTCCTTGCCATTAGTTGGAAGTAAAGGAGGATTGTTGCCCTTCTTTGACACTTTGAAGGTTACTTGTTGCTTACCTACCCTCAAAGTTAGTGCCCCCCCATAGAGGTTTCTATATCTTCTCCAATATCCAATATATAGAAGTCTGTGGGAAAAGTAAAATTATCAACTTGTACTTGCACACCCTTAATAATCCCCTTTGGTTGATGGATTGTTTTGTCGATCGTCTTTACTAACATCTTTATGGGTACTAACTCTCCTAGCCCCAAATTTTGACTAAAGGTGTGGGGCATCATATTGATAATTACTCCTAAATCAGCGAATGCCCTATCTATGTTGACTCCATCTATACTGCAAGGAATGTAAAAATCCCCTGGATCCTCTTTCTTCTATGCTATGTTGGGGTTTTCTTCTGCTTCACGCTCCTTAATGTTCTTATTTATCGATTTCGTAAATGTGAGCCTTATTTATAAGTGTTCTGTTATGTTCTCAACCTTATTTAAGTCAACCTCCTCAGAATTCCTCATTACCCTACTTGACAATGATTTTTGCTGCGTTAGAATAGGGTATGGTAATTTAGGTCGAGATTCCTGAATTGGCTCAATTCTGAGCTCATTTAGAAGGAGTTCCACAATTCCTTGTCCTTTTCCTTTATCTCCATTCTCCTTTGTATGATCAAGCTCCTTTTCTTGGGACTGAGTGATGGCCATGGTCCTAACCTTTGGGTTAGACTCGGTATTGCTTGGAAGGGTTCTTGCATTCCAAATAGTTATTGATTCAGCTAGTTGACCTATTTAAACCTCCAGATTATGTATTGAAGAGGCGTGATTCTTGGTAACTTGCTCAAAATTGCTCTCAAGCCTCCTATATGCATCTTCTATATCTCCAATCTTATCTAAAATCTTATCCAACTTATATTCCATTAAGCTTGGTTTATCTTGTTAGAAGCCCAATTGTTTTTTAGGTCTAAATTGTCCTCCCACATTGTTCGTCCAAGAGAAATTAGGTTGATTCTTTCACCCAAGGTTGTAAGTGTTGGAGTAAGGGTTGTTTCCCCCTCCTTATCCATACTGGGCTCCTATGTGATTCACTTGCTCTGGATCACCTTACTTCATTAAGAAATAATCCATTGTGTCATGGTCCAATTGTCCACATAGTTCACATTTAAGTTGCACAGCCTTCACCAAAGTTGAGGACGAAGCCTTCATGTTGTTGAGTTATCAAGTCAAGTTATCAATCCTCACTTGCATTTCAGTCATTTGATCAACAAACACAATTACTTTTTGTTCACGGAATGTAGTAGTTTGTCTACTCTGCTCATTCGTCCATAAACAACTGTTACTCACCATCTCCTCTATTAATTGTTCCGCTTCATCAACTGTCTTCCTCATCAATGATCCTCCCGAAACTGCATCGATCGTGCCTCTCATATGTAGGGTAACTCCATTATAGAACATTTGCAACAAAAATTCCTTGGGAAAGTTGTGATGTGGGCATTTCCGTAGCAAATCCTTGTATCATTCCCATACTTCGTAGATCGATTCCCCGTCACCTTATTGGAAGTTGGTGACTTCCTTGATGATCTTAGTGGTCTTAGTCAGGGGAAAAAATTTATCCAAAAAGACATGGACTAACTAATCCCAAGTGGTAACATTGGTAGGGTTAAGGGAGTGATACCAATCCTTTGCTCTATCTTTAAGGGTAAAGGGAAAGAGCCTAATTCTAATTGCATCTTCTGACATCTGATGGTACCTAAAGGTATCACAGTCTATTGAACCATGTTCAAAAGAGCTGGTTTAATTTCAAATGATGCAGTTTGTACTAATGGTCTAGCTACTCCTTGATTAGCCACATTGAACCCTGGTCTCATAAAGTCCATAAAGGTCCTCTGTTGTCGTACTTGGTTTACTTCGTGGTCTAAATCCTGCTAAAATTTCTTGGCCATTGTTGTCTTTGCGATTTCTTCTTCTTTGTTATGCCAAGCTTTCCTAATGGTTCGTTCTAGTCGAATGATGTCTAAATCTAATTTTTCAGCTGCGCGACTTGAACTTCTCGTGACTTTTGTGTTCATGTAAGAGCACGATTTCAGAAATAGAAAAGAAAGAAATGAAAATAAAAACTAAACTAAATGCCTTAAACTATAGAACTAAACTAATAGCTTCTCCGGCAATGGCACCAAAAACTTGATCGTGGTTTTCCAATATGTGTAGTTTTAACATTTTAACCTCAATATTCCGCAAGCATGTGGGTTATTCGTGTAGTATCTAGGTGTCGATCCTACGAGGAGGGTTAATCGATTCCTAAACTTTAACGCCAAAATAAATTGCTAAAATTCAATTGTAACTAAGCTAAAATAATAACGTAATTCAATCAACCAATTAAACTCAAGAATAAGTTACGAAATGTTAACAAATCAGGAAACTGTAATGCACACACCAAGAATCAACCTAAGGAAATACCAATTGAGAGAAATGAGAAATTTTTACTTATCTTCAACACTATCCTAATTGATTATGAAATGTTAGATTATTGGTCCTGGACTATCGTAGGGTTAGTTACTCTCTCTTAAGTTATAACCAAAAGCCCTAAATTATAAACCCTAATCAGATTATGAAAAATTGCAATTTCTCAATTCACAATTTATCTAAACCCTAATTAGATCTAAAGTTTTTTATTAGACTACCGGAACCTATGTGAGATCTCTCATCACACAATTACCAATTTGATTGATTTCTCATTCTTATTAAATTTAACTCTCGTTAGTTCAATTTAATTATTTTTCATCGGTTCACCCTCTCAGTCTATTACCGATTTATGAAAATGCAGAAATCAATCACAATGAATCCAATTCACATAAACAATTAGATTTTTATTTAATCAAAGATAAAAATAACCCGAAGGTGAGTTTAGACAATCCTCAATATTCATAAATCCTATCTCAAAAGCTATTCCAATTCTATACATGGATAAAAATGGAAATACACTGGAAAATAGATCCAAATGGATGATAGGAAGTACTTCGTGTAGGCTTCTTCTCCACGTCTATCTGCCTTCGTCTCTTTCTCAACCTCTTGATGAACTTTATTTAAGGTTTCGTGATGGTGGCTGATGCAAGAAGCACCTTGTCTCTTTTTCTAATTATTTATATACTTAATGTGTTCTGGGTAGCCCTAGGTTTTTTTCAGGGTTGAAAAGTCCGAAAAATCCCTCAAAACTCGACCTTTCTATGTGTCTAGGCATCTGCCTGATGTAGGTCATGATCGTGGGCCATTTGTATGCTTTTTATTATGATTGTAGCAGGCAGGCCACGATTGTGGGCCAAGTCTTATGCTTCTTTCACGATCGTGGCAGATAGGCCACGATTGTGGGCTGTTATTTCGATCCAAGTCTCTCCGAAACTTCTTCGTTCTTCACTGTTGACCCTGAAACACTAACAAACACATCAAGGTACCTCAAAGACATAATAATTAAGCTTAAATTCTTGTACTAACCCATAAAATGCTTAAACACAAATAATTCACAAACTAACACAATTCTACTGAAAATACATACTAAACAATCGAATAAGCAGATAAACACATTACAAACTATACCCTAAAACACGATGCATTTCACTGTAAATTGTTCTACTATTCTTTTCAGTACCTTTGATTGTGGACAATCATTTTGTTAATTCAAGTCTGCATCGAAGAGTTGATGTCACTATAATTGCAGCTATAAACCAGCTGGACAAGATTGATTCAGCTCTTTTAAAACCAGGTACTTTAACTTTTCTCTAGGCTCGAACTATCTGCTACCTTAAACATGTCATTGATGGAGAAATTTGAGCATGATGGTTTGATCGAATTCTATATGTGGGACCTCCGAATGTGACTGATAGGGAAGAAATATTTCACTTTCACTTGCACAAGACTCCATGCAGTTCTAATGTCAGCATAAAAGTGCTAACTTCTCTAACTGATGGCTATTAGAGCTGATATATCATTAGTCTGCCGTAAGACAACCATTGCAGCCCTTGAGGTTTCCCATGTTCCTTTAGTCTGTGTCTGTATCATTTGATACCTTAGTTATTGATTAATACTGTCCACTGCTAGGAAAATATTGATGCTTCAGAAGTAACAATGGAATAACTAAAGACTACAATCGGACATGATCAGCCAAGAGAGATTGACTATTATGAAGAACTATCAGATAAATTTCAAAGACTAGTTCACTCTTGTGATAAAGATGATATATCAGAATATCAGGATTCTGCAAAAAGTACAAATCAATTTTTCATATGGTAAACATTTCTAAGCCTTATTAAAGAAACCAAAATAATGGTCCACCTAATCTTACGCTTCCTCTTATTATTAGCCCGAAAAAACCTCAAATATTACTCATGACGGTATATCAGCTCCGGTATAGCCATCAGTTAGAGAAGCTAGAACTTTTATGCTCACATTAGAACTACTTGGCATCTTGCGCAAGTGGATGTGAAATATTTCTTCCCTGTCAGTCACAATCAGAGGTCCCATATATAGAATTCGATCAAAGCGTCCTGCTCAAATTTCTCCATCAATGACATGTTAAGGTGGCACATAGTTCGTGCCTAGAGAGAAGTTGAAGTACCTAGTCTTAAAAGGGCTGAATCAATCTTGTCCGACCAGTTTGTAGCTACAATTACAGTGACATTAACTTTTTGGTGCAAACTTGAATTAACAAAATGACTGTCCACAATCAAAGATAATGAAGAGAAAAGCATAACATTGTTCAATATAGGAAAGCATATGATGATTATATCCTGCTTCAAAGAAATAACACAATCACCTGAAATATGTTATCCTAAATACAAAATTTTTAAATTCAATAAAATGTAATAATCCCTCAACACCATGCAGCCAGACAAAATGAAGATGTTGAAGTAAACTCAATGAGTCATAGCATAATATAGAATATTGAGCATCATTAGGATTTTGTAGAAAAGTGAAAGATTACTAACCACCTAATTCTACAAAAAGTTGACTCATCACCCTACCTAAAACTGAAACTCCATCGTTTTCCTTACCAAGAATAACAACAAGGCCATCTATTTCATTAAAAATTTATTAACGGGGTGTTCGCCCTAGTCTTTGCAAACAGGGATTTTATGGGCTT
Source organism: Erythroxylum citrifolium (assembly GCA_026284465.1). Classification (NCBI taxonomy): domain Eukaryota; kingdom Viridiplantae; phylum Streptophyta; class Magnoliopsida; order Malpighiales; family Erythroxylaceae; genus Erythroxylum; species Erythroxylum citrifolium. Next base: position 41,870,935 of record JANKOE010000003.1, read on the forward strand.
CTGTAATTCACCAACTCATTTGCTATAAAAATCTGGACCCTTGACAGAAAGGAAATTCAGTCCTACTTCTGAAGCAACTGCACGTGCCATAAGAGTTTTGCTGCAACCAGGAGGGCTAAACATCAGGATCCCTTTTGGGGGTTGGGTACCAATGCGCTCAAACGCATTCCTGTGCTTTTGAGGCCACTCCACTGCTTCCATCCATTGAGCTTTTACCTCTCTTTAGCCACCTTCATCTTGCCAATTAACTTTGGGAACTTCAACCATCACCTAGAATTAATAAAATTGGTTTTAGATGAGTAATAAAACATATCAAACAACCCTTACATAATTACTTAACTGGTTTCAACAATGATAAACACAAAATAATAAAAAAAAGTGGAAGAAAAAGATATACGAAGCTAGTGAAGTCTAACTTCAAAAGCTAAAAGTGAGGTTTGCAGATAATATAGGCTAATTTATAAAGCAGTAGGCCTTAGTCAAACTTTTCAAAAACAAAACTGCCTAGTATCACTAAAGATTTTGTCTTTCTAGCTAATGAGCGGCAGCAATGATGGCCAAAGCAACTTAGTATGATAAAACATCTTATAATTGCCTAATAACATAGAACAGATAATTGACTGACTTGGTTAGTTTATGAGATAAACATAACGAATAAAAGAAGTTGACAATGTAGACATATGATTGCTCGTGGGTCTATAGCATATATGCTATCTGTTACTATGCATTTAATCTTAAACTAATGAAATTCAAGTTACATGTCAATCTGTTAAAATGTCCAACTATCATCTGATTGTTTTCCATACAAAGGTGATTAGATGTTAGCATTCAACTGTATTATGATTGTCAACATATTGTGGACCTCAATATTGTATGGCTTCAATAATATTAAAGTATACAGTTTGACAAACACTCATATCCTTAAAATGCAATAATACCTCTCCCATGGCACACTAGGCCTCACTTTCATCCTGGGCTTATCAAAATCTTCAAAACTGATTGTCAACATTTCCTCCTCCATCAATGATGGTTCTTTAATGTTTGTCCTAGAGCCATTCTTGATATTGTAGGCGATTACCGAGACTGTAGCACTGTTACGGGAAGATGGTATAATCACTAAGGGAACATGTAATGTTGGGGCGCTTGAGGTAGAGTCTCTACAATCCCTTAAAAGTTTCATTCTGTCACTTGGGGAATTAGATTCAATGGTTAAGGAGTCTGAACAACCACCATTGACAACATCTGATCCGTTCAAATACCAATTATTGCAAGAGCTCAGTGACCTAGAATAGTGCCTAAAGCAGACCAAGGCTGCTTCATTGCAAAGGGTAGTTAAATCAGCACTAATAAAACCTTGTGTGACCATAGCAAGGTGTTGCACTTGCACATCTGATACTGAATGTTCCATCTTTCTAAGAAGAACATTGAGGATATCCTGTCATTACAAGGGAGATGGAACTCCTAAAGGGAAAAGGCAATGAATTTTGCATAAAATAGCAATCGATGAAAAATTTTAGAGCACATCTAATTCTAGTCACATCCCATGCGTTGTTCAGCATTCTATTTGGTAACAAATAATTCAATATCTTGAAGCACAGAGAGATTTATGACATTAAAAGACCACATCCATACTTATTTGCTACCCTCATAAACCATTTCTCTGCCACGCATTTTTACTTGTCTCTTTTAATCATTTTGGAACCAGAGCCCAACCTAATTAGTAATATGGATACATAGTCTTTATCATATATCGACCAATGTTTTAAATTCCGTACCGTACCGGTCCGTACCGGCCGTGTACCGGTACCGGTACGGGGGTAAGGTGTACCGAGGTCAAATACCGGTCGGTACCGGCCAATTTCGTCCGTACCGGTCGGTATTCAAAATACCGGTCAAATACCGGTCAAATACCAAAAATTTTAAAAAATTAGGGGACTTTTTTGCAAAATTTTCAAAAATTTTCAAAATTTTCAAAAATTTTCAAAATTTTCCTCCCCATTTTGTTCAAAGTTTTTAAAATAATGTATCAATATGGACTATTTTGCAATTTTTAAAAAGTTTAGGGACTATTTTATAATATCCCGAAACGGTATCGGTACCGACCGGTACCGGTACAGTTCCGTTCCAAAGCCCAATCCGGTACCAAGTCCGGTACGGTATTCAGAACATTGATATCGACTCAGTTTATTAATAACACCATCATCAAAGTGTATTCAAGTATAGAAAACAATAAGAGAACTAAAAGATAGGGGTATGTATCAGGCTCATAAAGATTGGCAGAAAGAGATATAAATCAAATTTAAATTTATTGGAAATAAAAGTTTAGCGCATTAAAAAACCCTCTTAACGTGAAGTGTCAAAATCTCATTATTTACAAGGCTTCGAACTGAAAATTTGATGTTCCCATATTAAAAAGTGAAAGACCAACAACTCTTAGAAAGAAGGCATTTTACTCACCAATTTCAATTTTCCTATCAAATCTTCCAGGTCGTCTCAGTGCAGGCTCAATATTATAAGGCCTGTTTGTGCCTGTTTGTGGCAGCCATTACTAGAAATCCATCAGTTCGGTTAATCCCATCCATTAAACTCAGCAACTTGGCTACCATTCTCTGAGATAGTTCTTCACCTCCATGTTTCCTTGCAGGTGCAATGGCATCCAACTCATCAATGAACACCTGCGAAATAGCTATCGGTTAGCCACCCATATTCGAAATTAATCTAAGCTCATAATTCTAACACAAATCCATTTAACAAGAACAAATTGAAATATATGTTTAACTATGGTACACAGCTTAAAAACTATAGCCTTGAGTACAAGATCTGCACATTTTGGCGGTTGCAACCAAACGATTAAACATTGAGTACAAAATCTGCACATCTTGGCGGCTGCAACCAAAAGATTAAACAAGTAACCTCCTATCATGGCAAGTTTGTCCCCAGCATAAAGCAACCTTTTGTTGTGAAATCCCATCCATAACCATAACTTAAAAAATAAAATAAAAACTACTTATCATGAGCACTCTTACCAATATGCAACTTTTTGAAAATTCAGAATAAAATGATTTCCGATACATTTAATAATGACATAATAGCTTTGGTATGAAATGTGGCTTCGTGACCAACTCTTACTTAGCAGTAGAAAGTGTCACTAATAAGTACATAGTAAATGAACATCACAGTTGTATTTATTTGTGACAAAAACAAGCTGCTTATTAATGTTCGTAACATCAATAATTGTAATTAAATTTGGGAGATATAACCCAAAATTTCAGTCCACAAAAACAATTTCAACAGATAAATCCATCCAACAGTTTGTTTGAAAAAAGTCTAATATCACTCTATTGGTTGAGATAATCTATAAGAATTAAATAAAAATTGCTAGGGTCCCAGAAAATATAATAACTAACCACTGAAGGTGTTGCTGTACTTGCTGAATAAAAAATCTCAGTTATTTTTCTTTCACTTTCTCCATAATATTGAGTTATTATCTCAGGTCCATTGATAGGGAAAAGGTTGACACCGGCATCATGGGCACATAATTGAGCCAAAGAAGTCTTTCCAGTGCTAGGTGGACCATGAAGAAGCACTCCCTTGATAGGCTGTAAACTGACACTAGAATAGTGATGCCATTGATGAATATTAAAACACCATCCAATGATGAAAAAATGGTAAAGCAGATTAGTAAGCACAACATGTCACATGCAATGTGTTACTCACTAAAAACATTTAAACCTTGGAATTTCAAAAGCTTCCTGATTATTACTTTAGGACATTTCCACCCAGTGATGAATGTAAAGAAAAGTAATTATCCTGGTGTTACGTATAAGAACACATCATAAGTGACATGACATTGATCAATGTACACAAAGACAAACAATTACATGGTGAAATGAAGTAAAATGAAAGCATCCTCATTTGAACTGGTGAAAAGCTATGTCTCCAGTTAAATACCAGATAAAGGTTATTGGCATAATGGACAAAAAAGATAAATCAAAAGGGCCTCAAACACTAGTCAAAGCCTGAAAATTCAAGTGACCAAGGTGTCAAGGGTTCTTTATTGTATTGCTAATACGGGGAAGAACTTCAAGACATTTCAAATTTCACTAGAGGGCATATTTCACCACTTTAAGCACATTTCCTGTTCAGCAACGAAACTTTGCCCACAAAAGTTTTCAAGCATCTGTGAATATGATGGTACAGGATATATACGTAGTATGATTCTAAAGCTTGAGGAGTTATAACAAGTTACTTATACTAAAATGAATTACTTCTGGACTTTTTAACAATCACTTTAATCTGATGTTCACAAAAATGAGAAAGGGAATGACAATGACACAAAATAGTTGACAAATCAGTTCAAGCATATTCTAACTAATTAACATACCTTGCCAACATGCTATTTCTTGACGATATAATAATGTCCTTAAGAATTGCGTATTCTTTATCCATACCACCCAAGTTAGATTGATCATGTCCCACAACGACTTTTAAATGCTCACTATCAACTTCTACGTGTGATGGACTTCTTCTCTGAATTGTTTCATATGATAATGTTGCTGGTGTACTCAAATAGACTTATGTCGAATGTTTTATAAGAAATGAATCTTTCTCAGGGTTACCAAGTTAGAAGTTGGGGGACCCAATATATAACTACTATCTCCCTTCAAGTCTTTACTAATGTCCCTTGAGGAGCTTAATTTTGCACTTGTGACACGAAAAATACAAACGTCCTTTAGTAACAGAATCGCAACATGATTTCCACAAATTACAACACGAGAATGCAACCATGAAACAACCAAGGTCTGTAGAAGATGCTTGGTACTTTCATCCTCTAACATTCCTTTCATATCAAACAAGTCACCATATGGACCAGGTGGATCGAATGAAATGGAAGTTGCTCCTTCATATGTTGGTGAATCTAATTGATTGTGTTCATTGGAAACATGATTTCAGCTTGTTTGCCAGTTTTTCCAGCAAAAACTTTTAGCAGGGGCTTCATAATGTTTTTCCTCTTTACCCTAGGCTTATAAGTAATAAGCTGCAGATACAACTCTGTGAAAATATGAACTGAACAACTATTTGTTCTATGTGGTTTATTGTTCCCATCTGAATGATCAACCAGAAGTTGATCCTGGATAGGACAAACAAACATAAACCTTCCATTAACAGGATATCCTAGTGCGCAGAAAAGGTTTGAAGACAACTGGACTCCATTCTTGTAGACCTACATGAAAGAAGAGAAAAGAGGCTTAGCTAGTAGCCTTATGTAAAGTCAGATAACTATAAATTCCTAGGTAATACTTTTAGTAATAAGCTCAACTGAGTCATGAAACTAGTAGTTGTACCTACACGAAACCCAGCACCATTTACAACCTTCTGAATATAGATCTAATTCTAAAAAAATGTAAACTCTTATGAAAGTTTGATTTGTTTGGATAACACATAGGTTATAAAGAAAGTAACTTCCTTATCCTATGTTTTACAAGATAATCAGGAAAGAAAAGTAACTGAAGCCTAACGACCAACTTTAGTAAACAGTTATTGGAAATCATGACCAACCCATTAAAGAGAAAAAGATGCCTTTAGTGGCTGAAAGGATATATCGGCAAAAAGTTGAGCTCAATACCAAACGGCCAAAAATGGTACTAACTAGAGCACAGCTAATAATAATTCCATCTTACTGCAAATTAAAAAACAACATAGACAAAAATAGGAATTCCACAAAACAATGGCAATGTCAGAGAAAATAAGATAAATCCCAATACAAAATGGTGAACAAAAGGAAGTGAGGAACATTATTTGCTCAGCTTATCTAAATCCAAGAAAATGAGGAACATCAATTCTAAAAGGGTTTAAACTCATTGACCAATACTAAAATTTTTCTTGTCGAATTATATTTTCATATAAGCATGACGAGATAACAGAAAAAGAGATACAGTTATTTAAACCTTGGAAGAAGGAAAAATTGTAGCAAGAGCAAAGTAGTCCACCGCCACATTAGTTGTCTCATCCGCAGACCCTATCTCAAGTTCTCCACCATATTCATTTAAAAGGAAAGTTACTTGTAGACCTCATCCCTGAAGAAGGAAGGGACACCTATAAAAAGGAATAACACTGATAAGTTTTCTTACCCGATTTAAGATAATAATTTAACAAGGTCTTCAATCACAATTTTCCATTTAGTGATCATACCATAAAAATGTCCAAATATAGTGTTATTTTGAAAGTTTCACTCTTTACAAATTATATGTTGAGCACAATGTCAATAGTGGTTGCCATATAATAGAAAGAAAGGAAATCTACCGAAATTAGATAACCAGGAGCAACAAAGGAAGCGACCATGGAAGACTCTGAAAGCCAAATTTTGCAGACTCCAACTCAACACTTTGATAAAAACCAACATTTTGATAGAGATAAAAATCAACTAATTAAATTAAAGCTTTTTCTTTGGCCCACCTATCGACTAAAGGATTTAGCTTGTATGAATCGCTATTGGTTTGATACCAATAATGCCAGTCAGTCGTTTCAGTATGGTAAGGATAAATATATATCCATGATTGAAAATTCGATAAAAATACACGTTTTTCTTTCCATATATCTCATGCATTCTTATTAGTATAGAAAAAAAGACGGGTACATGTAAAACAATAAACTTGCCCAATAAACGCAGATGTACCAATAAGAAAAGGGTATCAGATGCCTGTTCTAAGAAAAAGATGGCATCTTACTCGTTTAAATAATTTTAATAAAATTTTGATAAATTAATATGAATAATTTTTATGATATAAAAGTTAAATAGATTAATTTTAATAACAATTTAAAGATAAAAAATTTTATGAATTACGAATTTAATTTATAAGCTCATTCAATAATTCAAATCAAAATTTGGCTCTTATTTATTGTGAATTAATTATTTGTGAATATTACTTTTGATTTTAATTTTTTGTATTATTTTTATCTTTTTTTCTTATTCAATTTTATTATTTTTTTATGCATTTATTTATTTATCAATTATTATCTTTCTTTTTCTGTCTCCTTTTTTGTCAGTTTGTGAAGATCGGGGGAAGGTTATCAAGGTCCCTTTGTAATTTTTACAAAGAAGTTGCTTTTGCGATTTGAACAAATTTATTATTATTATCAAATTTCTTTAGACGCTGAAGATTCTCAACTTTAAATGAACAATTCTTTTTCCATTTAAGTCGAAGAATTGTTACAAAATACAATTGACTGTAGGAAAAAACTAATTCAACATTTAAAGTTGAAAGTTGCCAGAAAGTAGACATTTCGCCGGTGGAAGTAGAGCAACAGCTGCTCTTAACGGACTCGAGTATCTCCTCAACACAGTCTGAAGTTTGTTTTCTGCAGCTTTTGAGTGGTAAGAAACCAGCAGTCCAGCACAATCCCTGC
>JANKOE010000003.1:41903509-41914556 GCA_026284465.1 Erythroxylum citrifolium
CGCCGTTGGATTAAATGGGCGGTTGGGATGGATTGCGTGGTCGTCCATCCCAACTCGTCCTTAGTATATATACTTAAAGAATATATGTTGAGATGAATATTGTTAGGGTTAAAATTTGGAGTGAAAAAATTGGAAATATACGTTAGAGGACAAAATCAGCTGTGATCGAAAACAACCTACCGCTCACAGTACTGAATTAAAACCCTAGATACACGAAGCGTACTAGGACGCAGAAAAGAAAAACAGTAAATAATTTCAGTTCAAGGCTCAAGCAGCACAAACCGAAACCGAAATGATAAGTAAAAACAGCCTCGTCTAACAAATGAGTTGAGTGACAGACGTAGGTTGGGCAAGGTACATCCAACGGTGGAGGAGTGATCATATCATGGAAGGCGATAGACGGATCGTCCGATCGGCTAAGTGTTGAAGAAAAAGAAAGGTCACGTGACGTGAGTTCATCTTGATTATATGATTGATTAATTTGTATTAACTAAAAGTGAGGGATAAAAAAAACTTGTATACCCACGGCAAGAGTTGATTGTATCTCGTAGTGAATACGAATTTTACTCTTGACAAGCCTTCTTAACTTAAATAAGGATTCTTGCAAGCATCAATTAGGTACAACAAACAATATATACTTGTAGATACAGTATATGAAAGATTGAATTAAAATGTTGGATAGAAAAGTGTTTTTTGTTAATGTAAATTGGAAAATGCTATTTAAACTGATGGGATGGGATGGGATGGTCATGGTAGTATGGCATTAATAATTTATGAAAAATACTTTTTCGTGAATTTTAATGCAAAATCATCAACGGCCGACTATATGAAATGTTATGTATTATCCATTTGATGCTTGCAGATTATGGGTGATATTCCTAATGATCCTTTTGACCACCTAAGATTAGATATAAATTCCAACTGCTAATCAATGAATCAATATAGGATTACCAAATTCGTAGATATATATAGTCGATCAGTTGAAGAGCTTAAATTCACATTCAACTCATTGGAAAAACATAACATTGACCTAGCTAGCTAGTAGCTTGTAATATCACACTCAAACTACTTACAGTAATTACCTAACTCAACAGAAATGCTTCCTAACCCGCAAGTCCTGTGGTGGAGTGGCTGGGGCTCCTCCTCCCTTAACCAAGGTCTCGGTTTCGAGTCTTGGGAATAGAGCCGTACTTGTGAGGGAGAGCTTTGCCGCCTATATGGTCCTACCCGGCTCGAATCCGGATTAGTCGATTGCCGGTGTGACGTCGGATACCGGATGGTTTAACCAAAAAAAACAGAAATGCTTCCTAAACGCCATTTTTCCTTTCTTGGTTATGTCAATCAAATATTGTTACGGGCCCCTTACAGGTGTACTCTCGCAGAAGAAAACAACAGCCACGTTTAATGCTTATGGAAGATATGGACTAAGGAAGTTGACCACGTACAAGTTGACCACGTACAGTTCTGTTTTTAATTATTGATTTTTTCTTTGAGCACTTTGTTGTTAGTTTCCATTTGTGTTAGGAGTGAATCTCCACTTTCTGTTATTTCCTTTATTTTAGGAGTTCATGATCAAGTCATGATTCCATTGATGTAAAAAGATGATTTACATCCGCTATAAATATTCAATAATCATCAATGAAGAGATCAACTTGGAAATCTTTACAGTTTTGAGTACTTTAACTCAGAGGTCAAGGTTCCCTCAACCTTTAGTTCTTCAATAATAGGTCGAAAAAAAATCATCTCCATCTACCCCTCAAAAACCTTCCACTTCCATTCCATATAGACCCCTAACTCGATCCTTCGTTCGGGACCATAACAAATATCTATGTTCTTACCTAGAATTTAGTTGTTTGTTCTTAACTTTTTTATTCTTAAGAGTCCATCCTTCCCATAATGTTGAAATTTAGTTGATTCTACTTTTATGTGGAAATCCTTACATTGTAGTTCCAAAGCGTACTACATACAATCACGATCATCCTCATCTTCACCTGAATCCGATAGAAGAGTCCACGAGGTCTACTATGACGTACGACAGGCTTGCATGAACACCATGTGTCCAACTTGCATGAAATTACCTTTCCACCTTAAAATTTGTTTTGTATATATATATATATGTCATGCCGAAACATGGATCTCAAGAGGTGGCGTTTAAGGATGAGTCTTCAGCTACAAGGGCAGCACACGAAAGACATTGGAAAGAAGAAGAAGCTGAGGGCGATGGTGGCAATTGACGAGAGTGATGTGAGCTTCTATGCCCTCCAATGGGCATTGGAGCACATTGTTGTGTAAGTTTATTTGCCTCATTATTTAGTATGGTCCATTTATAAAGGTTGAACCCTACCACTATTTTGTGTTGCCTAACTACCTTACTCAACGTCTTTGTGATGGCCGAAGCAATGAATAGGTTTTGGTTATTAAACCAACATCGGTTTGGTCCTATTCTCGCCAAGCATTATTGACACCATCTCTGTTGCTTACGGAAGAGGATAGAAACGCTCCAAACACGTTCAGCTCTTCGGTGGATCACGGCAATGGCTGGAGGTATTGGTTTTGGTTTAAAGCTTCCGCTACTGCTTTGCTTAACATATATATACGGTTTATATGTTGTGTTTTTTGCATGTGTTTTATACCTTACTGATCTGTATGAAATGCATGCTTTTGCTTGGTTCAAGTTTACATGTTGGTGGTGGCGCAGCAACTGAAAGAAACTGGCACGTTCATTCTGCTCCATGTCAAATAGTCCTTTCAGCAACATCCTGGTCCTGGTGGTGTCGCAGGTTAACTTCCTTTCTCGTAAACCATACCCTGTTAGCTATTACCCATCAGGTGGTTACGGTTGTGGATGACATTATGTTGAGCTACAATTTGCATTCTTGTGTAAATGAATTTTACCGGTACCGTCCCACAATAAGTTATTGGCAAACTTTCTGAAACAGCCTAATTAATATTATCCAACGTCTGCAGTGGTAGAAACAGTGAGAAAAGGGCACGCAGGAACTTCTTCACCGTTACTCTCCCGAGCGTTGCAGATGTACAAAGACAGGATGGTAATATATATATATATATATATATATATATATATATTGTATAGATTGGTAATACATATTATTAATTTTATACATCTTAATTATGCAGATAAGAGCAGAAACTCTGATTCTTGAGGGTGATCCTAAGGACGTGATTTGTGTAGCTACAGAGCAGATGCAAGTTGATCTCCTTGTTGTAGGCAGCCGTGGCCTTGGAAAGATTAAAAGGTACTCGTAAACTTGATTATAATACTGTAATCCTCTTTTTAGGGAAGGTATCTATCTTTTGTGGCTCCTAGGTTAGGACCATTTGCGATCAAAGCAAAGAATTAAGCACCACTTGTGAGCAATAGTTATTGTTCAAATCTTCAATAGAAAAAGTCAAAAGATAAGGCAGGCTTTAAGCTTTTGGATATGAAAATGGTTTCATGCCGTGTCAGGATGAGTAAAGCTTTCTATGCTCTGCGGTGAAAGAAAAGATAATAATTTCATATAACTCGTCCCATCTATCGATCATGATTTTACAATTACACCCATTTCATTGCTCGACAGTCAAGCAATTACATCCATTGCGCGTGCAGTTACATTTAAGAATTTACAGCAATATGTTCAGCTGTCAACACAGGAACCTGCTTTACTACTTCACGGGTGTGTTTTTCTTAACTTTACTAAATATTGAGAAGTCTAGAAAGAGAAAACTTAGTGAAGAAGTAGAAGCCTCCAGGAAAACTCGTATCAAAGTAATCAGCTTTTCAAGTGCTCCAAAAAGCAACCCCTTTTGTCCCGTCACCTTGTGATAGATGACACACTTAATTTAAAGAGAGCTGTAATATCTTCCAGCATGTTAGCCTAGAATGGCGCTGTAAGCAAGACGTGTGAGGTTATAATTTCAAGTCTGTTCTTTTAACTATATCACCTGTTGATTCCAATTCAATACAGATAATAGTAATTTTATATATTGTGTTGCAGAGCGTTCTTAGGTAGCCTAAGTGACTACTATGCACATCACGCAAAATGTCCAATCCTGATTGTGAAGCCACCCAAGGGCCAAGTCTAATGGCAATGGGTCCACAAAAGACGCAGTATGTACAGTGACTGACGAGGTACTAAGGCTTCAACGCGAGGAAAAGTCACGTAATAAGTTGCGATAGCAGATTTATGGTTCAAATATATCTTTCCGTCACCAAAGGAACTAAATTCAACGGCACAAACATGCTTCTGTGTCATTACATGGTTATATAAAACTACAGCAACTGTTGTGCTTTCTTTTGCACAGTGTTTTCATATTCATACTTTTCCCTTGTCCAGTATTGTCCGATGTGTGCTGCTTCGTATGAACAAGAGTCGGGTCAAATTAAGACAATTGATATGAGCTCAAAGGGAGGTCAGGAGCAGATGAAATTGCCGTGAAAAATGAAAATTATCCCTGCACATTAGTTGCAGTAATCTTATTAATCACGGAGCAACTAGTATCGAAGACACATGCTAAATACCAATTTCTCAAATACATACCTGCTGACTCATAAGAATTTCAACTGCAACGTTTAGATCCCCATCTGCAGCTGCTAACGCCACTTCTACCTGTGCCTGAAACAATTTGAAGGCACTTTCATCAGCCATAAAAACTATATAAAGTTTTATTCTATCTTCACTTCATTTTACATTAAAAATTGACAAGATTCTTTCTATCTAGATGTAGCATTTTTTAGCTTTCAAATCAACCCAGGTCCAATCTGCCCCATAAAACCCCTTGTCTTAGTAAATCTTTCGAGCTGCAAGGGTTGATGCAAAGAAAAGTACGGGAACTGAAGATGAACTCTAGCCATTTTAATACCTTCTCAAAACCCACAGATACAAGTTTTTGGATTTGTTCCTCAGAAGCAACTGATCCCTGCATTCAATAGACAATAGACGGGAGTGGTAAATCACACTATAAAACCGATATAAGCGAACACCTGATTATGTGCACGACCAGCAGTAACTGCATTATCTACTGTCTGCCTCCTAATCACCATGAACAAAGAAACATCCAATGAGTGGCAGGAAATCAAATGGTCTAGTAACTGCAAATAGGCTTTTCTCGTTCTTGCAGAACAGGACAAAGAGAGAAGGGACAGGAATCAGGATACCATTAGCACAATAAGGGTAGGGTTTCTTGGATCACCTTTTTTGTTGGATCCAGTAAGGTGAAAATACAAGTGTACAATAGTTGTAATCATAGCAGTAAATTTTGTGATATGTAATTCTGAAATTAGTATACCAAATTCTTAGGGAAGTAGGTAATTCACAAGAGCCAATAAATCTTCAAAATCACTAGGCTCTAGAACCATCCAAAGTTTGAATTAGGTATGCTAGTAATTTTACCGTACTAGACAAGTAGAAGCCAAGAAGTTTGGAATACTCTTATCAGCAAATGATAGTTTTTGCATTTTACTCAACATCAGTTTGCTCTAAAATTTTGTATAAAGGGGCTGCTCAGTGTTCTATGATTGGAAGTAACAATTGTAAGCTGCCATGAAAAACCCAATTTTTTGCTCCCTTTAGTGAAAAACCCTCGTAACTTCTCCCCTCATGATCATTCCCCATGAGTTCCTATTGAGACACGGGAAGTTCCCCTAACTCTATGTCGACTATTAAGTCTTCATTATATATAGGCTATAAAAGTACCTTTTCTATCTCCCCTTGATGGCTTGGTCATCTGTGAATACCTGTCCCTCTTCGTCACGTATACAGTAGACTTGGTTGAAGTTCGCCTCTCTCGTGCCCTAGCTCTCGATATCTTGAAAATTCTTTGTGCTCCTCTGACCGTATCCAAATCCCTGTACATATTCTCGTACGCTTCTCTTTTGGCCACTGAGACAGTCTTCTTTACCTTCTGTTTTGCCAGCTTATGCCTCACTCTATTAATTGTTTGCTCCTCTTCTGTTGCACTTGCCAGCATATCGTTAAATGCTCTCTTTATCACCTTTACCCCCCTAGACCTCATCAGACCACCACCAGGATTCCATCCGGCCCCCACCCCGTCTCCTAGAAACTCCTAGTAGTGTAGTAGCAGTCTCTCTGACTAAGGGAGCTACTCCCTGCCACATTCTATTTACATCCCCATGTACATCCTATGGTGCATTATTCCTAACCTGAGTCTTAAAATGTTCCACCATGTTCCCTTTGAATCTCCCCCATCTGATCCTGCAGTATGGCTTAGACACCAGTTGTGCTGCCCAACCCTTGATCTTTATATCCAAAACTAATAATTTATGCTGAGTGGATAGACATGCTATCGAGAGTACTTTGCAATCCTAGCACCATGATTTGTCTCTTGTCCTAATAAGAAAATAATCAATGTGCGTCTTGGTTGAGCTACTCTAAAACATCGCCAAGTGCGCTTCGTTTTTCTTAAAAAAGGAATTTACTATTACTAACTCAAAAGCTATGACGATTTCCAATAAATCAACCTATTGCAACAACAATTAGTGAATTTCAATGGATAAAATTTCCAATAACTGAAATGTCATTGATAAATTCATTCCAATTCTATGGTGTAATAATCTCATTGCAATATGTCTCACCACTACACCTATTTTTCATTCACAAACACTTAGACTGATTTTCATTTTATTTGATATAAGGCAGCAACCACAAGTTTAAGCTCAAAATGAACCTGAAAATTCTTCAACCAAACTATCGTCCATTTTTTTTATTTAAAGACTAAATGTTCGCCAAGTTTATTGTGTTAAGAAGCTTATAAATTTGATATGATCAAGTGTGATCATATAATGTTATTCATATCTATTAATTCATGCTTATCTTATATTTTACATACAATACATATACTACAGATTAATGAAAATTATAACAAACTCATATTTTCCTCAAAATTTTTAGATAATTATCTAAAATCATATTGATAGCCACTTTAGATTGATACAAAAATATAAACAAAAGCTTAATATCAAATGAATTCTTTAGAAAGTTCTTACTTATCTCTCAAAGTAAATGGTCATAAATTGTAAACTTCGAACATGGAAGAATTTTTTAATGCTGTTGACTTGCCTCAAACTTTGAGATTTTCGCATTAATATGGTGCGAATCTAAGGACCAAATGCAAACCCGCCAGAGTTGGCATTTTCATATACAAATCTGCCCCCAATAGCATTGATCATCCGAATCATTCACATTTAGCTCCAGTCAATCCGATCCCTTACAAATGCCAGCGCCTCAGAATTCGTGGTCTACACCTCGTCCGCAATAAGAGAGTACAAACAGTCCAAAGTAACTTTAACAATAACACTTGCGAAGAAAATATATGCTAAATTATGGGTTTAGGGCTCACACTTTAGCAGGTCACAAATTCTTAATATATCATAACGAAACTCCAAAAAAGATGGTAAATCCTTGCCCCAAATAACCACAAACCAAAATTACAACCATGTTCAAAAGTCCAGAACAGACAAAGCTAGAATGATCAAATGTCCAGGACAAAGAAAACTAACTAAATATTGAGCAATGGATTTTTTGTTTTCTAATGTAGCCAGCTGGAAAAAATTTTCTTTAACGATTTGCCTTGGCAACTCTCTCAATCTCGTCTTTCTTCTTGATTGCATAACTGAAAAGGACCAAAACAAAATAAGATCAATAAATGCACAAGTGATAACATAGAATAAATGCCAGTGGATGAAACGATTGGAGAAAAAGCACCTGTTAGAAGAGCCCTTGGCTGCATTAATAAGCTCATCAGCCAAACATTCTGCAATAGTCTTGATGTTCCTAAAAGCAGATTCACGAGCACCAGTAGTGAGTAAATAGATGGCCTGGTTAACTCGTCTCAAGGGAGATATATCAACAGCCTGACGCCTGACAACACCAGCAGAACCAATACGAGTGGCATCTTCACGAGGGCCACTACAATCAATGACCACAGTCAGGATAAATAAGTGCAAGTCTGTTCATAGTGTGAATCTATGCAAATGTTTCACCATAAAAATCAACAAGTATAGACATCTAAGCTAGTCATTAACAAATGCAACTGAGATATTCATGATACAAAGCAGATTTATAGCTAACCTGTTGATTACAGCATCAACTATTACTTGGATTGGGTTCAGATCTGTTAGAAGATGAATGATCTCCATAGCATGCTTTACTATCCTGACTGCCATCAATTTCTTTCCATTGTTTCTCCCATGCATCATGAGAGAGTTTGTCAGTCTCTCCACAATTGGGCATTGGGCCTTCCTGAAACGCTTGACAGAGTACCTCCCAGCTGTATGTGGCACATAGGTAGCATGCTTTGAAGGTTGGACACCGACGTAGTCAGATAATGAAATGTCATTGACCTGTTCCACATTAAGGAAGAAATGAATGGACTGTAATACTAACTTACACCACAATTCTACTGTAGCAAAGCCATCCAACTACAAGATTAAATAATTCAACAAATTTAACAGCATCCCAAGGAAAATAAGTAGTAAACTACCAAATACACAAAATTAGAGTCTACTCACAACATGATCAGCGTAAAGAAGAAGATGAGTAACAAACACTAGAAATAAATCAGCTTGTAAAGAAGTCTCGACTTTTGAAACACATCCAGTGATCAAATTTCCATTGAAATAAACAAACTAACCAGAAAAGGAACTATGACCTAATCAATCACAACAGCACAACCAATATATCATACAGTGAGACACTTCACCACTTTATCTCAAGACGTTTAAGATACAAAATTACAGTAATATACACTAACATGCAGTATTCAGAGCCAGGTTCAAATGCAACAGGGAGCATCGTGGATTAGTGAGAACAAGAACAATCTCCTCACTTGTACTTTCTACCATTTAAATACAATTAACAAAACATTAGTCTAAAAGAATGCTTGTGAACGGAACGAACAAGAGTATCTATCCACTCAAACCACCAGCTTTTAAATCCATAACATATATTGAAGTCAATAAAATCATTATTCGGTTAATGTTACCGCCGATTAAATCATTTCACAAGTCATGTCAATCCTTAAAACTTCAATTTACACTTCTCAGACTTGTTGTACAGATTCAAACATAATAAAAGAAAATGCATTTAATCATACAAACACCGAGTAACCTTCAATGCGACGAAGCTACAAATCCTCATAACACCCGCAGATAGGAATAAGATACCACAAGCAAATGAGTGAAATGACACGAAAAGAGAAGCAAACTAACAGAAAGAACAATTTCATTCATAGATCAGATTAATAACAAGATAGCTATGACAATTAAAAATCGTGAACAAATTAAAATACCTGAACATCTTCAAAGGACCAACGATTGAAGAGCTTCACATCGTAGGCTGGTTGGATAGGATCCGACTGCGCCACCACTGCCATCGCCGACGAGTTGTCTGTAAAGTGGCGGCGGAGAAGTGAGAGAAGAGGAAGCTTGAGCCGCAGTGACAAGAGTACAAGTACACTAAAGGTAACCCTAACGGCTTCTTATTTATAGGCTTTAAGAATTTGCATTACAAAATAGGGTTTATAAATATGAATTGGCTTAAATTCTGGGAAAGCGAATAGGATTTGCTTTTAACTTTCCTAATCCTTTAAGAAAATAAAATTGGTCAAACTCAAACCCCCTAATGTGAAAATTTTGAAATGGCAAAGCAATGCTTATCATTTTTCCAAATTTAATTTTTATTTCCTAAATTTGAACATAAAATTATCATTTTTTATATATGAAAAAGTGAACTAAAATCATTATTAATATTACTTTAATATCTTTAAACAATATAAATAATAATATCTTTTATAATTAGGATAAAAGACACAGAACTACCTATAATTTATGAAACTTTAGAAAAATTCTATAATCTTTAAAATTCTAAAAAGATGAGATAAGCATCACACATGTACCAACTATACGATGCTTACACGACAATTCAATTTATCTCTTAAACTTGAACTAAATTAATTAAACTAATTCAAATTAATAATTTAAAATAACTATATAAAAACATTATTTTAGGTCGAGTTTTAGAGTTAGATTTAAGAGCTTAGTTAAATTGTCATGTCAGTAACATTTGATTAGTCCATTTATAATGTCCATGCTACATGTTTATTACTATTATTTTCAACAAAAATCTAATAAAATGAGTTATTTTAAAATAAAAAATTGCAAAGAGTTTTTTTAATTTAAAGATTAAGGAATTCTTTTAAAGTTAATTAAATCTTAAGGAGTTCTATGTCTTTTACTCTTATAATTAATTGTGCATTTTAGTATATGAATTATCTCGATTGTTGAGAGCGGGGCTTGCTTTCGGTTAGGTCCCAGGTTCGATTCCATGCTAGCCCCTCTTGTAAGAGCCTGGGGCAGCCGGAGTTTTACCTGTAGGTAGAGAACTAGTTGGGCCCTCAATAATGGGATGTGCTCGCTTGGCCCACCTGAGGGGTAGTGTGCTAGTTGAGCCCTTGGAGAGATGTGCCCGCTTGACCCGCCTACGGGATTTCCTCGAATAAAAAAAAAGGAGGTCCAAAATAATACATTTTTTATATTGATGGATTTATGACCTTTACATTTTCAAAGCGTATTGGTTAAACAATTAGATACATCTAATAGCTTACAAACCACGTGTTTCAAGTATATCACTTGAGGAGTCATTGATTTAGAGTGAGGTTAATCTAAGTGACATTTGCAAGTTCCAACTTATCTTTAAGCTTGGCAAAAATTGCTCGACTCGAGATTCGAAACCCAAAACCAACCATCCTCTTTAAGGTTGGGTTAAGTTGCATATACCACCACTCAAACTTTCAATATCTTGAATTAGAATACTTTTAGGCCCGTTTGGTTGCCAGGAAAGTAATGTTAATTTGGAATCTGATTCCTTGGAAAATAAATATGTGGAAAGTAAAGATATTTATATGTTTGGATACTTATAAAAATTTTAATAAGAAAGTTGAGTGGATTTTTATTATGATGTTTGGTATACAACAATATTTTATGAAATGTAATTTAATGTTAACTTACTTTTCCAATTATATCCCTAAA
>JANKOE010000003.1:41914656-41925131 GCA_026284465.1 Erythroxylum citrifolium
TCCGTCGAGAGAGACGACCCGAGGTTCAGCTTGCTGCAATCTTGGAAATAATTTTATTTTGACCGGTTTCCAAGGTCAATTTTCTAATCGAACGACAGAGCCGCGATCAGCTTCGCCCGCCTACCCGCTAGTGGCATTGGAGCTCCGTTACGGACTCCCATAAGTTCACGGCTACATTGAACTGTTATGCAGGAAGGTGTAGTACGTTCTGTTCACGGCTGCACAGGACTGCTATGCGGGAATGTGCAGTACGTTCTGTTTCTGGACCGACCCAAACCAAAATTTGTGATGTATTATGCTTATGTTTGTATTAATGTGCTGCATTCATGTTTTGAAATTGTTTTGAGTGATATTAAATGAAAGAAAAAAAATTATACCGAATTGGATTGGTTTAGACCGAGTGTGTCTTAGAGTTTTCCAACGCAATGTTTTTCTAAGGTATGCGTTACCGAATGTCGGAATTTAACCTTCAGCGAGTTTGAATCGTTTTGGTTTCTTTGATTCCGAGATTTTGTAAATCCGTTCCTTCGATTACGCTTTTGATTTTGTTTCCTCTTTATGACTTCCGATTTGATTTGTGTTTCGCATTTATTTTGGCCCATTTTCGGCTTTGAGATCCGTTCTTTCGATTTCTGCCACTTTGTTTTTCGATTTGGTTCTTCGATTCGTGATTCCGTTTTTCGTTTTTTTCAGTTAAGGTCCTGTTTCAAAATCGGGTCCCAACAGAACATCTCCACACTTTCTTTTCCTTATAGTCTTTCCAAAATTCACCTGTTTAATAAAAATAGTAGAAATAAAAAAATACACATAAAATATATGAATAATTTAAAAGCAATAGAACATCTCCACACTTTCTTTTCCTTACAATCTTTCCAAAATTCACTTGTTTAATAAAAATAGTAGAAATAAGAAAAAATACAGATAAAATATATGAATAACTTCAAATAAATCAAACTTCATGTTCCCTAATGGGTTGAAACCATCACTTTAAGAACGTTATAAGGAACTAATACAACTAGCCATTCACTTTAAGAAGTGCTCATATTCCCTAATGGGTCGAAACCATCACTTGTTAAACCAAGTGTAACATTACGTGGGTCTGCTACAAAAAAGGGGTGTACAACATCAAAACTTTTCTAAGCTAGGGAATCCACTAGATGTCTTATAGACTCATTATTATATGGTTTTTTCTTATGCCATCTCATATCTTTAGCAAAATTAGATGACATGTACAATCTTTGTAAAATAGGAGTTAACGGAAAATATTGCAAGACCTTTTGGCCCTGTTTTATTGCCAGGAAAGTAATGTTAATTTGGAATCTGATTCTTTGGAAAATAAATATATGGAAAGTAAAGATATTTATATGTTTAGATACTTATAAAAATTTTAATAAGAAAGTTGAGTGGATTTTTATTATGATGTTTGGTATACAACAAACATTTTATGAAATATAATTTAATGTTAACTTACTTTTCCAATTATATCCCTAAATAAAAATTAAAATTATTATTAAATATTATATTACAAACAAACGAAAAAGCAAGTTTTTTATTTATCTCTAGCTTGTGTCTTCAAACCTCAAACCCATCAACCTCGTCCCCATCAACAAGAACGACATCGTCCTCATCTGCTCTCCTAACTCCATCCATTTTCCAATCTACTTCTTGGCCATCATCTCTCTCGGTATATGCGTATCTCAGCAGTGGTCGGAGGACGCAGAAACCATTGCATATGGTTAATTAGCTTCACATCCTCCTATTGCCTTAATCTGTGGCCCTAAAAAACAGTGGCAAATTCACCTTTTCTCGTCATCTCATCAGTGTTCTTCTTGAGAGGTTTTTTTCCTTTCTTTTTTTCCTCTCTGTTTGACTTTTAGGAATGTTAAGTTTATTACAAAGCATAGTACGAAAATAGAATCTCTCAGCTTTACTGATAGAAGTCTTTGAGATAAAAACAAGTCAATTTATCTCTCCATTAAAGCTTGTGTTTCCTTTTCTACTCTATTTATTTTCTTGTAATTATGTTATTTAAAGGAAAAGTCTCCTTTTTTATGCATTCATTGGAATTGGTTAATTTTCAGGTTGAACCAATTCGTAATTTCTTTGCGGCTCTATTTCTAGCAAGCATTGGAATGTTGATACATATTCACTTCCTCTGGAATCATATGGATATTTTACTCGTAGCTGTATTGTTGGCTATTATTTTAAAAACTACTGTGGTGGCTGCTGCTGTCAAGGGATTTGGATACGGCAATAGAACTTCCATTCTTGTAAGTTTTAATTGGAATGTAACAACATTTTTGTTTTGGATTCTAAATGTTCCTCTTATAGAAGATCCTCAAATGTATTTGGATGTGAAGGTTGGAATGTCTCTGGCACAAATAGGGGAATTCGCTTTTGTTCTTCTAAGTCGTGTATCTAATGTTCATCTTGTTGAGGTTGGTACTTAATGTTTTTTCTTTTGTCTCAACAGAGGTCTTTCTTCTGTTTTTGAAATTGCACGATCCTTATTGACTATTGTTGCTTTGTAGGTATAAGAAAGTAGGTTACTTGGATACAGATGTTGGGCAGCCTGAGTTCACTGCTGCTGGTTTGAGTCAAAGTAACTAGATTTGTTATTGTGTGGTGCATTTTCTGAATTAGTTGTTGCCATGTGGGACTATAGTCGTAGTACCAAGTATATTTCTTGGCAGAGATCAACAACAGTAGTAGGACTGAACTCTCATATGAATTGTTCCAATATTGAAGAAATTTATATTGAGTTGGCAGTGTTAAACAACTTATTGTTTGTGATGAAACTATTGAATTAACTTGTCTAGTGAAGCCTGAAGTGTTGAAATTGGTGGAGGAGCTAGCAATGACAATGAAGATAAGGAAGGAGAAGAAGCTGAAGAGAAGGCCGAAAGAGTTCAAGTGGAAATTGGAATTGATGATCCTAGGCATAATTCGAAGTTGTATGGATCAAAGCAATGAAGGTCAAAGTCAGAAGAATGAAGATCAAATTCTAATGAAGGAAATTCAGTGCAAGAAGGCAGAAAAAGACAGAATGGAAACAATCTTGGAAAATCCAAAAATTGCAGCTTGAAGAAGAACAAAACAAAGAAGTGAAGGGTAAAAAAAAACTAGTAGAAGATTGAAGGAAATTCCAGGAAGTTTAATTAGTAGAATCAGGCTTTATTAGAGCTAATCAAAGTGCATGAAGCTGGAGCATCTCATTCCCATAGCTGACAATCGGATTTGGAGTGTCAGTTTTGTTACTTGAAGAATCAAGCAGTAGCTGCAAAAATCAGATCCTGTTTTTGCTAAAAGCCAAGTTGATCACTTTTGTGTTTTGCCAAATGAAGAAACTTTTGTCATAGGCTAGCTTTTATCCCTCAAACTATGGTGTAGCAAGTTTTAAATGTCTTGCCAATGTCAGATTCAGTTATGGAAAAGGCAAAGAGAATTGCCTTTATGATTTTGCAAATTGGGTAAAGATTGTACTAGCTTAGTTTTTACTCATCAGGTTATGCCTTTGTTCTTTAGTTATTTGTCAATATGTATCAAAGGTTGGAGTTGATATAAAGCTCATGATCATTATTGTTTTGTGTGTGAGAAAAATTCAAAATTCACCATTACACAACTTACTTTGATTGCTTTTAGGTCCTGTGAAATGGATTTTAGTGAAATAACCAGTTAGCAACAAGTCATTATATAAGTATTCATACACCTACCAGATATCGGGATGAAACTAAAACTACAACCTTATCTTCCATATCTGAGTATTTCCACACTCATTCCAAACATGATGTAACAAATGAAACTAAGGAACTAAACCCAGCCCATCGGACAAAGACAATAATTTCATTCAAGCATTTTTCCCCTGACTATCTTCAATCCATCACCCAGGATTCTGCCTTCCAAGTTTGCCAGTAATCAAAATAGCATCCAATTTCTCAAAGCACACAACAATCAACCAAATAAAGGGCGATAAAGCAAATCAACCAAAACCCACATCACGAGAGGCCAGATAGGAAGAAGGAGGGAATGGATACGAAGCCTAAACTTGGCAAGAGAGAGCTCGACTCCTACAACCGTCGTGGCACGAACAAAATCGTCAACGGTCCTCTTTTGAACGGTGGAGGTATTCTTCAAAAGTTTGGATTTCGTCTCTGCTGTTTCCAAATAATAGCTAGTCGGCGTTGAAGAGGTAGGGCTATTTTTTAAAAGAAGAAGATGAATATTTGAAGAGGAGAAAATCGAGCAAAAGTCGTACTAAAGAAGAAGAAGAAGAACATCTGTGTTTTTAAAAAAGAGTTGCAGTAGGATAAGGATATTAGAAGAGAGGTAGTATTTTAATAAACGAGGTGTTTAAGAGTTGGTAAAAAAAAAGGGTTAAATTGGACAGTTTAATTTTTATATTAAATTCCTGAGGAAAGTAATCTAAATTCCAAGGGGGTGTTGGTATTTAGAATCCTGAGAAAGTGCTACTATTTTCCTTAAATTAGGAAAGTTTTTACTTTCCTAACTGCTCCAAAAAAAGAACCAAACACAATAATTTAAATTTCAGGAAAAAGATTACTTTCCTAATCAAGATTCTATGACAACCAAACAGGGCCTTAGAAGGACTAGTTTCACCATTTGAATAGCCATTTAGAGCGTTATGATATATGACCGCAACTAATCTGTAAGGGCACAAAGTTAGTTGTAGCAAGTTTATAAGCTGGAGTACCTTAGAGTACTTAATCACACAGGAAACTATGCCAGTATAACTATTAATCTTAGTCTAATAATAAAACTAAAAACTAAATTTGATAAAGGATAATTAAATTACTAAACTGAGGAAAACAAAGCAAAGACTAATGAAAGAAGGATCAATTAAGTAAATGTTAGAGCTTCGAGATTCATGATCGTGGTTTTCTGATATGTGTAGTTTTAATATTTTATCTCGATATTCCGCAAGCGTAAGGGTCGTTTGCATATTATCTAAGTGTTGATTCCACGAAGAGGGTTAATCTAATCCTAAACACTAAGGTCGAAACAAATTGCAGAAATTCAATTGTAATTAAGCTAAAATAATAACACAATTCAATCAATTAACAAAAAAATAACACAATTCAATCAACCAATTTAACTCGAGTAAATCACGAAATATTAACAAATCAGCAAATTGCAATGCACACACCAAGAATTAACCTAAGGAACTACCAATTGAGAGAAAGGGGAAAATTTTACCTGTCTTTAACACTATCCTAATTAATTATGAAATGTCAAATTATTGGTCATGGACTATCTTAGGGTTGATTACTCTCTCTCGAGTTATAACCAAAAGCCCTAAATTATAAACCTTAATTAGAATATGGAAAATTGCAATTTCTCAATTCATAATTTATCCAAACCCTAATTAGATCTGAAGTTTTCCACTAGACTATCGGGAACCTACGTGAGATCTTTCGTCACACAATTACCTATTTGATTGATTTCTCATTTTTATTAAATTATCTAACCTTCATTAGCCCAATTTAATTATTTTTCATCAGTTCACCCTCCCAGTCTATTCCTAATTTATGAAAATGCAGAAATCAATCACAATGAATCCAATTCACATAAACAATCAGATTTTTATTGAATCAAAGATAAAAACAACCCGAAGGTGAGTTTAGACAATCGTCAACATTCATAAATCCTATCTCAACAACTATTCCAATTTTATATATAGATAAAAATTTAAAATACACTGGAAAATAGATCCAAATGGATGATGGAGGTAGTAACGACAGGAAACCTCCTGTTTCGAGAAGTACTTCATATAGGCTTCTTCTTCACATCTCTCTTCCTTTATCTCTTTCTCAATCTCTCGATGAACTCTCTCTAGGGTTTCATGATGGTAGCTGATACTAGAATCTCCTTATCTCTTTTGTCTCATTCTTTATATACATGATGTGTTCTAGGCAGCCCTAGGTTTTTTCGGGGTCGAAAGGTTTGAAAAATCCCTCAAAACTCGACTTTTTTTTGTGTCTGCCGGATGCAGACCATGACCGTAGCCATGGGCCAAATCTTATTCTTCTGTCACAATCGTAGTGATTTGGCCATGATCATGGGTTATCTCCCTTCTGTCACGATCGTGGTAGATGGGGCATGATCGTAGGTCGTTGTTTCGGTTTAAATCTCTTAGAAACTTCTTTGTTCTTTGCTATTGACCCTGAAACACTAAAAAACACATCAAGGTACCTCAAAGACATAATAATTAAGCTTAAATACTTGTACTAACCCATAAAAACACTTAAACACATATAATTCACAAACTAACATAATTCTACCGAAAACATATACTGAACAGTTGAATAAACAGATAAACACATATCAAACTATACCCTAAAACACGATGCATTTCATACTTATTAACATCCCCAAAATTAAATGTTTGCTTGACCTCAAGGAAACAAAACAAAAAACACACAGAAATTCACACAACACACATTGCAGTAATGAGATAACTGCTTTAACTTCATGAAATAAGTTTAATTTAAAACGTAATCATTCAAGTCATTTCAAATCATTAACATGCAAAATCTGTGTCTTAGGGCTTTGAACCAAATATACATATTAATCCAGACTCAAGTGTTAAATTCTTTACCCTTCTCAATTACACACACTCATTAATAATTCTTTGGTCGTTTAACTCTGTAACTAATCCTAAGTATGTTTTTATGAAAAATCAAACTATTACAATTTTAGTAGGTTCTATTCGAAACCATATTTTTATTTTTATTAACTTTTTATGAACATGGACTTAGTCTTTTTACGTAGAGGCAAACATTAGTAATGGATGTCGATCTGGTTACTCAACTAAATCATGTTTTTTATTAGTTGCTTGGTTGGAACATCATCCTAGCCTTTTTACGCGAAGGCACACATTTGTAATACGTGTCGATCCAGTTACTCAGCTATATCACGTTCTCAAGTAGCTAGTAGCTCTATTCATATCCCAAAGGCCAGAGGAATAGTTACTTATTTTAAAAATAACAACCTTTTTTTATTACCGAACTTGTTGCTTTAGGTACTTGTTTCATGAAAAAATATACTACTAAAGCTGCTTAGGTTAAATGGCCTCAAATTATGAATGAATGTAACAATCTAAAAAGCTACACCTAAACACTAAATCCTAATTAAGCTGCATATTTAATCAAAGAACCTCAGTTCACTAATTCTGCTAGTTAATAATTCTCTACAACCTAATAAACCATGTTCAAAATTAAATCAATTTCAATTCATCTAAGCCATTGACACATTCACGCGATTCACAGAATGCAACCTAATAACTATAATATGCAAAATTCATATTTAAATAAACACATAACACTCCCTATACTTGAACAACACATTGTCTTCAATGTGAGAAGGTGATAACAAACATACACAAAGAGAAAAGAAATATAATTTAAAGTAAAACAAAAAATAACAATAAAAAATAAAAATAAAAATAAAGACTAAATTTGAAAAGAAAGAAAGGGTTTAGAACAAGGTTTATGGTGATGGAGGTGGTGATGGGGTTGGAGGTCACAATTGAATGCCCTGAACCTCAAAATGGCGATGAATATGACGTATGTCCTAGCTTTGACATCATTGGGTTCAAGCCATCTCCTTCATCCTTTTGGAGTTCTCTGCAAGTGTATCTGTAATTACCTTGTGTTTGTGAAGATTGTGTCCAATACCTTCTTCTAGCCCGGTTCTTCTGCATCTTCATCCTCTTCAAACTCCATTGGTCGAATCCTCTTCTTGTTGCTGTTGGGAGCTTGAACTTGCTTGACCATTCCTGCCCTTGACATGTGTCTTGGCATTAATATCCCAAACTTCCATATTATAGGACTTCAAGATTTCAGCCCACCATAGATGATGGTGATTCATGAACTTAGGATAGTAGATTGTAAGTACATTGCACTCAACTCCATAGTAGTTAGCTATGGCTAAAACCAAGTAACTCATTCCTAAATTACTGCTCCCCTTCTTTCGAGCAACAATAACTACATCAAAAATGTGGGTGATTATGCAAATTGGGATGCTATGATCCATGCACCACAACATAGACAATTCTATCATTGAACACTTGTTCGTTTCAGTTTTGCCAAAAACAATTTGGCACATAAATTGGTGCATCAACAAGTGTTCGTGAATGTGACTCCTAATAATGTTATTGTAAGAATTCTTAGTGTCGAAATGCTTGAATCCAGTTAGTTCTGTCCAATAGGGATTGACACGGAAATCGTCATGTGGATCCGCGATGGAAGATTCGGGGAAACTAAAAATTTCATACATGGTGTCATAATCAAACCCATAGGATTGTCCTTGCAACCTAAACCATTGTTCCCTAGGTTTGTTGGATTTATATTAAAGAGAAGTAAAAAATTTCCAAGGTTAATTCTTCGTAAATTGGAATTGAATTTGAATGAATTGACCTTATTGAATTTTCTCAGCTAAGAACTCAACCTTGTCTCATAGTTCTAATCTATCTAAGGTTTCAAAGTGAAAATATTTTGGAACCATGATTTGTTTACTACGAAGGGAATTGAAATGAGTACCTTCCTTATCTGAGAAGATCGGGAAAGGTGCTTCGTAATCAGCTACTCTGTTCTTTTATCCTCATCTCGAGACTTGTATTTGCCCCACTGATTGATCACAGTTTACTATTTTCTTGATGCACGACATATTGGCTTGTGAGTCGATGGAATTAGAAAGAAATTTGGAGGTTTGAAATTTTGTAGAGAGAAGTGAGAGTGATTGGAGAGATAAAGTTTAGAGATATAAAATGAAATGAAAGTGAGTGAAAAAAATAAAGTTACAAATGTATTTATAAGTGATTGGATGGTGTGAAAATTTTAAGTTAAATGCGTGAGTTAATCTTTTTGACTTTTCCACAGGCCACGATCGTAGGTTTGTAGGCCACGATAGTGGCCAAAACTTTTTTCATCAATTTTAATTTTTCTTCTTCTTCTATCCTTCTCCACTTTCCAAAATCCCTTCTTAACTCCTTGTGGCTCTTTTACCTCTCTTTACTTACTTCATCAATCATAGAATTCACGTTGACGTCCTATACCTTCTGATTTTATTTGAAAATGAAATAACCTAACTACGAAATTCAAACTTTTTGAAGATAATTTAAGGAAATTAAAATTCCATGGGTTCCCTCCCATGCAGCGCTTCTTTTAACGTCGTTTGCTTAACGCTTTTCTTTTGCTTATGGTAGTTCAAATGAGTGGCAATGGCAGTGTTGTCATTAATCTAACAATTTGCATATGAGCTATCATGCCCTTGATTCCACCTTCCATGTGGCTCTCCTTCTTCCTCAATCTTCTATGTGATTGCTTCTTTTTGAAGGCACTCCCAGGATCCACAATGTCTTCCCGTTACCCTCGAGGTTTGAGTTCCTTGTCATTAGTTGGAGGTAAAGGAGTTAGTTTCCCCCATCATCACCAATGATTGAGAGAGCAGTGGCCAGGAATGGTCTTCCAAGGACCATATGGGTTTCTACATCTTCTCTAATATCCAATATATAGAAGTTTGTGGGAAAAGTAAAATTATCAACTTGTACTTGCATATCCTTAATAATCCCCTTCAGTTGATCAACTGTTCTGTCGACCGTCTTAACTACCATCTTTGTAGGTACTAACTCTCCTAACCCCAACTTTTGACTAAAGTTGTAAGGCATCATATTGATACTCGCTCCCAAATCCACGAATGCCCTGTCTATGTTGACTCTATTATACTGCAAGGAATGTAAAAATCCCCTGGATCCTCTTTCTTCTGTGCTATGTTAGGGTTTTCTTCTACTTCGGGCTCCTTATCCTTCTTCTTCACCGATTCCATTCATATGAGCCTTGTTGGTAGATGTTCTATTATGTTCTCAACCTTGTTTAAGTCAATCTCCTCAGAATTACTCGTTACCCTACTTGGCAATGATTTTCGTTGTGTTAGAATAAGGTATGATAATTTGGGTCGCTTGATTGGCTCAAATTACTTGTCCTTTTCCTTATCTACATTCTCCTTTGTATGATCAAGTTCCTTTTCCTGGGCCTGAGTGATGACCATGATCCTTTCCTTTAGGTTAGACTCGGTATTGCTTAGAAGGGTTCCTACATTCTGAGTAGATATTGCTTCAACTAGTTGACCTACTTTGACCTCCATATTATGTATTGAAGAGGCGTGGTTCTTGGTAACTTGCTCAAATTTGCTTTCATGCCTTCTATGTGCATCATCTAAAGTACCAAGCTTATTTAAAATCCTATCCAACTTCGATTTCATTAAGGTTGGTTTATCTTGATGGAAGCTCAATTATCCTTGAGGTTTGAACTGTACTCTCGCATTGTTCGTCCAAAAGAAGTTAGGGTGATTCTTCTACCTAGGTGATTGAGCCAAGTTTACATTATAAATTGGCCGCATTTTCATAACTTTTTATGCACTCGTTGACTCCTAATTGATGACTTTTGTGCTTAAATCGG
>JANKOE010000003.1:42060096-42080831 GCA_026284465.1 Erythroxylum citrifolium
AAATGCATTCCTCAATTTTAGTCATCACATTTGATCAATTACATTTGCATTCATGTTCTTGTTCACAATAATCATCG
This sequence comes from Erythroxylum citrifolium, assembly GCA_026284465.1. Taxonomy (NCBI): domain Eukaryota; kingdom Viridiplantae; phylum Streptophyta; class Magnoliopsida; order Malpighiales; family Erythroxylaceae; genus Erythroxylum; species Erythroxylum citrifolium. The sequence continues at coordinate 42,060,174 of JANKOE010000003.1, forward strand.
GACTATGTTAGGTATGAACATTCAAGTTGAGAACCATGTAGTCAACCTCATTCACATTCAAGTAGCACTTCCAACGTCTAATCATGCATCAAAACTCCTCGGACATTTCATGTCTGGAATTTAGTACACATTCATCAATATCAAATTCAATTCAGTAATAAACAAAACAAGTCAAGGTGAGACCATCTTAGGTTACTTACAATTTCTCCCTTTTGCTTATTGCCGTGAAGTCCTGGCAATGTTTGGAAGCGGTCGTTCTACTTGCTCTTTTATATGCAAACAAATACATTTTCATATTCCTATATGGCTCATTTAAATGAATAATCACATTTATAAATGTATCATGTAGTATGCATGTTCAATGACAAAATCTCTGGTATATATATCTTAAATAAACTGAGGCAAACTTTAAAATTTTCTCCATATTTTCTAGAATTCATACACTCGTCAATCATTCAAGTTTTTTTTAATCAAAACCCACTTTCGGGTCAACTTTGCATGATCATTATTACAAGGAAGGTGGAGTTTTTAGACAACTCTTCCTTCTAAACAATTGCTCCCCTATATTTCCAGTTTCTAATAAAACCAATATCATATAATTTGGTTTATTATTTTTATGAGTTATGCTCAAAATACTACAAACTGAGTACATTTGAAATTTTGGTTGGTTCATGATCATGCATTCAGAGTTGTACAATCCATATCTATCAATTCCAATATAAAAAATTACAAAATTTATACCAATTTAAAGATAAGAGAATAAGCTAACACTTTTGTGAAGACACCTTTGTTTAACTCTGCCTACATTAATACAGTTTATTCAATAACCATATGATATGATTTCTGTCACTGGTAGTGCTATAGCAAAAACTAAGACTCAATTTCATGCCAAAATTTGAAATTCTTAGAGACATAATTAAAATTATACTTCTTCAAGAACGTTGTAGCCATATGTCTTTAATTTAATATAAATTAAGAATCAAATCATTTGGAAATATACAGATCAAGATATAATCAAAATACCAAAGCATGTTCAATGAAAATATTCCAGTTCATAATATTCCAGTAGACTTCCTCACTTTCATCCAATCAATCTTTTCAAATCAATTCAAATGGCTCTAAATTTTTATGGAGAGGAAAAAATGTCTTAGGAGTGTATTGGTTCAATTTTCAAGTCATTTGGAGGTCGGTAGACAAAGTTATAGTCAAATGAATCCAAACTGTACAGTTTTAGAAGCACTGTTGGCCATGCAATAGTGTACGACCATGCACTCCAATTCCAGAAATTGCAGATTTTTTTCCTTCTTCTTCCTCTCTTCACTTACCCCATCATCTCTAATTTATACTCTCACATTTACCTCTTCATTTCAACTCCCATTTTAATTCAACTTACTCTAAACAACTCAAAATGTAAGATTAAATTCAAACATCAAAACAAGGTTCATATGGACATCACCATATATATTTTTGCTTTCTCTCTAGATTAACAAAACGCAGGTTTTGCTTCTTCTTTTTCCTTTTTTCCTTCTTCCAGATTTTGCTTCCTACACTTTACAACTAATACATCTAATGTATAAACCATCTTTTCTACTTCCATCTCAATTAAAACCCAACACAAATAAATCAAAAATCCAAGATTTATACATAAATATCAAAAACTGTATTGTTCACGTACGCATATTCCCTTTTTTGCATCTTTCTTCTATCTTCATTCCACGTTTTTCTCTCATCTTAATCCTTCTTAAAACACAACACCACACTGCTCTATGTTCTCTTTAACTCTAGCTTCATTTAAATCCATCTCTAACAATACCCAAACATTTACGCATATACAATGAAAAACAGAGCATATGTTCATCGACTTTTCTGCATTTATGCACTTTCCTACACACATTTCCAGCTATTAAGCATCCTTATTCTATAAACTCTGAACTATTAACAATATGATGAATATTTCATTCCTCACATTCATTCACCGAAACTACACTTCTTAAACCTCTCATTTATGTATTCATTTACACAGTAAAACATTATTAAAAATTACTTACTTGATTCAGCTATCCTTCCCAGCAGTTTCGATTTCAGTGAATGGATGAACAATGAGATTTTGACAGAAATCAAATACTCTCTACATGGTCTGAAATTCTTACTTTGATGTAAGAATCAAATACCAATTTCATAACATAAATCACAAGCTGTTTCGGTGATGATGAAAAATTGAAAGAGTTTAGTAAGGTGTTTTCGGTGTGGATGAAGAACAGCTACAATACATTTTTAGACCAAAACAAAAGAACTGCATTCCTTTCCTTAGTAAAAACATGACTATGTGTTTAGCTATTTCACTACCACATGTCACCAATGTATGTAGGTCACGTGTCAACATACAATGCTGCCACGTGTTACTCTTCCATTTGTCACTTCTTTTATATTTTTCCTAGTACAAAATATCCCAAAATTTTGGAAATTCTCTAAAATTCACCTAAAAATTTCAAAATAATCATAATACTCTCCAAATAAATTTTCAACACAAATAATCCACAATTCACATTTTATTCGCATTTGTAAATCAATTATACCCGAAAAATGTCAATAAATACATGTACAATTATTTTAATGAGCCAAAAATAAATATTCACATGTTATGCCATATGATGCATGAAATGCACTTCTAATTTCTCAGTATACACTATTCCAGGGTCCTAGCCCCTAACATGGGATATTGGGACGTTACATGCTTAAATCTAACAATTTTCATCTTAATTATTTTATAAATAAGAGAAACTTCCTAAATATATATTTAGATTTTTAATGAGAACTTAGCTTCTTTCTCATGCCCAATAACTTTAATGTTCTATAGTATATTACTTTCTGAACAATGCACGAAACTATATTAAGTTCATTAAAGAACTTATTGATCTAATTAATAATTTACACTAATTAAAAAAAGTAGTATGACTTAATTAGGAACCATTGCTACATTGGAACCTTCCATTCTTCAAATAATATTGTTATAAGCAAAACGTACCTTAATTCATATTTACTTCTAAGGTTAATATCTTTATAATCTTGAACTCTAATATTAACTCATGAAAAGAACAATGGATATCTTTAATACTTTACAAATATTGGATATCTCAAATACTAAATACCTTTAGTACACATACTTGGACTTATAATAAGTAAATAACTCCCATATCAATCTCTATAGATTTAATTCCAAAAATTAACTTGTCATCTTTTTGTATCCAATCAGAGTCATTTTTAGACAATTAAATTTTGAAAATATATATTATCATTCTCTCTATGAGCAATATGCCTCTACATACTCATATTAAAGAGAACAACTATACTCCCAGTAACCTTTTTATAGATATGATAAATTCACAATCATCTTTAAAACAAACTCTTTTAACTCATCATGAAAGTGAATATTTCAACATCTTATAACCTTTTAACTATTCATCAAATGTATCAATAAAGGCATTAAATCTAATTCAATTTATTACTATGAATTTAAACTTTTTAAAGTTCATCTTCATCCCACTACTTATCTTAAGAACAATTCTTCTATAAGTATACATTGAAATAAACAATTTGTTCAATGGGTATGTAAGATTATAAGTTTATAACCATCCTTTTAGATCTCTTATCACTTATTATCTGATTTAGTTTTAAACTTAGTGGATGATATATGCTTCAACTAAGCATCACATCCCTAAATCATTTACTTTGACTATTTAAAAGGGTTAGCGTTTCATATTTAATATCAAATATTACTAATTAATTTAATTGGAACTTTCGAGAATAAGTTATAGTACTAGGCATAATATAGAAGAAATAAATATTGCTTACACAAATCTATACTGATATGTAATTTAGTTGTGAAGGTTTTCGTTAGATAATCTCACTCCCTATAGATAACCGAAAAATTTATATCTCACCACATCTAAACAATTTGAACTTTTTCCAGACTTTAGATCAATATTTCATTTAGTACATAAGAAATTACCATATAAATTCATTAGTAAATTTAAGGAAATAAAAGTATAATCCTTTTATGAATTGTTATAGTATCCCATACATCACATGTATAAAATTTAAAAATTCAATACCATCATCTTTATTTCATTAAAGGTTGATTTGACTTTTCTTGAACTTAATAAGTTTCACAACTTTCATATGACAGTCTTGGTTATCTGACTTTGTATTCTTGTCACTTATGTTAAGCATAGACCTCCCTTGATTCAATAGATATAAACTATTCGTATAAAATTGAATCAACTACTTTTACTTAAAAATCTATTTCTTATCATGACTTTTATGTAATCATTTTTCTTCTAATAGCAAATATCATCTATAGAAAGCCACCAATTGTAGTCCATATTTATGCTTTTACTAGGCTAAATTCAATGAAAACATTCATCAAGGTACTAATCCTTCCTCTACTTATAGAACCTTTTGCATCTTGTTATCATAATGTTGACATACATCTTACATGTTTTCATCAAAGTTTATGAGACATAATTCAACTTAAAATGTCAATACCTTTTATTTTCTACATGATATTGATGCATCTCTAAAACTTTGTTACTGAATCTTTAACATGGATTAAAAACAATAGTGCATAGTGAACATACAAATTTCCTACCCTACATACCAATTAAGAAAACCTTATATGCTAACACCTTAAGCTATCATTGCTATAATCACTTGTAGTGACCAACTCGCGCCATCATCACCAACATTGCCACCTCCTGTTCTTCTCCAATAGTCAGCTCACAACCACCGCATAGCTGCTTTAAGGGTGTATAATAAATGCCAGCTACTAGCTGCCATCACTACCTACTACTTTATTTCTTTAAGCTTTCATTGCCAACTGTCTACATCCATGTCAGAACCTGCTCCACTCATCTCTGACTTTGTTTAATTGCTCACATTTTGCTACTGGCTGTTGCAACTTTATGTCATCAATACCATCAATTTAAAGTTTTTTGGGACTGCTAGCTAGCTCTGATCACCGCCAATGACCTACTGCAACCAATTTCATCAAGCCTTCCATCTACCTTTGATGACCACCAATTTCATCAAAATTTGTGGCACATTAGAACCCTTTTTTATTCTAATTTTATGGCACTTTAGAGCACTTTATAACCAAGTTGCAAAATCTATAAGATTTAAATTTTGATTCTATTTTTTTTCTCTAATGTTATTTTCTGTTTTACGTATATAGGATGTAGACTAACCTAAAAAGCACAAGAGAAAAATAAATATGGAATAACTTTGATTGAAGAGGAATGCATAAAGTGACTTTTGAATTGAAAAGAATTGCAAATAGAAAGAAATGGGTAGGATGGAAGATGAATGACACGACATAACTACAAAGAAAGAAAAAAATGCTTAAAGGACAGATAACAACTAAATTTAAGATCCAAAGTTTTGATACCAAATAATTAATGTCAACCTCAGGTTGGAAATCATCTAAAATATGGATTATAAAGAATTAAAACTATAAGATTGTCTTCAAAATAAAGTAAAGAGAACTCGAACCTATCAAACAAGCCAATTGAAACCAAATTTAAGTGGATTTTGATTGCCATAAGTTGCCTTAATAAGTTGATATTAAGTTCTTATTAAAACCTACATTACATCAATAAGATAACCTTTAATAGGCATAAAGTTCATAAAACTAGAGTCTTAAAGGGAAAAGAACATTTGCATTATCATAATTTGATTAGGAATAGCTAAATAATTTTGAAAAAGTCCAATCTTTATCCAAATAGAAAAAAAAATGAAATTCTAAAACTAAATAACATGAGTCTTTTGCCTTTCCAACTTTAACATTAGTGACAATTACCTTTTAGAAATTTACAAATGTGAATATTGATGAGTTTGGCACTAGTCATAAGTATTACACCAATGCCAATTTGCTTTTATGTTGCAAACCTCATCAATATAGTGTATGATCAGCGTTTGACACCATTGTGGCATTAGTGTCGATTACATTGTATTTCCAAGGTTTTTGGACATCTAATAAACCTTTTTCTTTATGTGTTAAGCATATTCCATCTTTAATAACATGTAAAAAAAGTGATCAATCTTGGGAATGCATCTAATTCATCTTAAACAACCTTTGTTTTTTGCATCTCTATGATTAATCCTTGCAAAGCTATTGATAAATGATTAATTGACCATATTAATATACCCATATTTAGTGTTTTTGCTTGTTATTTAATAGGTTTATAGTATTTTTGGTACTTATTTAACTTCAAGTATATTTTAATTGGTAATTGCCTTCATAGACTAAAAGAGAAGAATTTGGCTATTTATATGATTAATGCATAGAGGTGCCACATAAACATACTCTCTCTTATGTGGAGGGACGTATCTTTCATCTATGGAAGAAGAAACTAGAAGGCAACAACATTTGTCAACTTCCTTCACATTTAGAGCAGGGTGCCATAGTGTCCTTCAAAGATCTCTTAATCTAAGGTAACAGAATTTTGCCTAATAATGTATAGTAGAGCAATAAAAAGTTTGTTAACCTTCTCTATCAATATCGTGATTGCTTCAATAGTAGAGACTAAGTTGAACATCAATTGTGAACTTCATTCTTGTAGACAACATCATTTCGTTTATATTCTCACTAATAGGAGAGTTACCAAAAGAAGAGTCTACCTTCTCAAGAATTTCAATCATTTGGGATACAAAACCTTCATTCCTTACTACATTAGTGACTTTTTACTCCAAGGCTGAAGATATAGTGATTTTCCATTTGTTAAACACGATATTGGGTCCCATCAGGTATGCCAAATTATTGGCGTCACTTTAAAATTTAGGCATGCAAGGGAGAATTCCTCCCAAAATTTATACCTAAATTCTTATTAATGATATCACCGGGCTTCAAAAAAATTAGAATGGAAAATTATAAACTACCAAGATGCTAAAATGTGTCGAAATAAGAAATTTAAACAAAGGAAAATTACAAACTTCAAATGGAATTTGAGATAATGGAAATGAATACATAATGTAAAGAAAACTAGAAAAATAATAACAAAGTGTTTAATCATGGACTGATTATTTTTTATAGGTATTTGAGGTTGTGTCATGTGCTTTTATCATGGCCCTGGTGGATTTATTTAGTCTTCTTAACTTCAGGCATTTTTTCCCACTTCCCACATTCTAGTTAACTTCTTGCCGTTATTCTTTTAACTTCGTAAGTATCTCTCTTATAACTTCCTAACTTTTAGACCACTTATCCATGTTTCTCCATTGTGTTCGCTACTCACTCTTAATGTGTACATATACCATGATCTAGAATTCTGCCATCCGTGAATTCTCCACCTAAACATTTGCTAGGCATTCATATTTTAGGCTCCTTTTACTTATGGGGCAGGTTTCTTTTTAAGTTATCAACAATAATATTTACAATAGTAAGCAACTAAGAACCAACATGAATAATAAGGGGAAAATGACTAGTACGAGAGGCTCTAACTTCTCACTAGGAATTTTAAGGTTTTTGCTCTTCATTTCCAAGCTATTAACTTTTTCTCATTCTTCCTTTAGTTAAGCTCTTTCAATTTCCTATTCCTTCTTTGTTTTACATCCATGCTCAATTGTGTTGGCTTGACTGAGTTGAGTTTTCTCTTCTTCTTAAGTTTTTGATTATCTATCATTTCCTTCTCTTATGTTCTCCCTCTCGCTAGTTACAAGTACTCTGGCTAACCTTAGCTAAGGGTAGTTTAGTAACTCTCCAACTTTAAGACTTCTTGCCTTTCATTTTCCTACTGACTTTGGCAATGGTTTTTTAATCTTCATTTTACTAGAGCATGTCATTTTCTTTTTTGAGCAATAGAGGATAAAGTTTTAATCTCATCCCAAAAGTCCCTAAAGTTTCAGCCTCAGCCGAAAAGTCCCATCATCAAATTACCTTCCCACCTCTCCACTCTAAACAAACTTCTGAACCAAGCCTCTTACCAGATGACTTCGCTAAACATCTTTTCACAAGGTAATTTTGCTAAACAGGTAGCTAATTTCCTAGTCCCTCACCTAGCCAACTTGAGGCTAAGTTGGAAACAAGTTGTAAGTGAATCTTCAAGAGCCTCCATACAATGCCCTCCCACTAGCATGGGGGAATGATATGATTTTTTTTTCCAAATATAGAGGTGTTGAAGGAAAGAGAAAAGGTTTGGTCCTTAACATTGATGGGCTTCTATTTTAGAAGGAGACTTGTTTTCCCATTTCTCAATACTTAGGTTTAGAAAGTGTGAAGGTTAAAGGGATTACATGAGGTTTTATTGTTAAAACATAACCATATCCTCTTTAAATTTTCCTCAAAAAAAGCAAGAAAAGGAAAAGGTAGAAGTAAGGTCATAACACATCTACATCCTACTAATCTTTTTACAATTCTAGAGGCCAAGAATCAACTTAGAAAGGATCAAGAATGAGACTATACCTATTTATGTGAACATCCATAATGTTCCATTAGAATAATAGTTGATGAATTTTATTTTGATTATTTATTTATGTAGTTATTTGTTTATGTATTTGACTATTGTTTTATGCCAACTATCTTTAAAAAAAATTTCTCTTATGGGTCTGTCAAAAACAACCTCTCTACTAGTTAGGTACATCTAGAAACCTATCATATGGAGGAAACAACAACTAAGAGAAGAAGAGTGGGGTATGCTAAGTTGTATATAAGTGTTGATCTAGTGAAGGAGCTCATGGACACAATTTACCTAATGAGGTTAGGTAAGGAGGAGAACCTACATAAGGATTCAGTTACAGTTACTAATGGAAGCCTAACTCAAAAAATTAGGTGAATAATGGGTAACCACATAGTAGAAGTTTATAGTAAGGAATTACATGGAGGTGAGGAGAATAAAGGCTTAGCAAATGGAAAGACCCAATGAAGAGGTTCAAGAGAAGACAGATAAAATAATCTAGGGCAGGAGCTGTTATGGAGAATGCTACCAATAGGAGAGGTGAAAATTAAGAGAGGAAAAAAATCACTCATAAAGAAGTAAGGATAGAAAGATATAATCCACAAATTGTAGAAAAATGCACTTTAGAAATGGGTCAAGAGACACCTAAATGATGGAAAGACAAGTCTCATAACTAAATAGTAGAGCAAAAGTTGGATAGTTTTTAAAGTATGAAAGGATGAGGTCACTTAGGAAGAGAAAGGATAAAGGCTCTAAAGCCAAAACTTAAATTTGATGTCGATTATCACATAGAATATTAGGGGTATAAATTTCTTTAATAAACAACTAGCTCTTAGGGATTTTATGTATATTAATAAGCAAGCTCTATTAAGACTACTAGGAAATAAGCCAAGTCTAGATAATGTCTTCAAGTTGAAGAATTTAAAAGGTCGATGGAATTTTTTATCAAATCACCAACATCATCACTATGGATGCATTATACTGACTTATGATCCGAGGAAGGTTAAGGTAATTTTATTGGAATCAAGTGATTAACTAATGCATATCTCTACTAATTATCTTTAAGGGGATTATAAGGCAAGTATAACTATTGTTTATGGGTTCAAATTTCACTTTATGAATAAAATACTTATAAAAGAATTTGGTTAGTATTCATTATAAAATCTAACGCCCTTAGATAATAATTATAGATTTCAATAACACTTTATATAGAGATGAAGTTGAGGGAAACATGGGGTTAAGGAATTTTATAAATGGTTTTAAGAAATGTGTTTAAAGGATACGTGTCACAAATCTAAAAATTAAGGGATGCTTCTTCTCTTGGAGTAAAAAACAGGCATCTAGATGGCACCCATTGAAAAAGTTTGATAAAGCCTTAGTGAATGGAGAGTAGCTAGATGAGTATCCAGATACTAAGGCAGTGTTTGAGAGTGCTTCAATCTTAAACCATCCACCAATTATTTCTATAACATGCATACTAAATGAAAGTTCCTTAAGAGAAAGAAATAAAGAGCTCATTTCCTCTCAAGAAGAACAAATGGAGAGGCTTATAAGTTCTTCTAATAGTCAGTTTACACTAGTTGCAGAAGTAGCTCCTTAGTCTCGCTTTTTAGGTCTTTTATTAAAAACTAGATCAGTTATGATAAAAAAGATGCAGCACATTTACTACAAGAAGTGGAGAGGGTAGTTTTTGAATTAACCCATCCAAAGCTCCTAGCCGAGATGGAATGAATGTTTTTTTTTCCAAAAGGAATGGCCATGGATCAAGGATTTAGTGACAGATACAACTATAGAATTCTTATAGAATGGCAAAATTCTTAAAGAGATAAATAAGACTTTTATATGATTAATTACTAAGTCATATAATCCTATCTCTTTAGGAGAGTATAAAACTCAAAACCCATTTTATAATTTCCTATACAAAATTATTTCAAAATAATTAACTTCTAAGCTGAGGAAATTGCTAAACTAGGTGGTAAATGATTCACAAGTGCATTTCTATAGGGAAGACAAATATGAGATAATGTCTTAATAACCTAAAACCTCTTTAAAGGCTATTCAAGGAAAAAATCCCCTATGAATTATGCAATGAAAGTGACTTTTAACAAGGCATATGACTTCCTAAGTTGGGATTTTATATTGTAAGTGTTGGAAGTTTTTAGCTTTTTAGGGAAATTTAAAGGGTGGTTCAAGAAATGCATAACTTTAACTTCATTTAGCATAATAATGAATGGAAAACAAAAAAATCTCTTTAAAAGAGGTAAAGGGATCCTTCCACTTATATCTTCATATTATGTAAGAATATTCTAATCAAATTGGTTAAGCATCATATTTCTCTAAACCTCAGCTTTTGCTTTTATAGCAAATATAAAGAGGTTAGCCTATTTAGCCTCTCCTTTATAGATGATCTATTTTTATCCTCCAAGGCTTATGATAAGTCTATTAATATCTTAATGACTACTCCAAACCTTTTCAAAGACTTATTAGGTTTGGAGGTGAATTATAACACAATCCATCTAATAGTATCCGGGAGAGCATAAAAAAAGACAGCTTGGATTTTAAGGATTTCGGTACTACAAGTCAAAGTGCCACCTTTCGCCTATCTTTGGATCCCCTATGCATAAAGAGGTTGCATTATAGGGAGAATGCCCCACTTGTAGAAAGAGTGCAAAATAAGTTGAGTAATTGGTGTAACAAAGATTTATCCTATACTGTAACAAAGATTTATCCTATACTAGCATGCTTGTTTTGATTAAGTCAGTTTTGAGTTAGTTGTAAGTATACTAGTTAGCTCACATATTCCTCTCAAAAGGTTTAATCAAATCTTTGGAAAGACTGCCACCAGACTTCACATCAACACCCTTAGTGATAAGCTATCCTTAGATTCAAAATGTATGGATATATGGAGCATTAGTTAGGGTGTGTTTTGTAACAATTAGTGGATGTTAAGTAGCAAAGCGTCCTACATTTGATTATGGAACTCTCATTTTGAGAGCTTTTGCATTTTCAACTAGTTTTGCCATTATTAGTTTAATTCAATTTCATTTTTCAAAAAAAGTCCTTGGAAAGATTGATTCATAATTTCCTATGGGGTTGGAGAAGAACTAATAGGGTCAATGCAGTAGGAAGGAAGTCAGCAAACCTAAAGAGGAGGGGGGACAGGGAGTCATTTCAATGAGTTTATGCAATAAGGTGTGCTTATTTTCTAAGGGGAGGAGCTTCTGGGAAGTGTAGGTTTATCCAAGTTATTCTAGCTTTTGTGATACAATTGTTAAGGCTATGAGAGAACCTTTCAATGCACATAAAATACATAATAGGTAATGGTCAAAGAGCTTCAATACTTCATGACAATTGGCGTGGAGAGGGTCTATGAATTCAATCTAACTTACGGAGTCATATACAATATCTTGATAATGATAAGGTAAAAGAATAGATTAGGGGCAATCAGTGGCATAATATCCCACCAAATTTATTACGGGCTCTCTCAACTATAACCTAAACCCAAGACAAGAATACGATATGGATTCCAAATTCAACCAACTTTTTTTTACAAACGTCCGCTAGGGAGTTTTTCAAGGCAAGGGGTGAAAAGTTAAGCTTGTACAAAATGGTATGGAATAAGAAGTTACTCCCTAAGGTTTCTTCTCTTTTATGGTTGGCTATGAAATAACGGCTAGCTACAAAGGACAAATAGATGCTTCCTTTGTAAGGAAGATATTGAAATCAACACATATTTTTGAATCTGCTTATATAGCATGGATATGGAAAGAGATTGAGCAATTATGCCTCATAAATATAAGATGACAAAATTATTTATGGCTCCTGAACTGATTCAGTAGCAAAGAAGTACCAAGAAGGAAGACAAAGAAGTGCACATGTTATGCGTAGGATCTTGTATTTACAGGATATAGAAAAGAGGAACACAAGATGTTTCCAAATGATACGGCATACTAAAGGAAACCAAACATTGGATAACACAGCAACTCCATGTAATGAATTAGAACGGATTTGAAATAAGGAATTATCAAGAAATAGTTGCAATCAAAAACTATTTAAAAAATAAATCCAAGAATAGATCAGTATGTAGATTCACTTTTTAATTTTTAGAAGATTGAAATATTTGATATTCATTTATTAGAGCACTATGTATTCATATAGAAATTTGAATAAATTGATTATTCACGTGATAATGAAGTAAAAAGTTGATATTTCAATCTTTACAACAAAGTTGTTGGTACCTTGACTGATACAAGCCAGAAAGGGTTGGGGTTTACAGCTACATAAACCCCATTCTCCTATGTCCTGCGTCGGCGTCCCTCTCTCTTGTTGGCTGTTGCTTGGATAATTGAAGCAGCGCAAACAATGAGTAGAAGATCACAAATCTGCCTAATTAAAAACTTGATCTTGAAACACCAGTTTCAATGTTCCCAAAATCCCGTAAAGCACTTTTCTCTTAAGCCACTATTACCAACTTCTATTCATTTCCTTTCTAGTTCAGTTCGATTTCCTAGCATGAGATTTCTCCAAACACCCACCTTACAGTTCCAAACTTTGACGTACCCATTTGCCCAGAGCACTCAAATAACCTCCCCCACTCAGATTTGCAGGCGACTTAGTAATCAATCCGGGGGTGAGTCGGCGCCTGAATTGGACGTGAACAAAGAGGTGGACATGATAAACCTCAAATTTGCAGAGGCAAGAGAGGAGATAGAGATGGCTTTAGATTCGAAGGAAACTGTGTATTTTAATGAGGAGGCTGAATGTGCAAGAGTTGCAGTGAAGGAAGTCCTTGACATGTTCAACGCTCTATTGGCGAAATTGCCAGAGAGCGAACAAGCAGCTTTACAGAGGTCTATGGGGCTCAAGATTGAGCAGTTGAAGGCTGAGCTCCAACAGATGGACGATTGATGAGGTTGGTGATAATGAGTGTTGAACTTTCTGTAGTCCTATTCTATTCGTAGATTCAATTGGTTTATGTTCATTTTCTCCAGGATAATGAATTAATGGATTGCAAGATTGTTGTTGAGATTTATTTATAGGCAGGGCCTTCTTCGTTTTCTACAAACGTAAAACATTTGGGATCCTTCCATGTATGGTTTTGAGTCGGATATGCCATTAATTGCATACCATCAAACTTTTAACTGGTACTATTCATTATTTTCAACTATGTTGCTTCTCTGTCCCAAGAATTATACTGAAGTCTGCAAATCTGTTGTTCGTAGTCTTTTTATGATGGAGAAGAGCACATTGAGTCAATGTTTTCCTTTGTGCAGCTCCTAAACTAGGAGATGATATTCTGGAAAGTGATGATAACTGCAACGACGCCGCTGCTAAGTTATCCAATATAAGATAGTGGACTAGAATTTAAGACTTGAAGAACCTGACTCCTAGCGGAGTTAAAGATGCCTCTTGTTATCCTACACTGCCCATGTTCTACGTATTCATCTTTTTCTGAGAGGGCATTAACCTTTTTGTGGTTCAATACTTGTCACTTGTTTTTATAGATGTAATTTGCATAAACTTCCGTAAAGTATTCAAGAAGTTTCAATTAGTCATTATCTGAATGTTTTGGTGAGACAATAGAAAGTTAGAATCTGTCTACTCTTATATTGAAATGGCATCGATCCACATGCTTCTCTTGTGATATCCTTGCAAGTCTAAAAGAAGAGAAGATTTGGTATGGGACAGGTGCTTAGAAAGCTTTTAGGCAGTCTACAGAATTTGTACGTTCTTGCAAACAAATATTTATATGCATAAGTTTACAATTTAGTACCAAAACAAAAGAAAAATTATAATTAATCAATGCAAAGATAAGCATTTTCATTTAAAGTTTGATCACCTAGCAGATATAATTGTTAATAAATGATGTGATTGTGATACATTGAGATGGTAGTGGTCTTGTTGCATGATGAACTAAATTTTTTTTCATACATTGAGATGGTAGTGGTCTTGTTGCATGATGAACTACAAAATTTTTGATGGTGAAATATATCACTTGTCTGCCATACGTACCAATTCCTATGTCACTCCAGCTCTGCCTATTGAAGCAGATTATTTGTTAACAATTCTTTCTGCAATAAATTCCAATCGAACTGTCTAACTTTAGAATTATTTGTTGAATTTTCCTCCTTTTTGATACTCAGTTGTAGAACTATGAAATATAGGTATTCGTTTGGAAAAATGTATGAAATTTGGTACTTTGTGTGCCCTTGTCCATGAACATTTCGCTCAGTGAAGGTTAGAGGTTTTGGTCCCTGCACTGTTACCTTTGTAGTTCCCTCTATTTGCCAATTTCTACTTATTGCCGTAGAGTTTTTTTCTTTTTTTATTGTGATACAACTCTGCATTCTCACTATAGAACCTCTTAATGGATATTTAAAATTTTTTAGCCAGTTAATTTCATTTATCAAGTCAGTGCGGAGAAATATTCTATCTCTGATGCAGTGACATTTAAGCTATAGCTTCCATTGCATCCATCTGACGTGAACTTTCAGGAGATAACAAATGTGTGAATTGCGTACGTGATTTTTTTTTTCCTTTTCAAAATTTACTGAATCAATTGTCTAGCTAATGTATGATTATAACAATTCATAAAAGAAAATCACAAAATAATCATAAAAACAATATAAAAAAATATGAATGGAATGTGCAAGCAAAGATTTATAATTGTTAGGCTAAAAAACTTTTAGTTTGTGGACACTTTTGGGAATTCTCTATTGTCTCTTTTTGTTAATATGTAACCTTTGTGTTATTCTAAGTATAAATAAGCATGTAATCCAAGTAGTCTTCAAATCATGGCTAAGTGAGCTTTGTTTATTGCTGGCTATGAAAGGTGCTCGAACCCAATTGACAATGTTTTATGCTATCTGATATTTACAATTTCCTATTTCTTTCCCTCCATATGGAATAGATGGTGGTAATAAAAGTTATTTTAATAAGTAGTCGATTTGGTACTCCTGGCTTAGTTCTGGCAATGATCACATTGAAGGTCTCCCTAGAATGTTGAGATAATCAAGATACAAGTTACAGCGAATTCATTGATTTCTTACAAATGAAATAACTTATGCGTTCTTATCATTTGTTCTTCACGTAACTTGTTTTGAACATCTCTTTATTCATGCACCTCTTTGTTATTTTTAATATTTTTCTCTTGATTCATACACCTTTTCCTTGTCCTCAATGTCCATCCTTTGATTGCATAGTTAATTTAATTAGCTAATTTAATTACTTTACTCTTTCAATGAACTTAAATTTTCACATATTACTTGCTTCTATTATGTTTGAGTTATCAACATCACAAAACTTGTTTTGTTATAATCAAAATAATATGTTAGAACCTCATTTGGTTTAATAATCTCTCCTAATTTGATGACGATAAAATATTTTGGTGATATTGCAAGTAGAAATACAATAGTTATTCTTTCGAAAAAAAAAACAATAGTTATGAATATGCTTCCCTAATGTCAAGCATATAATTCATGTATCATTTATTTATTAAGTTTCAATATCACCACTCTTTCTCTCGTTTTCTTAACATTATATGAGGATATAAGAATCAAAAGGGAAAAAGTGAATAAGCATCATTCACATCTATCATACATACTAAGTTCTCATTAAAGTATGCATAAAAATAAAGTTAATAAGGAATCTTCAATATTCTCATATATCAATTTCAAAAATTATCTGTACTTTTCTCCCCTTTTTAAGTACATAAGTAAAGTCAATAGTTGCATTGAGATCAATTATGAAAGCATATGGTTACCTCCTTTTATTTGTGTCATTAATGTTCTTTTCTTTTCTTCACTTTATTAAACAATTAGCTTTTTTTATAACAATTTTTTTGCATAGCTCACTGTGTGAATTCTTGGTGACTTTTTTCTTCATTGTTAGAGATACCGGTTTTATTCTATTTTAATTATGGCAACCCTCCATCTTTATCTTTTTCAAATCAATGCAACTTGATACCATTAGTTGCCTTGCCCTTTCTTCCAATTAACTGTAATTTTCATTACCATCCTAATAGAAGACTACTATCCTAAACTTCTGACTACTTGTGTTAAACATATCTTGCTCAAATTTCTTTTGTTGTTATGCCATTTTTTGGGTAAGGCTAATAAATCTACTAGTAGTTCTCCTTTACAATTATAAACAAGATGTAAGCCCTACTAGTTTTATCTTTAGGGTAAAAGCATCAAGTGGAATAAAAACCTTGGAGTAACTATATCCCTTCTCATGTTCACTTTGAGCTAATTGAAATGCTTTCATCGTACTTATATGCTTAAGACAAGTAGATGGGGGGTTTTTCTAATTGAAAGAGATCCATTTGAACTCTAAATGAAGTATATCCCAAGTAGCGAAATTAATCCATCTGTGAGTTTCCTATAATGGACTTTGAGTTATATTGGGGTCTAGCCTACTTAGTTCTCTTAAAGTCAGGTCCTTTTACAGTTGATTCAACCATTGACAGTTTTGTTGCATTTGCTTTTCCAACTATTGTAAGACAGGTTAAATCCTATCATTTCCTTTTAAGTGAGAAAGAGTTCCTTACGATCCAATAATGCAACATCCCAATATAATAGAGTATATACCCGAACATCTAAGAACATTCAAGTACATGTCCTATGATAATGGTATGTTAGAACAAAATACATATCCAATTTACACATGGCATCATCTAACATAATTAAGAGTCATCAAAATTAAAACCATTTATTGCATTCGTTAGCAAAAGCTTTCGCTGTATTTTACAATCCTTATATAAGTTCTAGATAAGAAACTACAAAATACAAAATTACAATTCTTCTGATATTAACTGACAGACCTCTGAGCCATAACTAAGTCCAAAATATTTCTCTAATCCGATTAAACAAACTAGGTTTCTTGTCTCGTATCTGAAAAGTCACATTGTAATTTTTCACGAGTTTTGCGAACTCAATGAGTGAATTATCATTGATGATTTTACCCAGGTCAAATATACAAAATCACAGATCTCTCATATATTCATTCAAAACATGTATGTTCCAAATACTCACATTAACATGGCACATCTATAATCATTGCGAATCAGAACAGATATATACAATTATAGATGCATATGAGACTCCAGGTTCGTTATTACTGTTATAACCATGTGCCTTTCACATACAAATATAGATACTAGCCCATTGGGTTTAGTCAGAATTAGAAATTACGGAGCAAAGCTCTACGTGCAGAAACAGAAATCACGGAGCAAAGTTCTACGTGCAAGCGTTTTCATACTGGCTACTCCGATCACAACGTCTTTATCTGAGCATGCATTTTATGAAATGCATCAAATTTAGAATATGCCATGTATAACAGTCACATATGATGCACAGTTAGAATCTCATAGTCATCAAACCTAAGTTCGGCATTCAACTTTCGTCGAGAACACAAAGATCATTTAGAATTTCACAACAATCAGAACACTTCCAATCATTTCTCAAATATTAAACTCCTCGGACTATAAGTCCGGAATTCATAACAAATCGCAAACAGTTCATAATTGGAAGTCAAACAAATTCAATCAATCCTAGGAAAATCATCTAGGTTGTCTCACAGTACGCTCCAATATGTTATTGCCTGGATGGTCCGGCAATGTCTGACTGACATCCAATATGCTCCTCTATTTCATACAAAACGCATAGACATATATCACACTTTTGCACAAATGTATAAATATTCCTTTATGAACATCTATGTATAGCAAATATGCACAATGCATATTCAATGACAATCCTGGGCATCTTATTCTGATTCTTATCACCATATCTTTCATGTATCAAAACCTTTGTAAGTTGCATTCCACAATAACCAAGTCACAGGCATGCAACATCACACACGCCCGTGCATAATGACCAAGAAAAGTCACGGCTGTGCAATCTAAAATAAATTAGTCACAGGTGTGAGATCTTAACTCATGCTCGTGTATATCAAATGACCATTTTAATTTTCTACCAACATGCTTTCAGGTCAACTTTGCATTGTCATTCTGATAAGGTAAATGACACAATTGGACAACACTTTCTTTTAGAAAATTGTTCTCCAATTTCTTAAGTTCCTAACGATACCAAGATCATACAATTTGGTTTAGAAATTTGAAAGTTATACTCCAATTATTTGGGACTGTTCATAAACTGAAACTGTACTCTATATTTAACTTCGAGTCAAATTCTGAAATTCTTAGAGATAGAATTAAATTTTGATCTCTTCAGACAATTTATAGCCATAGAACTCTAATTCAATTTAGATTAAGAATCATTCCATTTGGATACCTACTGATCAAAATATAATCAAAATACCGAAGTATGTTCAGTGAAATCATACTAGTTCTCAAATTCCAATATTCCTCAACATGTTCATCTTAAATTCAACAATCATTCCATTTCAGATTGTTATAATTTTTGGTGGAGATGAAGGACAATATGTTTCAAATCTAATGGTTCAAGAATTAAGTCATTTAGATATCAAGTGAAGAAGTTATAACAAAAATACCAAAGGATGTTCAGAAACAAACAAAAGTTGAAACTCGCAATCGTGTGTCCGCACGACCACGATTCTCCACATGGACCTGTGAAGTCACGATTCAAGACCCTTAACAACGAAGTCACGATCGTGCCGAAGCACGATCACACTTCCTTCTCTCTTCACCGATTATTTCTCTTTTTCTTCTCCTTCTAATTTTCTTTTATTTCATATTTACACACTTCTAAATCATCTATATTGCATTTCTGACTCCAATACAAACTCTAAACAAATTAAATTCAAGTGTACCATTCAAACACTAAAAATCCGAAACTTCCTCTACTGTAATTTTCCAAATTTTTATTCTTCACTTCAATCTTCTTCAATTAATTCAAATGACACTTAAACTAATTCTTCTAACTTCATTTTAGCTCAACAACACAAAATAAATCAAAAATCCAAAGTTCACACTTAAACATCAAGATCCAATTCTCATTCCTACGACTTCCATTTTTTGCGTGTTATTTCTCTTTCTACTTTCATCTGATGCATTTTTCTTCTACTTCTGCTCTTTCATTTTATCATAAATTTATCATTTAATCAACTATATGCTACGACCTCATCAACATCTTCATTTATATTCATTAAACTCATTTAAATCCATCTCTATAACACTCTAAAAATTCACGCTTGAATAGTACAAATCACCATATTCGGATTTCTCTAAACCAAAAACAGAGTATATAATTTTACACCAACTTTCTAGCACTTTTGCATATCCATTTCAATATAACAACGGGACCTATTTCATACTTTTCTGAACAATTCCTATTTCACAAATCCACCATCTAATTCATTCATCATCGAAACTACACTTCTCTAACCTCATGCACGTATTCATTTACACAGTAAAACATCATTAAAAATCACTTATTTTGTTTCAACAAAGTCTCCAGCAATGAGGGTGAATCAGTTACACACAAAAAGAATAACAATTTGCTATTTGGTGATGAATAACTAGAAGAGTGTTTTGATGATGGTGTTTTCGGTGGAGAAACAGACAACAGAGGAATAAACTATATCAAATCCTTACACTACGTGGCTATCTTGCATATCTTACACTTGTCACTATTCAATTTTGCCACTTATCACCACACATGTAAACCATATGTCAATATTTAACCAATCCATGTGTCACACTAGGATTGATCCAAATTTCAATATTTTTCTTAGAATTGACCATAAATTCTGAAATAATCATAATATTCTCCAAATAAATTTTTACCACAAATAATCTACAATTCATATTTTAATCGCATTAATAACTCAATTATACCTGAAAAATGTCAATGAATACATGTACAATCATATTAATGTGCAAAAATGTGCATGTCATATTTAACTTAAACCTAATTTCTTAGTAATTTCTCATAATTCACTATTATGGCCTTCACATGGGTGTCGGGATGTTACAAATAATGGGATTTATTATTTTTAAAAAAAATGAGTTCACACATGCATTCCATGTTTAATTTTATCTCTTCCATCTCTTCTTCCTTAAATTGGTATGTCTCTAGAGTTTGCTTACAAAGAGTGTTGTGAGTCAGTCTAAGATTATTTTTTTTCTTATTACAGGATGACTTTTGTTAGAATGATTTGGCAAATCCTATAAAAGAGCCCCTGTGATATACTTGATTATTCATCTTAGCCCTTGTATTTTTAATTCGTTCAC
>JANKOE010000003.1:42117148-42133193 GCA_026284465.1 Erythroxylum citrifolium
ACAAATCACAAATCCTAAACCTAGGAATTTATAAACTCATAGCTGAACATGGATTAACTACTCCCCTCTTAAGCTCATGGAACTCCATCCATTGCTGCACCTTTAAGAGGAAGGGAAAATGCCTAGCCACGCATAGCTCTCGGAGGCTTCACAACTAGGAGAGGATCCAAGCTACCCATGATGGAAGTCGGCGATGAAAATGCAGGAAAAATGAGAGAGAGATGAGAGATGCGAGAGACGTGGATGGCAAGATGATCGATGGTGAAAGATGGTGGAAAATTGAGAGAGATATGAGAGAATGATGGAGTCGTCCCCTCTTCTCCAGATGATGGAATATGAATCAATATATATGTCGGCTCTCCAACTTATCCCAAAATAGGTTTCTTTTCAAAGCGAGTTGTCGGGTGGGGTTTGCACAGTAGGTAAAACTTTCGAAAATGGTTCGAGTCTTCGAAGGTTCGTCACAGCAAAAGGATGAGTTCGCCGCGGAAAACTTCTCCCGAAAGGTTTTGCTGGAGTTTTTTGTTGTTTCGTCGCGGCGACGTTCTTTTTTTGAAAGGTTTCTTTAATAATCTGTTGATTTCGCCGTAGCGAAAACATTATCCTTATCGCGACGAACTTTGCCTATTGCCTCGTTGACTTGTGTTCTTGGTCTTCACTCTTTGGCTCTACTTTTTGAATGCCCTAAAATAAAAAATAGTAGTTTGCCGTATCAATTGTTAAAAATCAATTTAGTATAATTACTAATTATTTGTGACAATTTTACCTTCAAACTATATTAATTCAAAACAAGCACTCATAAGCCAAATTAAGCACAATATCCGATAATACAAGCCAAAAAGTATTAAAAAAATCATAAAATTGTCACCAAATGATATAGGAAACTTAGGTTCAATCACAATTATATTAGTTTGGGCTGACAACACAACATATGATATGAAGTACGATGACATCATATTCAAAACTGTATTCATATACTCCATTTACACTATATGGAGGGGAAGAAATACCAGAATTTATAAAGATACGGAGATGGAGAAGCATGTCCTAGCTAAAAAGACAATAAACTGGATAAGAGAAATTCTCATGGCATATAGAGATCGAGTAAAAGATAGCTTCAGGATGAGGAACTTATAGCACTTATAAGGTTGTTACCCATGTAATTCTTATAATTCGGAATCTCTCTTAGGGTCTCTTTTAGTTGCTAAGGTAGCCAGTGTATACATTGAGCCTTTGTAATGTTATATAAGTTTAGCTTTTGTTAAAAAAATCCATTTATTCTCTAAAAAAAGTTTTAATATTGGTTGATGTATCACATTGATTGATTTATAAATAGGCATTGCAATATGAATCAACCCTTCAGATCTAATAGTAAATCGTAATATGGTAAATGACTATTTTAACCATGTTTACAATATGTTCCCAATGGTGAATGCAAAGCCATTTCTTGATGTATACATATGATTATTTTTATTTTATTTTATTTTATTTCCTAAACCATCATTTGTTAGTTATCATCTTAGTGAGATTGCTTTAGATTTTCCCTAAACTGATATTTATCAATTTTTTGTCTAATAAGATTTCTTTTTCTTTATCTATCTCAATATTTATTAATTTTCAATCCAGAAAATTTATCAAAAACATTTCTCAAGACCTTTACATTTTACTGATTTAGATAAATCTCCCTCATCTATAGTACTTGAAATTAACATGCTATTAGAGAAAAGTTTATTCACAACATATTAATTCTTTACTAAGAGAACATTTGCCTCTTTTGATCTTCTTGTATTAGAAGAATTTTCTTCAAAATCAAAATTTTTGGTAAGACTATTTTTATCTTTGTTATTATATCATATTTTCAAGCAATCCATTGCTGTTAGAATGCAAATAGTAAATAAACTCTTTCCTTCAATTAGGTTGACTTATTTATGATGTATCTTTACTTATTCGACTTTTTATAATTTTATCTTCAGGAGGACCCTAAAAGAAGGAATCTTAACCTCAAGAGCAATTATTGCTTTGTTCTCATACACCAGAGAATAAGGTATTACCCATTTAGAGGTTCAACTGTTATATAAGCATATAGTGTTTATAATAGTATAATGTACAAATATTTATAAGCGACCACCATCATATAGATAATTCTTTTGATATTTTATCTACAAACTTGATCGAGTTTCACTAAGTTATTTGAATTATAATTGAAAAAGTAATAAAAGCTAATATTAGGCTTAAAATGATTGAATCTTCTCATTAACAATAAAATTTTAAAAAGGCATTATTAAATACATATTCCTTTAATTATTTAAGGTCTTAACAAGGAATTACTGGGAGCATCAATAAGCATTACCTCTTGTTGAGAAACTTTGAGAATATTATGCCCTAATTTTATTTTAGTGTAAAAAATTATTAGTTTTACATTACTTTTATATATTATTTCATTATAATTGTTATTGAATCTTTTACTTTATGAGTGGAGGGATATCCTAATGATTCATTTAAAACTCTTGAAAAGGTCTTATATAGTGATGTTGGAGAGCTTGGGCAACTAAAATTTCTCAAGCACTTATTTATCATTATATAAAACTAATTCTTATCCCTAATTTTGAAAAAATGAACACAAAGTAGAAAAAACTATTCATTAAATGATTCATTTTCCAGAAGTACATTAAATCTTTGATCCTATAGAAAAGTTTAGAATTTTAATGATAACTTAATAGGTAAGTCGAGGATACTTTAGTCTTTACATTCGAACCTAATATCTCTCTATCGTTATAATGGGGTCCTTATACTTCTTTAAAGATCATTCACATAAATTTCTCATTTGGTACTTTTAATCCTAGAGCTTTTTCTTTAAATAATTATTTCTAGCTAGTTTTTATGCTACATTTCACCTTTCATATATTCCATCTCTTTTATCTTGGACACTCTTTTCATCTCATTTTTTAATCCTTTAAAGATCTTACGTCTTTTATCATCCATTTCATACATTTGTCCTAGATTCTTATTGATTTCTTATAACTTTTGAATCTTTCTATCATATCCTTATTTACCTGCTTTAGCTCCTGATTAGATTTCTTTAAATATTGGATTACTTGTTTATTGACCTAATTTGCATTTTATCAAGTTTTTTTTAGTTCTTAGCTTCCGGCTGCATTTTTTCGGTTTACTTTCTATTTTCTCTCAAGTGTAGGGATAGTTTTATGTTCTCCTTCTATCTTTCCTTGTTCTCAGCTTTAGTCTTCTATGTATTCTGTTTCTGGTCTCACCCTCAACTCCTTCACTGCCTTTTCCCATTGCCTCACTTTTTAGCTCCCTCATTTTCCTTCCTCTAGCCTTTTCCACATTCTTGCTAACTTATGTTCTATCTTTCCACTATTCGCTTTTTTTTCTATCTCCATCTTTTACCTTATTTAGCAATGATGTGCTTTGAGCCCTAGAACTTTGATTCTTTCCTACCTCTAAATTGGAACTCTCTTAGTCCCTTATCCATCTCTTCTTAAGCCAAGAACATTCCTAGCCTTGCTCCTACTAAGGAATTAAGTGGCTCAGACAACATGAGGAAAAAGTAAAGATGGCTACAAGTGGTTGGGATGGCATACCAGAGTTTAAGTTGCACACCTAGCTAGCCAGGAGGAGGGATCCATTGTAGCTCCCCCGTTAGATTGAAGGAAAGAGCTAGCATATATGAATCTACACTTGTAGGATTCTTTATAAATAGAAGACTGCCCTTTCCAATGATGAATTCATAAGGGAGAAAAAAAACTACAACCAATTTGGTTTGTAAGAGGTATTAGTTAATGATGATAATATATTCCTATTCAAGTTTAACATAAGATTTCAGGTAAAGAGAATAACAGAAGGTGGCATATGGAAATCTTCTTACAAATGTAACTGGTCCTCTAACTTCAAAATCTCTAACAAAAACAAATCTCAATCTAGTTAAATATTCATGACATCCCATTAAAGTATTAGACCACCAAATGATTGAATTACTTAGCTAGTTATATAAGGAATCTAATTTGCCTAGATGAAGCAACTGCAGTGACCAAAAGGATTAACTATGCTAGAGTTTGTGTGTTTTTGTTGATTCTCAAGAAAGTTTTTAGAGTCCATCCTATTGTTAAGAATAAGTGCGAGTGATCAGCTATACAAAGATGCCTTTGTAACCTATTCATGGATACCTAATCAACCTAAATATAAGGAGCAATAGAGTCTTATGAAAAGGAGATTCATCAAAGGATATTATTGAGAGTTAATGTAACTTTTAGCTAAAAAGGTTCTTAGAGACAACAAGGAGGTAGAAAAATTTATAGAGGCATATTCCTTAGAAGGAAGCCATGTTTAAGCCCCCTCCTCATCTATCTCTTAAATAAAAACTCCAAATAAGGTTCTTACTAATAGGGAAGCCTATAGTTCCCTAAACTTAGTTCATAATGTTTCAAATCAAAATAGTGACGTAAACTCCACCTTAGTTGAAGACACTTATTCTTATAAGGATGCACCTATTATCACACCCCACTAAAGATTTATAGAGCCACTCTCAACTAGTACCCCTATTATAATTGAAACTCCTTGCACTTTCTCTTTGGAGGATTTTAAGATAATAGTTAGAAAGCGTTTAAATAAGAGGAGAAAAGGCCTTATCCATTCTTCCTCTTTATGATTATTACATAAAATGTTAAAGGGATCAATTGTCTCTCTATACAACTAGCCTTTAGCATTTAAGCTTTGATTATAAACCCTTATTGGTGGAGCTTTTGGAAACAAAACTAAAAGCTAGTTATTATAGAAAGCTAAAGTTCTTGAAGAATCATTAGGAAACTATTACTAATCACCAATGTCATTACAATAGCAAGATCATTGTACTCTCTAGCCTAAATAAAGTGAGGTAATTTATTCCTTGATCACAGATTAGATGATACCTCTTTCTTTGATGTTGAAATAGGAAATTATTAGACTTCATCTAACCTTTATATCTACTTATAATTGGGGCTTTCAAAGATCTCCACTCTGGAACAAGTTAATAAAGTTAGGTGTTCTTATAACAAAGCCATGGATTATTCTGAAGTTTTCTAACAACATGATATATTCATACCAAGTTGAGGGAATTTCAACTTCAAAAACTATACTAAAGATTGTAAGGATTGCGTTAGTAACATTCAAGTCACTGATTTGAGAATAGAGGGTAATTACTATACTTGGACAAACAAAAAATAAGGGAGCTAGTTCCTAAGAAAGAAGATTGATAGAGTTCTTGTTGATGATCAGTGTTTAAGCTCATTTCCTGAAAGTAAAGTATACTTCAACAACTCAGTCTTCATAAGTTACTTACCAATTGTGATCTAAAATCTTTTTGTGAAGATCCTAATAAAATAGCTCTTTAGATTTAATAACCACCTGATAGAGATAGAGGGATTCTACAGAGCAATTCAAAAAAGTAATAACTTCATGGTTCAAGGAAAAAAAGATTTTCATTTGAATGAGGAAACTGAGTAGAGTCAAGAAAGAATTAAAGAACCTCAACTCTTATAAGGTCAACAATGCTCAACTGAAAATTCAAAAAACCTTGGAGAGATTAAAAATTAAAGTAATATTAGAGAGGTTGAAATTAATTTGTTAGTTTCTCATCTCCAACTCAAAGAGAAAGTTACATTACAAGACTATGGTCAAGCACTAATTATCAACATATACACTAAAGATCAAGAGCCTTATGGTTAAAGGAAGGGGACAAAAAATTGAGCTTCTTTCACAAATAGTGTTATCAAGGAAGAACAACAACACGATTGCTTCTTTGTTAAATAATGCTAACACATTTATTTTCTTGCAAAAAGATCTTCTTCATAAATCTTACATGTTTTTCATCATTGAGAGCTTCAACTGAGGGAACATTTTACATTCATATTATTCAATATATAATAAATAAGCTAACTAAATCATATGATGCTTCTTTATTATTGAAGCCTTTTAACTAGAAAAACATGAAGGAAGCTTAATTTTCTCTTAGCTCTTATAAGGCACTGGTCGTAATGGACTCAACATGTTCTTCTTTCAAAATACCTAGTTAACTATAAAGAAGATTATTACAAAGGCTATTTTTGAGTTCTTTGACAATGGGAGGATGTTAAAAGCGATAAACAAGATATTTATTTGTATTATCTCTAAGAAGAAAGCCCTTAACTCTTGAAAATACTATATACTAATTGCTTATTATAATACCCTCTATAAGGTAACCTCTAAACTCACTATAAATCTATTAAAACATATTCTTCTAGCTTATATTGATGATTTACAAGGTGCCTTTATTAAAGGAAGACACATTGGTGACAACAAATTAGAAGCTTAAGAATTACAACAAGAAGCATGCTAGAAAACTTATGTTAATAAAATCGATTTTAAAAAAACTTTAATTCTATAAATTGGTATTTCATCTTATACACCATCAAAGCTTTTAGTTTTCACCTTAACTTCATCGAATGGATAGAATAGTGTATTCTATGTGTTTCCTTTAGTGTCATTGTCAATGGTGAACCAACAAGGCTTATTAAAGGAGAAAGAGAGCTTAGGTAAGGAGATCCATCTCCCCTTATCTATTCACCTTGATCATAGAGATGCTCATCAAGCTTATAAGGCTAGTCACTTCTAAAGATAGGAAATTCAAATCTCACTCCATTTGTAAAAATTGAAATTAATTAGTTTGAAATTTTCTAATGATTTGATCTTATTCTATAGAGTTGAGGCTAACTCTTTAAGTTTACTTATGTAAGCTCTTCACACTTTCAAGCAAATTTTAAACCTCTCTATTAATAGGGAGAAAAGTTGCTTCTCTTCTCTCACAAGTTTAAAGACAAAGTTGCCTTCCTTTAATTACTTAGGGATTCCAATCTATTCTAAAAGACCTATTTACATAGTATTTCAACCCTTAATCGATAAGATTGAATGAAGATTATCCAAATGGTTTAATAAAAACCTTACGTTGGCAGGCAAATACTAACTTATAGTTTTAGTCCTTAGTAACATACATATATATATCGATCTTCTTACCTTATGTTTCTAAGAAATATAGTAAAAACAATTGACAAGATACTTAAAAACTTCCTATGGTTAGGAGACTCGCTAAAGACATATATAGCTAAGGTAAAATAGGTTGACATTTGTGTGCCCAGAGAGGAAGAAGGATTAAGGATCTTATTATTAAAGCTTACTAATAAAGATCGAATGATAAAGACATTAAGGAGAATTCTGAGTGATAAACAAGCGTTACAGGTCAAATGGGTATATGCTTATTACTTAGGGAATGATAGCTTATGGAATATCTAGCCTAAGTCAAGCTCTTTATAGACCACGATCAATATTCTTAAGCTAAGGGGAAAAGATAAGAATGGAGGTCAGAAGCAAGTTAAAAAATAGAGTAAATACTTCCTTTTGGCATTTAGACTCAATAAGTGCTGCAATTCTTAAGGAATATCATCTCTTCCAATGGCTCTATTAAAGAAGTGTTAGATAATAGACAACTTCACTAAGAGCTAAAGCCTAGATCCTATATCATTGATCAAATCTTTAGTACAATACTGAGTCCCAATAAGGAAGACACTACACAATGGAACAAAACTAGCTCTCACTCTTATAATAATTCTTCTTGTAAAAACATCTTTAAAATGTGAGCTCCAAAGTTACCCTAGCATAAACTTCTATGGTTCAAACAAGCTCATCCTACAACCTCATTAATTCCTTGTCTTGCTTTTAAGGGAAATCTAAGTACATTTGACATATTAATTTGTTTCGTTAATATTCCATCCATTTGTTGTATGAATTAGAGGTTGAAACTTTAGACCATCTCTTTTTCAAATGCCAATACCTACATTTCATATAGGTTTATGTTCTTCATTTCTATAACTTAATGGACCATCTCTTTTTCAAATGCAAATACCTACATTTCATATAGGTTTATGTTCTTCATTTCTATAACTTAACTTCCTTCTTGGTACCTGGTATAACCTAATAGAATGGAGTTACCAATACAATCCTGTAAGTTCAAGAGATAGGCTAGTCTTCTTGATTTCCTTAAGCTATATTGTTTATAGCATTTGAAAGGAGCATAATTAAAGAATTTTCCTTGCATAATATATTCATATGAGCATAATGTTAAATGATCTAATTGGTAGGATAATAATGAATTTGATAATCCAACAAATCCATCTCTCATTCGTCCTCTTATCATTAACAATTAGAGACTACGAACTTCTTCTTCAAAAGTTAAAGGTTAAATGTCTTATCCTATTCTATCTTGTAATGAGTTCAAAAAATGTGGTGACAAATAAGCTATGAAAGACTAAGAGAACCATCTTCTGTTTAATCTAGCAAGCAAGAATTTAAAGGTGGTAGTTCTAATACTAGATGCTTTGGTGATTTAATTTTTTTTAGTCTTTTAATTTTTAGGAACTTATGGACTAGCTATTCATGGTTAGATTTTATGTCTTGACTTTTTGAGATTGTAATTTTTACTTAATTTGGATGGACCTCAATTTGAACCTTTTGGAGCTATAATATATATTTTACTTCTAAAAAAAGCATAATTTTTAAACCATTTTTGACTTGATAAAGCAATTATTCCCTTCTCAATTAGAAAACCATATGTAGGAATTACTGTTTACGTCTATATAAAGGATCACAAATTTTGTGAATTTACTCTCAAATCAAGAGCAAATATTTTAAAATATTCCAATCAAACTTCATAGATATTATTAGATGAAATACTATTATTTCATTTTTTGTTAGTAAAATTGCATTTTCTTTTAAATTTTTATTTATAGAACGTAGATACTAAACTTTTGTGAAAAAGAAAATAATTTAGCTTTAAATTTTGGGTGTATATGCATAGAGTTTGCAATAGGCAGTTTAATACAATTTAAACAAATATTTTAAACCAAACTAAATCAAAATTTATTTTTAAAACAAAAAACAAATCATTAAAAAATTTAAATCACACCCAATCAATTTATATGACATGTAGAAAATCTCATCAAATATTAACTATATAACAATAAAAAATTTTGATTAAAAATATTAAATTGATAGTTAAGATATTAATTTTTTATTTAATTGAAATAAAATTTTAATAAATTGTATTATACATTTTTGAAAGAATCTCCTTACGTTTGTTAATTATAAAACCTAAGTACAAAAAATTGTTGTTTATTCTTTTAACAGAACATCTAGAATATTTAGTCCTTGTATTAGTAATTTAATAATTTTGAATTCGACTATTGTGTATTTTATCTAATTATATTATACAGAATTATGAATGTGTTACATGAACTTATAATTTGATTTAGGTGTTTGAATAAAGATAAAATCAAACCACATTTTAGGACTGTATATTATCTATTAATTACAAATTAAGAGTCTAACAGTTTAAGATTCTTTCATGCTCCCTTGCCACCAACCCTATAAAGTGATTAACCATAAATAAGCAATAAGCTTGTTGAAAAAAAAGCTGGACAGAGGGTTAGATTTGACAATTCGTCAATTCGCAGTCGATTACTGTTCAATATGATCGTGATTCGTGACCTTGCTTGGCCATGTTAGAATTCTCTGTACCCTACCCACACAAATAGATGGTTGAGAATGGGACAGGGTAGGGGACAGAAGATCCGTCCCCTACTTGGCCGCCCCACCCAAGTAATAAATCTTGAATATATTTGATACTTCCAACTTTTTATTTTTTCGACAATGCCCTTGCCCTCAATTCTAATTTTATTCGGACTCCTCTTAAAATATTTTCTAATAATTTGGTTAGAACAAAATTATAATAACTTACCATCACTATAAAAAAGAAGAAAAGTGAATTGTTGATAAAAACTTATTTGTATGTTGTCTAAAAAGTGAGAATTATTAATTATAAGTGATTAAGTTAAATTTTAAATTTATATACAAGAATGATTAGGATTTGCCTGGTAAAGATCACTATTATATAAAAGGAGAAAGCATCAATGCAAAGACATATATCAGTGAGTTGCATACACATTGCCAATTCTTACATTCCCATCAAAACTACGATCCAACAAGGTCATAGTTAAGGGTACGAGACCCGTTCCTTGAAGTAGGAGCTTGATTGTTTTCCTCTAAAATTATGTTACTTTCTTGACGGACCATCTTCTCTATTCGTTGAAGTAACAAGTTAAAATCATCTTGGCTCTTGACGAGGCTGAGACGAACGAATCGGCTTTCAGAACCGAACATGACACCTTCCCGGCCGATGATTTTCGAGGCTTTCAGGACACTGTAACAATCCTTATCTTCTTCTTTTTCACATTTTAACCATGCAAACGCTGAAATCAAGAAACCAAAATGTCAGGTTTTGTTTATGAAAATTGGTTAGCTTAGCAATTGAGAAAGGAAGGGACCAACGTTGAAGAATGTTGCTTTTATTTTAACATTTTAAGTGCATAGTACTCGAACAAACTCTTAGTTTATCAATTCCTATTGTCTGCATAATCTTTGACTGAAAATTTGTGTTAAATAATATTAAGACGAGTCTCATCTTTAAAATGGCATTTACTTACCTGGAGAAGCCCCTCTGACTCCTTGGTTGAAGGAACAAAATTGCGGCTCAAGATCTTGAAGAGAGAAACGTTTGGACATTGATATAATTCGGTGAATTTTTTCCCACCGTTTGCTCATTGTCTGCAAACCAAACTCAAATATTTCCCTTCCTTCTCCTTCCTCTATCACCACTTTCAGGAGTTTGAGAACTCTCAACTGGGTTTCTCGAGGCACACCATAAGTACTCAGACTCATGTATGTCAGCATCCTTTGGTACACAGCTTCATCTTTTACTAGTGCCCAACTGCCACAGGAATGAATTAAGCAGTTACAAATTTTTAGTCAATATCATCTCAGCTAATTGAGCCATGACTCGATGCTGCTCATCTCATACATGCTCACAGAGTCACAGGCACCAAATTTCGAACCTATCTTACCCAAATCTGCTGCCAGCATGACCGGTAAGTTTAGAAAGTGTAAATAGCACGAGGTTTTCATCAGCTGGAGCTGGGATGGCTGTAAAATGTGGCCAATAATAGGCAAGATCGTGAATAATGTGCACTGATTGTCCTTGAAGTACCGCTTTTCTCAATTTACCATCAGGATTGTTCGGTGAAGTCACCAACTCTATGTAACTGTGCAAGGGATCAGTATCGTTCTTCCAAGATGAAGTGTCTCCACTGAACTCAAAATCTTCAGAATCGAAAAGCTCCGTTTGTTCCCTATAAACCTGAGTTCAAACAAGTTTAAAAAACATTATAAATAGACAACCTCTTCAATTACAAAACTTGTAGTTTCCTTTAATAATAACAAGACAAAATAAAAGCAATGGGACACTAACTGGATAGTAAGGTGCTGAAGCAACAACCCTTGCCTGGGAAGGATCATCGTCATGGGAAAGGGCATAGACTGCTGCATTGAGGAGTTGAGTAGCCCCAGCACCGAAAATAATGTGTCTTCCACTTGTGTTTGCATTCCTAATTATATCATGTAATTTTAGGATTTGATTCTTGAGCTCTTCTGAGATGAGAGAACCATCATTGAATTCGTAGCTCATTCTATGCCATGCGGGCACCACAATGGTACTGCTCGCCGCATGCTTCATCCAAAATGGCTCCAAGAACATGGGATCGCCGCTGCAGCCAACAAATGTATCATGTTTGTTACTCCAAAGTCAAAAACTTATCTATAACTTTTAACCTTCTTACCTATCTGCATCTACCACACAATCTGGGACGAATTCTGAGCAATCAGGGCCTCTATAGCAATCATTACACTCACAAACAGGTACGCCTTCAACACTTAAACCATCAGGATAGGCTCTTCCATGTCCCGAACATGAGATGGACGCAACAGCTTCAGCTTCTTCAGCTGCTTCAGTTACCCAACTTTGGTCCCAATCCCGCCGATCCCGCGCTACATGTAAAAGGTTTAGACATAGTGAAGAGCCTAATACAAGTGCATACATAACACTTTTGTACTTTGCCATCTTTGTTGTATCTCTCCGAGCATCATTTTGCAGACATCAATGATTCACATATAAAGGTGTATATTTAGACCAAATTGCTAAATTGACTCCCATCGACAGACTCCTTGAAAATAAATTAGATTTTAAACTGCATCGTACAGACAACTTTAGGGATTTTAAAATGCACACGAGCCTTTTACATTAGTAGATTATGTGCTAAGAGAGCATCTAGGAAAGTGTGTGTTAGTTATCAACTTACCATTGTTTGTCGACTAATGAGGTTATGTGTTAGTTATCAACTTACCATTGTTTGTCGACTAATGAGGTTAAGTGACCGACAAATTTACTGCAAGTAGAAGGAAAGAGTCCAAGAGAGACTGCTGATTAGCCTTATTAGTCTTTGAAAAAGGATATATAACTAGCACATGCTGTCCTAGTAAATAAATATATATAACAAGTTGAAGGGCTCATATTAATGGGATGACCACTAATATATTGCAAATTGAAAGAAAAAGAAAGGAGATCAAGTTGTTATCATAATTTTGAGAAACTCCTTCATTGTAAGTTTCAGACCTCCACAACGACCTTTCTGAACAAGGATACAAGCTTTATATTTGAACATAAGAGAGACGACGACAAAAGTTTCAGGAGAAATTGTACGAAAGAGATGTCTACAAACAAAATCAACTAGATAAGCTTACCATAATATGTTCATTCCTGACATAGTTTCGGATTTACAGTTTGGTAGATAATTACAATGTTAGAAAGTGCAAGCAGAGTGATATTGGAAGAAAATCGCAATAAGAATCTCCATCTCTGGGTACTTGCAATCACGAAAAAGTTGATTAGAGGCCTTAGGGGTGAGGATGGCGTAAATTACTTCTATTGAAAGAAAAGGACAGACTCAAACCTAAGTAAAGATAGAAAGAGTACCTACCTAGTGCCCACTTTTGATCTATCCCTATTTTGCTTCATTTTGTTCTTTACGAAAGCTGACTTTTGATATTTGTAAAGAACAAAAAGAGATAAAATAAGGGAGAGCTGTATGCTATTCCACTTTTACCGTTTCAACGCTGTTCCAACTTA
Organism: Erythroxylum citrifolium; assembly: GCA_026284465.1. Lineage (NCBI taxonomy): Eukaryota > Viridiplantae > Streptophyta > Magnoliopsida > Malpighiales > Erythroxylaceae > Erythroxylum > Erythroxylum citrifolium. Next base: position 42,130,248 of record JANKOE010000003.1, read on the forward strand.
TTTCATCTATATATTTATGTAGGCTACATAAATATGTGGATGGGATAAGTTGGAACAGCGTTAGAACAACAAAAATGGAACAGATAATCTGATTCTTAAAATAGGATGCTTTTTTTTAACCCAAGGATAAAATAGAGATTGGCAGATGCATTTAGAGCAATTAGCTGAGGTACACAAAGTTATAAATAATCTTAGTTATATTCCTTATGGTCAAGGTGTGTTCCAACATACAATCAAATTGTGAGATGATTTTTAATTAAAGGTTTAATAGTGATCGATCATGTCATTCCCAATATACTTATAGTGATATTAATCTCAACAATGATAATCCTGGTTCTTGTACCAAATGTATTGTTTACCATACGTATCAATGTTATGATGTATTGTTATTATGTTAACTAACATAGGTTCAAATTAAACCTAAAAAAAAAAAAAACACAATCATCACTCCTCCACTAGGGACACTTAGGAGTTTAAAAGCTTATGGTGTATAATAAACATCACCGTATATTTACGAAAGTGGAATCAATTCTTGTTTTAGATAGAAATGTTTAGTGAATTAGGGTGTAAGGTAATTGCCCGATGACAAGCAATATGTTAAGTGCGATAGAATTTACTAGGTCCATATTTTACACATTGTAGGGCTAAGTTATTTGTGATTTATCATTTTTATAGACTATTTTATATACAACTATATGATATTTTCCTTTGTTTGATTTATTTTCTCTTATAGGTGATAATTTTGAGGATAAAGCCCCAATCCATATATTGCTAACTTTTTTGGGACTTGTAACACATTCAAGATTAATGAAGCAACATAAGATGCCATTAGGTTAAAATCATCTTTATTCACACTAGGGGATCGACTGAAATAATAATTGAAAGCATTTTTTGTTGGATTAATAAACACTTATAAGAGTCTTACAGAGAAATTCTTTACTAAATGCTTTATACCATCAAAGATGATTACGTTAAGGATTTGATATCTCTTGGTGATGAAGTGTCAACACCAATACATTCTCATATAGATGCAAGTCCATATATTCTACAATGGTACCATTGGTGAACTCTGTAAGATAGATAAAAGATGTTGCATAAGGTGGAACATTATATAACGTGACTTTTTGGGTGTCGCTCTAAAATTGATAAAGGAGATGACATGGATAACTAAGAGTGGTAGTTAGGAAGGGAAAAATCAAAAAGATCCACTGGGATCCACAATGTAGACTCTATGACTGCACTGATAACCGGAGGTTATAGTGAGAAAAAACACATCCTAAACTCTCTAACAATTTAGGGCTTTTTGGTTTTACTTCTATTTTTCTGTCGTTATTTTTTATTTCTGTTTCCTATTTTAGGCTTCTGTTTTTTCCTTAAAAAATAAAAACTTGTTTGGTTGAGATTTCTAATATAAAAACTGCAAACAAAAACCTATTTAGTCAAGATTTGTAATAAAAAAAATTAAAACAAAAAAATATTTGGTTTTATTATCCTGTGTTTATTTTTTTAATTATACTCTTATGTGTAATATAATACATTATATTTTTAAATTAATTAATTATCATTATAGCTAAAATTAAATATATGCAAATAAAATATTATGAAAAAATTACACATTAATTATATATAATTAAATTACATAAATTAGAAATTATATTAAATCATTCTAATTAATAAAATATGTTCATCCTCGGTCAGAACATGTGCATCAATATGTATACCATCCATTGCTCCCATATAGTTCTAAAAATTGAAAAAAAAATTAAAAAATTTTAATCATAAAAATATAATTAAAATAGTAATTAAATATATGAATATATTAAAAAAGACAAGGGTACTCAGCCCTTAAGTCATCGTCTTCCTCTATCTCTATGTCTTTAAAATCAACACAAAGATCTGTTTCAAAAGTCTAACATCACAAATCCACCCATTAAAAGATGACACGAAAACCCATCAAAACGAAACCAATATAAAACCCAAAAAAGAAATTAAAATTTTAAATCTTGAGCTTATGGGAGAAAGCTTTGATAACTGGCTGATGGCTTCTTGAAGAACGAGAGAGAGACCCAAACTCCATGTATCATCTTCCATAGCTGAAACTGATGGGCAGATGTCGACTCTTTAACAATTAGCACTATTTTGTCGTTGTCTCTTATTAGATTAAATTTAATGGTTAAAGAGTGAAGAGCAGAAACCAGTTACAAGTACGGAAAATAACTAACAAGACAGATGCAATGAATAAACCAAGTAAGAGTAGAGGAGTTTCTCCAGTTCTCAAGTCAAAAGCCGACGGCGTGAGACATCACATTATGACAACACCAAGGAGACATCGGTGGCGTGGCATAAGCAAAAGCAGGAGAATATTACTCTTTAATTTTTTTCACATCTTAATTACACAGATTATATTTTCACTCACATCTTAATTATACAGATTACACAGATTATATTTTCAAGGCACTTCAACTTACAATTAATAAAGGTATATCAAATATTTTATTAACTTTCTTAATAAATATGCATCCCTCTAAAACGATTTTTATTTTAGATAGGAGGAAGTAAGTCGTAAATGTTTAAAGCACATAATAGATGGCATGCACTGCCTACATACTCTTGGACTTTAATTGCAATACTCAAGGATAGTGAGACTTAGCTTTCGGTGGTTTTTTTTTTCTTTAGACATGTTTGACTTTCTTTATGTACCCCTATATTTAGGGGGTGCTTGTTTGGTAGGTATGAAAAGAAAGGAATTGGTATAAAATGAAAGGTTGAGTTTGGTAAAGGACTTTGATTATAAGGTCATTATTTTGATTACCCTTTTTTGGTAATACTCCATTCTTCTCCTAATCTAGAGGAATGGGTATCATTGTTTTGTAAAGGTGTGTTTATTATAATTAATTAAAATATAATTATTAATTAATTAAAATATAGTAATTTATTAATTAATTA
>JANKOE010000003.1:42137231-42149187 GCA_026284465.1 Erythroxylum citrifolium
TACAAGGCGACTTGTCGGGACTGAAAGCATACAAGTCGACTTGTACAACCTACAAGTCGCCTTGTCACTCACATATACTTACATCCTACTCCTTCATTCAGGTTTTACTGTGTATACAGAGTATCTCTTTCCGCTTTGGTAAGTTTTCCTTCTTCGTTTTGACCTTCTTTTTCTGTTGTTAAGTCTTCGTTTATTCTTTTGTTTCTCTGCAAGTGTTGTAGTTTCTCTCCGGCATGTATTTCTCTTTCAAGTTTGGTAAGTTGTCAAGTTTTCCTTTTTCTTTTTTTGTTACATTTTTTCCTTTTATTTATTTTTTCTGGTCCTGGTTTTTCTCCAGCTTTTCCCCCTATTTCTCGCGCGCATCTGCTTACCGTTTCGCCTTTGATAAATTTTTCTTTCTTCATTTTTGTGTTCTAAGTTGTCGGTTTCATCTTTTCTTTCTCTGCAGGTGTTCTAGTTTGTTCCTCTTCTCCTTCGTCTTTCTCTACCATGTGTTTCATTTTCTCCCATCTGGTAAGTTTTCCTTTTTTCTTTCTCTACTCTGCAACTGTGATAACTTTTCGTTTTTCCTTTTCGTCTTTCTGTTGTTAAGTTGTCGACTTTTTCTTTTGTTTCTCTGCAGGTGTTGCAGTTTCTCTCCGGCATCTGGGGTATCGACTTCGAGTTCACCTTTTGATCGGAAACGGTAACTTACTTGCAATGCTATTGTGCAATTGAGATGGAATTTGGTATTGTTTCTACATTCTAAAGTCCTTTTCATTGTTAAACAGATCAATTTATGCAAGCTGACTAAGATATGTAAGGAGTCAAGTGTATTGCATGCAGAAAGTGGTCCTCTGATAGATTATTTTCTGCTTCCGGTGTCATACTATCAAGCTTCCATAAAATGTTTTTTGCACAACTATATTTCTTGCCTACCAGACACTCCGTTGACACCTCTATATTTAATCAAAAAATTTCTACCTTCTTCTTCTGCCTTCTCCTTGTTTAACCTAAACAGTCAAAGTTACGTCTTCTATTTCAACAATCAAAGAACAACCGTTCAGGTCAGTAAGCAATTCTTTTCTCTATTACTTTTTTTCCCAATTATTAATATTTATAATTTTAACATAATCGTTTCTTTATCTTTAGGCTCCATTTTTTAGACCAATTTGATTATTTTGATGCTAGATATGAATTCGCGCTATTTCAAGCCCAAAGGATATCTAAAAAAGGCCATAAAAGAGACATATGATCGTCAAACTCAGCTACATGAATTACTTATTGGATACCATATACGGAATAAAAAGGCACATAATAGTAATTTAAATATTTACTGATAATGTTATTACTCGAAATTTTATAATTTAATTACAAAGTTTTTTATCTTCCTTTATATATTTTTACATTTTCTATTTCATAAAACTATATAATCAATTAAATTCACAGGGCATTATTACTGCCCATTTGTGCAGTATTACTAATTACATGCTCTTTTTGTTATTTTTTTTATGGTTCTCCTTATCACGAGAAATGAAGGCTTAAGACAAAAAATGAAATCAGAAATTTTAAAATAAAAATAAAAAAGTAAACAGGCATTTAAATTTATAGGTTTAGTTTTAATTTTTATGATTAACTCATCCAAATCCAATCAAATGAGCCGGTAAATTTGTGCAGATTTAATCAGCCCAGCATTTCTTTCTGTGATTCGTTCAACGTAAGAGAAGTGAGAGGAGGAGAGGAAACACACAACCTTGAACAGTGCATCCATGGAGCATTCTGCTACTAAGACTCTGTCTGCCAGTAATATTTCTTTCCTTTTCTTTTATACTTGCGTAACTCAATTGTTTCGAAATTCCTGAAACTGTCTGTTATTCGAAAAAAAGTACATTGCATTTTTAGCATCGAATCTTTCTTCTTTCCTGGGTCTTTCTCATCGTTTGGGATGTTGTTTGAGGAAAAGGCTTGAATGGGTTGTTTCTATTTCACCCAAAAGATCACACTCTTAACTTAGTAAAGCGTCTACAAACGCCTTGTGGATTCGGTTTTTTAATGTATAAACAACGAAAGTGGATGCACCTTCTGAAGGAAATAGCTGTTGAAGCTAACGGCTGTTGAAGACTGTGAGGGGTCTATGGATGATTCAACTTCTATGAGATTTATTTTCCATAATGTGTTTGTATGCACCTTCTGAAGAAAATAGCTGTTGAAGACTGTGAGGGGTCTATGGATGATTCAACTTCTATGAGATTTATTTTCCATAATGTGTTCTTTATCAATTTCAATTGCTTGCTTATGTTTTGAATTTCTATTCTGTAAACTACTTATTTCAAGTATGTGTGTGTGTGTATGTGTATATATATATATATATATCTCGATTACAGATTCATGGGAGGATAAGAAGCGAATGTCTCAAAGGGATCCAGTAAAGTTTTTTGCATCAGTCAATACAGAAGATGACAATTCCGTTGATTTCCTTCGTGCTTTTTGGGGTAGGCTTATGGTTCCACTTTGGGTTACATTTGCGTAAACAATATGAATTCTAATATAACTTTTAAGTAAACTAAACAAAGTTCGAAATTTATGTATAAAGCGAGTGGCGTGAATGGGAAATTCTGAGAAATAATAGTGATCTGGATAAACTCTTTTGTACATCGCATTTGTTTTTCCAAATAATTCAACTTGCGATACTATGGTTATCTACAAATTCATACTGTATACTAGATTGACTATCTAGTATTTGTCTTTTGTAATTTATTTCTATTCGTTTTGTGGTTAATCTAAAATCAGTCCTTTCTTGCTTCCAAAAAAGACCTTGGATCTCAAAAGTGGGGAGCGCTACACTTTGGATTATGGTAGTACATAACTTCCAGAAACAATTTTTATGGCTTTGAGAAGTTATATTCAGTTGTCTTATAAATAAATTTTCCAACACATTCAAGGTGGTTATGGTTTGCTAGCAAATCTGCTAACATAGCCTATTTGTGCTATATGCTTAATGCTTGCCTAGTTTGGCACTATATTCAAACTGTTAATGCTAAATTCGTGAACCTAGTAGACTTCCTAAGCTTGAAAGATATCCTGATTGAAGATGTTAACTAGTTGGTTCAGGTTTTTATTTTCCTTTGTTGAGCATCTATGTTTGAAATGTGTCTAGTGAAAAGTACGAAATTATGATAAACAAAGACATTTAAGCAGTAAAAAGAACTGAAATTCAATCTCAGTTTGTAGTAGATATTGTTTAATCTTTGGCATTGGTTTTCCAGAAGGCTTCATAGCTGGAGGTGCTGCTGGTCTAGCTGCAGAAGCTGCTTTATACCCAATCGATACAATAAAAACTCGACTACAGGCTAGTCTTCCATAATGTTGCATTTTACTCTAACTTTGGCAGCTATGATCAGCATAAAGTCTCTAGTTACACTTCAGTGATGGATGCATGAAGTGTATAGTCATCTTGCTGTTTTTCCTATATGATTTTACAGGTATCAAGGTCTCAATGACCTCAATGGAGATGGTTGTTCTCAATAATATGAAAGAAACCATCAATGGTCATCTATGCTAATTTTGCACTTGCTTTTTTGCGTATTGGATCACTACTTCACATTCAGTCTGATATAACTTGTCATCTTTGTCATTACTATTCCTTCTAAAAGAAAGCAATGGGAAGGGTGAAAGATTTCACTGGTTTTTTTCCATCCAGTTTGTGAAGCTGACTTACTTGTCATTCAATATTAAACTTGTCAAGTTTTAGTGACTAACTGACTATCAAATATGCTCCATAATTGAACGTTCTTGCTTGCCTTTTAGGCAGCCCATGGTGAAGGAAAGATTATTCTGAAGGGCCTCTATTCTGGATTGGCAGGAAATCTTATTGGAATTCTGCCGTGAGTACTTCTTCTCCATATATCCTCTAATTCTATCCTAATCTGAGTGCTGATATAATCAAGAATGAGAATCCTATAATAATAGAATAGATACTAATGTAGGAAGACTTTTCAGTTCACCAGGCACTTATTGTGAGATTAGTTTCCGATAGTATTTATTTGGTGTCCACATTTGGGAATTCACTCCTTCTTGCCTCCGTTGGTCCATTTTTCCAACATTTGATTTGAACTTGTTTTCTAATCGAAACTTAAGGTCATACTTAGTGTTTGGTAAATGTTATGTGGAGCAAGGACTGAAAATGGTTGAAAATGTTGCATCTTGAATTCTAGACTCATTCATTTCATTGTTCTATTTTATAGATTCCTAGCTTATTTTTCATTTCAAATTTGCATTGTTACTCTTTCAGAAGATCAAAACCTGGTTAAAACTTTTTTGAATAGTCTGCCGTTCATATGTTTAAATTTATTTTGCAGGGCATCTGCTATTTATGTTGGCATATACGAGCCTATAAAGCAGAAATTGTTAAGGGCAATACCTGAAAACCTTAGTGCCTTTGCCCATCTGGTAAGGTTCTACAATTAAATGATTGAAAATGCTGAATTAATAGATCTGGTTCTCTGATTTGATCGTTCTGCTTATCTTTAGTCCTGCTACCTCTCTTTAGCTTCCAGTTCCTACTTAAGTGTGATTATTGTCTCATGGTTGTATCAACTTGGATGAACATCTGGCAATGCCGTAGAAAAGTCCCTTCAATATGTACAGCACTGTGTCTCTTTTTTATAGAGACAAATACTACACAAGTCATGTTTTGCTATCCACCTGTGCAGCATATTGGCACCCTCTTTCTTTCAAGTTGAGGGAGACTATTCATGTAACAATTACTGGATACATAATTCTTATTTTAATAGGTTTCAGGACTTCATTCAGACTGCAGGTGCAATTGGAGGTGCTGCTTCTTCTCTTGTTCGTGTTCCAACAGAGGTAATTTGCTACTTTCTATTTATCTTCTGCTGATTTAATTAAGGTGTTCCTTACTAGACATTCTTCAGGTTGTTAAGCAAAGGATGCAAACTGGACAGTTTCATTCAGCCCCTGATTCTGTCCGTCTTATTATTACTAAGGAGGGATTTGGAGGTCTCTATGCGGTAGGCAACACACTCCTTCAAAATAATATGCTGTGCCTCTCCTGGACAGAACGAAAATGTCTGATGTTGTCAACAGCTTCTTTTGCTTTCACCTTCCTGCATGAATCTGTCATTTTTACTTGCTGATGTTGATTTGTCAATGTCATGAGTTCTATATATTCGTCCCTCTTATGTTTTATTCATTCACTTCCTGAATTGCAGGGTTATGGATCATTCTTATTGCGAGATTTGCCATTTGATGCTGTCCAATTTTGTATCTATGAGCAGCTCTTAATGGGATATAAGCTAGCGGTAAACTAGCATATGTTATTTTTCATTGCTACTATTGACATATGCATTCCAGTATGCATGTGGATATTTTACATGGATTTTGAGGTTGAGGGAGTAACATAGTGGCTAGCACTCCCTCCCGAATACTAAAGGTCATGGGTGAGTCTTCAACTGGGCAAGATGGGGTGTGGGAAAGAGTTTCTGACAGACCAAAAAATAAAAAGCAAAAGATATTTTCTACCTTTTAAATTAGAAAAACTGGCTTGAGAAAAGAAACTAACACAGAAACCCAAAAGGTTTTGCACAGTTCAAACCTAGTTGTCTAACAAGGATACAACTGGGAACAAATATTCAATTACTTCCTAGGGACACAGAATATTTATGCAAAGCTTTTAATGGCTGCGCTTCATTCTAGGATTATTTAGATAAATTAAAAAGCCACAGAGAACCCACCCAGCCCTGGAGTAGTTTTTTCCTTCTATCCTTCTACCTATTCGACCAGACATGTTATTTTAGAATCATTAGGAAAGAAACAAGTGAAAGTCACAGTATTTACTCCATGTCTTGGTTGGTTCAGTCATCTGTGCAAGATATGACTCTGTTACAATATTCTGCAGGCAAGACGAGATCTGAAAGATCCAGAGATTGCTATACTCGGTGCATTTGCTGGTAATGCAATAATATTCATAGCTTTTCGATTCATTTTGCTGTTATCCTTGAAATTGCAAGTCTGATCTGGACTTTCGAGCTCAGTAGTAATGCAGGATTGCCTTGATTATGAGCCAGCCACAGGTTATGCTGTATGCATATTTCCTTTTTAACTGGGGAACTTCGCTGTATGCATATTTCCTTTTTAACTGGGGAACTTCAGGCGAGATCCCTTGTGACCTTTATGCATCTCTGTTTGTTTCTTCATTTGTGTGATGGATTCAACCATTCTCCAAACTATAGATATCTGAGATTAGTGCACATCTCGTCTGGGGTTTATTTAGCTCACATAATGATAAGGAGTAAATTAGGCACAAAATAAATATGATTGTTGATGAAAAATATGTCCCAAATAGTATCTACATACGAGGGCACAAAAATTTTCAAGTGACACATGCTCATACTTTTTGGATTTTGAAATGCCATTAGTAGGGAATATTATTGGTGAGCAAATTTCTAGGAACACTCAAAGGTTTAATTATTCAATTTCTGTTTTTTTTTCTGTTTTGTAAACAGTTTCATGTTCATTAACATTAACATTACATGGACTACAAACTGAAAACTTAGAAAGGGAATAATTGTCAATCTGTCTATTTTCTTGCAAGCTGAAAGGCACCATACAAACAGACATCAGCATTATGCATATTGTTAATAGATATTAATCTCCTGAGCTGTGACCCTAAATTATATGAATAAAATGTTGCAACCACATAAAGTAACTACTGTAGTTGCAAATGTTATGTGCTTTTGGAGTTCAAAAATAAATTAAATCTTGCAGTCTTCAACTGCTTAATCATGGAAATGACAAGTTGAAACTTGAGACACGTGTACATATATATCACGTGTAATGGGTCCATCTTCTATAATCCTGAAGAGACTGTTTCTTAATACCTAAGAAAGCACAAGTCTTGGCCCACAAGATTTTAACTGCAGTGGATTGGGAGGTACTCTTTACCTCCTTGCCACCAGTCTAATGCCATAATGGCTAATCTCGAGAGTTCAAACTCAGGGCTCAACTTTGACAATATTGCACTTTGACCATACTGTAATAAAAGTACTATACTTTGGGATGATAAGTGACTATTCTCAATGCTGAATGCATAGTCTGGTGAGATTTTCTGCCTGAGAGGAAGTTGATCATTTGGAAAACGGAGTACTTGGAGAAAGTTCCTGAAGTATTCTAGAGTCTGGATGCCTGTGCTGTGCTGGCATGAGTCCGTAGACAGATTGGTGACATAGTTCTCTAATTCTTGCTTCAGTTCATTCTACTTTAATGAGCTAGAAGTCAAGAATTTTAATATGTTACTTTTGTTTTTTTTAAAAATACTCATGTATTTCATAAATTTGAACTTGACTAAAGTATGAGAACCATTGCAACATATGTGATTCAGGTGCAATAGCTGGAGCTTTAACTAATCCTCTAGATGTGGTGAAAACTAGATTAATGGTTCAGGTATAGATAACATTTTCTACTTGCCTTTTTGTTTTCTTTTCAATCATTTGTAGAAATGATTCTGTTCTCTTTTTGTGTTGGCAATATCTGTATCTCTGTTTTTCACTTCATTTCATTTCTTTCTCAATTCCCAGGGATCAACAAACCACTACAAAAGCACTTTTGATTGTGTTAGGACTATAATAAAAGATGAAGGAAGTCATGCTCTTCTAAAGGTGTACTTCTAAGCAGTAGTTGTGCTAATCAAAGCATAACTACTGTTACTCCTATTTGGCTGTGAATGAGTTGCAAGAATATGTTTGGGTTTACCTCATGGAATTATTTGGCTACAGGCTCGAACTTGGGGATTTGGCTGTGGCCAAGAGAAAAGGATGTTGCATGGGCATAAGTTACTTTAAATTTTGTTTTCCCCCTGACCTGCATATGCTATGCTTTCCTTATATTTGTACTTGTGAAGATTCTAGTATGCACCAAGTCAGCCTTTACTATTATTATCCTACCCGATCCCAGTTTGCACCCTGTTCACATACATATGTCTTGTCACTGTTCCTGAGCTGTCTTTGGTTGTTGCTATGCATGATTACTATCAGTTCTTTTGCTGTTAATCTCCAAGTTTATTAAACTTCTCCTGGCACGTTGTTAAATGATAGGTAATAAACACACATCCTGCAAGAAATGATAGATTATAGAAAGCAAGAAGTTGGCACAATTTTTGTTTCAAGTTAGAACTTCTGGTCTTGTATAAATGGGTATCATGGAAGCCATGTAGATCAGTGCTTGGATGAGAGTACTATGGTGTCCTTCTCTCAAATAGTTAGATGAAGTTGTCTCCTCTAATTTGCTGCAGGGAATTGGGCCAAGAGTAATATGGCTTGGAATTGGAGGTTCAATCTTCTTTGGGGTCCTTGAAAAGACGAAACAGGTACTTTATCAACAGCGCAGAGAGGCGGAGAGGTCACACACTTCCAAACATAACTGAGGAATTGTGTTTCATTTGCAACCTAACATTTGATATACATTCTTGAAAATTATAAAAGATGTAGCAACGAGATTGAAAGCATTTTAGTTTCTTTGGTTTCTGATTTTCTGCACTTATTGTTTTTTGCTTCCAACCAAACCCTATGTGGTGAGAACAGCCATGGTGGTTTACTGGTTTAGGTAGGAATTTCTCATTTTGGAAATCAGGTCTGGATGGATCTAGTTCTTATATATACCATTAGTAGTGGAAATGTTACTTTTAAGACCTCTGGTAATGAGGCCTTATCTTAGCCCACATTGAAGGTTCCCAAAATTTAGTTTCCTTTTGGAGTGAGCTCCGGAGTTGCTATCTTTAAACAAGGTATTAGAAGTGTTTGACAATCAGCTTATCAGCTGTTTTTTAGCTTTTTGACTATCTTAAAAAATTATTGATGTGTTTGATGAATGACCTATTGATTAGTTTATTTAACCCTAATAAGTTGACTTTTAAAAGCTTCACAAGAGACGCTTTTGGAATTAGTTATTTGCCTACTAACAATATTACTCTTCACTTTACTATCTACTTTTGCTCTGTGTGTTTTTAAAGTTGGTTATTTATCATACAATTATGTCGTAAAGTTTGAAAGAATATAATAAAGGGATTAATTAAAATTTTTAATCTTTATTTATTTTTATAATATTAGTTTACATTTTAAAAATATCATAATAGAGTTTTTGAATTCAAAAAGTCACCTAAAATTAATATTTTTAGTATATAACTACTATATATAGTATGCGTGTCATATTATAATTATAGATATTTTTAATTTATTAAATAATAAAATTTATACATATTATATGAAAAATATTAATATGATGTAGCTCTCTCTGTCATTCATATTAATAGAGAATTTAACGTTGGATTATTATTATTATTAAAGTTATAAACTTAATTTTTGTAAAATTAAATATTTAAATCTAAATTCTTATAAGAATATTTAACAAAATATTAAGAAATAAAATATTCATGCTCTCATAATTTTTTTTAAAATTATGCCCTCGTAAGTTATTTTACACGTCAACAACTAATACTAAATAGTTAATTTACAAAACATCTTTAATAAACAGTTGATGTTATTTGTTGGTCAAATCAGCTGATATAATCAACTATCAGCTAGTCACTGATAGAATTAACTAGCAGTTAATGCAATTTGCAGTTTGCCAAACAAAAGCATTGTCACTTTTAAACATTTATAGTGTTTCTTAAAAAATAATCTAAATTTATTAAATCTTAGTTTTCAATGGCATTTATACCATAATTTTATAATGGTATAGACTTTCAACATTTTTTAATGAAATAACTTTATCCTTTTCCTTCAATAATATCAAAAACTGAAAAATAAAATATAAATAGGATTTCAATAAAGAAATTACGTAAATACAGAGAGTGATAAAAACTTGATTGCTTACTTTACAGAGAATCATTCGAGCTGATACGTAGACCCTTTTTTTTGTTTGTTTCTTTCTCCTTTCTTTTCCCTTTCCCGTTGCCTTGCTTTCTGCTGTCTATCAAACTCTGTTAGTCCCAAGTAACTCGAGAAAGGCCAAAAGACACCCCAAAGCATAATGGAGTAAAGACAAGAGAATATTTGACAAATACAATCCGCCCATCAAAGTCACAAGTCAGGCTCAGGCAGGACAGTCACCTCTGTTTGAGAAGTTGGTAAAAACGATTGTTTCCACTAATCAATCTGTTTCCTTTTCAGTGAGGCCTTTCTCTAAACAAGTGGAGAACGAGACAAGACTGATTGTTTCCACTAATCAGTCTAATAGCTCTGACATGAAGATGCAAAATAATTCACGTTTCTCTAAAAAGAGATGAGTTCTATTGGAATCGCCAGTTTTGCATATTATTCTTTTGTTGTTTCCTTTAAACCACATTGTTTTAAGTGAGAACATTGTTTTAAACCACATCTAATACTTAATTTGAATTTCATTAAACTCAAATATCATATTGAACTTTTTCCTCTTTTGGAGGAGTCAATAGTAAGACGGGTATTGCAGTGAAAACAATGTACAAAGTTCTTGCACGCAACTTCTTTTCCTTCACATGGCTATCGCTATGGGAATTGTAAGGAGGATGTGAATGTAATACTTTTCTAAACTGGATGGAATCTTTTATCCGTTAAAGTCAATATTTTCTATCTCTGTTGTTATTTCCAATGACATTGCCTTCCTCTTTTGAAAAAAACACGTTGAGAAGGCAATTTTGGTAATCACAACCAAAGTTAGGTTTAATTGAAAGCTTGGATTACCACATTACGTTTCCTACTTTAAGTTTGAATTCTTATTCTTACTTTTCAAAGAGTTTGTGGAAATTATAGTAATTTCCAAAGAAAAAAATTTATTAATTCAAGAAAAGTAGAACAAAAATTTATTTTAAATTTTTATTAAATGTTCTGATTGAAAAATGTATAAAGATGCTAGGTAGATTTTGGTAATAACAACAAATTCACACTAAGCAATATTAAGGTTTTTGTATATAATTCAATTTTATTTTATTGAATTTCTCATAAATATTCATCCCAAGACACTAATTTATTTAAAGTTACAATATTCATCCGAACATACTAATTAGTTAAGTCTCGACGACTAATTTTCACATGGTTTGATTGATGTATGCGCATAGTGTAGTCCATCAGCACATGGTTTTGGGGCACGACTATACTCCTTTTTTTTTTTAATTGTACAGGGTTCCATTAAGGTCTTGGGAAAGTACATTCAAAATGTTCAGTGGTGGCTCCTAAAAGGTATGCGTGCCCGGTTCAGCGAAAAAGGCCAAATGGGTCAAGTGATCTGCACATTGATTCCCTTCGCGATGTGTATGTTGAAGTTGCACCTCCCATGCTTGTAGAATCAAGGCTCGGATACCTGTCACCAAAAGATAATTCCCAGTTAGATCACTTTGGGAAGAAGAAAGAATATTAATAAAGTCCACTTTCACAATCACGCGCTTATACCCCTAATCCCGAGCCAACATGAGACCCGAATAGACCCCCCAGAGTTCGGCTAACAGAGGGTCGCCAATGCTAATATGCTGTAAAAAGCCGACACACCAGTGCCCCTGGCCGTTTCTTATTACTCCGCCTGCGGAAGCTATAGCTCACGAGGAGTCCGGATCGTCTGTCTACCCTTACTCTGTTGCACTCTGTCTAGAGAAGAAATGTTGTCGTGTTACTTATACAAATGGACAACTTTGAGTGTTCCAATGCCAAGCTGTCGACAACTTTGTTATTGTTCCAATTTTCATGGCTCTATGAGCCAAGCCGGTAGTGAGACATCCCATTTTTTAAGGCTTATCTTCTTTTGCTTTCAACACAGTATAATACAATCATAATAATAAAATTAATCAAATTTTAAATTAAATTAATTTTTTAAAAATTTATAAAATAATTAAACAGTTTTAATAAAATATCAAAAAATTAAAATCTAAAATTTTATTTAAAAATTAAATTGTGTCACGAAAATCATATTTTAAAAATAATCTTTTATCTTAAAA
>JANKOE010000003.1:42169118-42180660 GCA_026284465.1 Erythroxylum citrifolium
TATTATTTATATGTGAAATATTTAAAAATTATTGTTATTTCATATTAATTGTCATTATTATTTATTATTAAGATTTTTAAAACATGGTTGATGTAAACAGTAAAGTATGCAGTACAATTGTACAATATACCAATGGATTATTTTGCAAATTTTAAAAAATTTTATGGACTACTTCATAAATTTAAAAATTATCCGAAATGGTACCCGGTACTGACCGGTACCGGTACAGTTTCACTCCAGAACTTAATTCGGTACCAAGTCTGGTACGGTATTCATAACTTTGGTTGTAAGGGATGAAAAGACTTATGAATTTTTGACAAAATGCAACTTTTATAATGAAATGTTGAACAATCCAATTCTAAAAATAACATAGGAAAAAGTCTTTTCAAATACAGAATACTAGGATGTCCTAACATATAGTACCAAAGCATAATTTGATCCTTGATAGAAAGAGAACTAATATTACTTAAGCCCTGAGATTTTTTACCTTTGGAATGTTCATCATCAAAATAGTAGAGACCATCTATCATCCCAACACTACCAATCATCCTCCCCGAACTTTGGTCCCGAAACACACAATGAGAGTCAAACAACGTAACCCGACAGTTAGAATCTTTAGACAATTTACTAACAAATAGGAGATTACAAGTATGTTTAGGTACATGGAGAACAAATTTAAAGGATAAGGTACTTAATAAGGTTACCAAACCTTTATTGGCAATAGGAGAATATGACACCCATCTACTATACAAACTTTTTCATAACCAGAGCAAGTGTTATAAGTATGAAACAAATTTAAAAGACTTATCATATGATTAGAGAATCCTAAATCAATGATCTAAGGAGCATAAAAAGAACAATATACTAGGACATTAGGATTACTACCTGAATGTGCCAAAGAAGCATTACGTGTACCCAACAATCCAGAATTAGATTTCAGTAACTTTAAGGTGTGATCTAGTTGCTCTTTGCTGAAAGGGGCAGTCTTAACTTCATAAGCAGAGGCTGGCCGACATTTGCTCTCATTTTTCCCCTTCCAATTTGCTAGTTGTCCATGCAACTTTCAACAAGTTTCACATGTGTGCTTTGGCTTATTGCAATATTCACACCAAACACGGGTTTTTGCTCCAATTTCCCCTAAACCATTCAACTAGCACAAGCCTCTCAAGGGCAAAATTCTTCACTGTTCTGTCAGGTTTTTTCTTCCTTAACATAATAAGCCTGTAACTTTCTTCCCTCCGGAATTCATAAAACACTTCTCCAATAAAGGGAAGGGGCTGTCTGCCAATAATTCTGCCTCAAACTTTACATCAAATTTAACATTTAGTCCTATAAGAAATTTAAATATATGATTATCCTCTACCTTTTTCTTATAGTGGTGGCAATCTTCTAATGATTTCCACTCATAATCATCAATGAATAAGTCTAAATCCTGCCACAAATGTTTCAAAGTACTAAAGTATTTGGTAACACTTTTCCTCACTTTGGCAGATTTCTCTAAGTATTAGTGTCAACTCAAACACTCAAGACTGATTACCCAAGTCTTAATACATGAGATTGATGTTGTCTCATGGCTCCTTAGCAGTGTGGACATATAATTGGAATTGATTTCCTCCTCCATAGAATTTACCAACTAAGTCTTTACCATGGAATTTTCAACGCCCTAAATGGAGTAACCTGAATCTTCAGTGGTAGGTTCCTTCTTTTCTCCTGTCAAGTAGCCATTATTAACTCTCCCTCAGATATACATCCGCACTAATTGAGACCAAGGCAGAAAATTCTCTCCATTCAGTCGTATAGTTGTAATTTGGATAGAAGGAGAATCTGGAGTAGGTATATGAGAGGTATTGTTTTTTTATGGGGCTATGAATTTCAGAAGTTCTTAATTGATTGTTAGGGATTGTGATAGATTCTGATACATAATCAGACATGATTATAGACAATTAGGGTTGACAGATGACTAGGGTTTTAATTTCTGGTAGGGATAGGAGACGACTAGGGTTTAGTTTTTTTTCTAAAGCTCTGATATCATGTAGGAAAAAGTGTGACTACAGTGTATTTTACCTCTGCTTAAGTTACATATAAATAAGAGTATAATAGTATCTATATTAGGAAAGAATCTTATACAAATCAAATCCTAATAATTTCCTAATTTGTTTACTGTGACTAAATCTCCCCTAATTTCTCTCCCAATATGTTAATAACAGATTTTCTCCTAATTAGCAGCCACTTGATTCTACTGCTACTGATTTCTCCTTCTCAGCACCTTCTTATAGGGTGGCCTTCATAAAGAAATATATATGGAGTTTAGGGTATTTGCTTCCTAATTCATCTTTATTGATCATATGTTGTTTCAAAAAGTCTATCTTACAATTGAAGGTTGACTATACACTCTCTGTCTTTGTAAAAGATAACATCTTTACTGCATTATTAGTGTATATTGATGATATAATACTTGTTGGAAATAACTGAAATCGTTTTACAAACATCAAGAACTATCTTGCAAGAACACTTAAGATTAATGAGTTAGGCAAATTAAAGTATTGTTTAAGTCTAAAAGTAGCTCGATCCAGATCTAGTATCCATCTTTGTCAATGCAATTACACCATTAAACTACTTGAGGAGACAGGCTTCACAAATAGCAAGCCAATACATACATCAATGTCTTATAACCAAAGGCTTTAGAATAATGATGGGAGCCGACATTACTCTTTATCAAAGACTAATTAGAGGCCTATTATGTCTTACCAATATAAGGGTTAACATTAGCCACATCATGCATCAATCAATCCAGTTCTTGTCCAATCTGTCTAAGAAACATATAAGGATGACATGTTAGGTTTTGAGATCTCTCAAAATGCATCCAGGCCTTGTTTTTTTTTCTTTTCTTCTAACTCTAAACTTAGACTTAAAGCTTATTATAATAAGCTTTAGATACCAAAACATCTATAACGAGTTTTTGTGTCTTTTTGGGCAATTATCTAATTACCAAGAAATCCAAAAAACAACAAATTATGTCTTGTTCATTATTTGAAGCATAATATTGCTAATTAGCCTCAATAGCTTGTGAGACTTAATGGCTTAAATTTCACTTGGGTGATTTTTGGTTACCACATCCTTACCCAACTTCCCTTTACTATGAAAATAAATCAACGCTTAACATTGTTGATAACCATATCTATCATAAGTGAATGAAGCATATAGAACTTGAATGTCATTTAGTTTGGGATAAGATACATATAAGTTTAGTCAAGGCTTTTAATTTTCCTGCCATACATCAAACAATCGCTGTCTTCATAAAATTTTTAGTTCCACCCTTAGTACATTAAAAAAAAATTCCATGCTTAGACTATGAACTTATACGGGGTTATTAAAGAAGGGAGATCAAATAAAAATGAAGTTAATGGTATAAAGGCTTCCTTTGGCATGTCGGAATATAATGATGATTTGTTTATGAGGACACCTCATCATATGGACTTATAGAATATTGTTTTTAGTTTGTTATGCCAACTGTCCATAATGACTTTTTTTGTGTTAATGTATGCCAAGTGTCACATTCATATAAGGTTATTAGGGAGAGAAAATGAAGTGCTTCTATAATTTGTATATATATATAATTAAGAGCATACAATAAAAGTTTGTCCCTTTCCCATTATAAAAATTGTTAGGTCTTCTACCTTCACAAATTTCTTCACTTTTAAGTAATGGGATATAACAAAATAATAACATAACATAGTTTCTAACTGTTAATAGTTTCACCTTAAATATTGGTGAGACAAAATGGGAAGATTATAGAGATGCCCTTTCTTTATTGTGAATGTACTCTAATTACTACTAGTGGAAGTTCTATAAATGAACATCATGCTACAAGTGGGCTTCTCCTTTGTCAAGGTTGATATTTCTTATTATGTATGAAGCATTTCAAAAAAAAAATCTTCTTCTACAAGTTGATAAACATCTTTTTTCATCAACTTTTAACAATTTTAGAGTGATAGAACACCTATGTATGACTTTCCATTTGATAATTATGTTCAAATTTTTAAATTCCTTTTAGATCATTATTAATTATGATTTTTTTAAAATTAAGGGTAAGAAAATTAAATGTGATATGTATTAAAGATAATAAACCCAATAACAAATTTGATTAAATGGACCGAAGTCTAGTGAGAAAAATGCGTCCCTATCCAGTGGCGAAGCCACTTATAATTGCCCACCCTCAAATTTTTTTAAAAAGAAGATATATATGCATATAGGGGTTGCCCACCCTAAAAGAATATCGTTGCCCATGGTGGATTGGATTAAAAAAACTATATATATATACATTGCCTCCCCTGAAATAAATTTCTGGCTTCGCTACTGTCCCTATCAGTGTGGATTGGTTATTTATTAGGTTTGTGATGGGAAGGCCTGATTAGGCTATTATAAATAGCTGCCAAGGTCTCTAAATATCTGCTTAAGTAAGTTCATAAATATGTTATTTCTCTGACCTATTGAAAGGTCCATAAAATAAGAAAGGTAGAAAAGGGCATTAATGGAATAAAAATATACAACTTTCATTAAAGTTGATTGAGAATTGCATCAACCTATTCATCCATCGAGGAGCTTGTTCAAACTGTCCAATAATTTGCTCAAGTTGATCAACAGTTTGTTCATCAACAAATGCGTAGTAAAATAGGTAATTTCTACATTATCTCCATTTATACAGGTTTATAGTTGATCATGGGACAATCATTAAGATTTGCATTATTTTTAACTCATGATAGCAGAGTAGTTCAACGATTGTATGAATTTGAATGGATGTTTTTAAGTTTCTACAAAAGGAAATTGGAGAAATTAATTTGATTTTTTTTGTATAAACTACTTATATATTGTTTGGAATAGTTTTGTGTAGGTATTATAGGGAAAATGGGTTTTTAAATTTTTTTGGTGATTTTCCAGTAAAAGGTTATAATAATCAAGCAAGAATCATTATAAACAATCATTAAAAATCACTTGTTATTGTAGTTGGGATGAAGAACCAGTTCTCGTCTAGGAGTCAAGTGCTAGGACACACTAATATTTGACGTGGGCATAACAAGCGCTCTTAACAGCTAGCATATACAACTTACCAGCATAGGACATTTTTTAGTTATGTGTATGGGCATATTGTTGTGTGTTTAATGTACAGGCTATATGCACTATAAGGAAATGGGCTCATCAATACATATGCCATAAATGTTTCTGCGTATTTCTATATGTGAAGAACACACGCCATGAAGGAAGATGTGCATCTATACACATGCCTCACACATCTAGTGAAAGGTGAAGCTTGGTGTGTGCGCATACTAATGTCAGTTAGTGATGTCAACACACTAAAGGATAAAATATCTCAAATTTTACAAAATTTACAAAATGATTTATCAAGTTATTTGGAGTCAATTTTTAGGTCCTATGAATTCATAAAGTCATTTTTCGTTTTTCTAATTTATAACATTTGTAATAAATAAATATTTTAACTCTATAAAAATTTAAATAAAGTTAATAAATCCATAATTAAGTTAGTTTTTATAAAATTGATTTGAAATATGAGAGATACATATTGGTATATTATCTCATGTGGTTGATTAATTATTGTGGACTTCATGTTTATCACTTTATAGAGATTTTTATGTTCCATTCTTCAACAAGGATCATAGTAAATAGTTTACAATACATATGTGACAATGAGAATGTGCATAAGGATTTTTCATTGAATGGTGGTAAGTTATCATATGTTTATAGCTATGCAGGTAAATTGTGAGGATAAAATGCATATTTGTCCCTAGTTTTTTTTGGGGGAAAAATAGGTATTAATGAGAATATAGTCAATATAGTGGCCTTTCAAGTTAGTATTTGAGTTTTTTTCTTTGCTTCTTAGGATATGTCTCTAGTTTCATATTTGATTATTATGCCCATAGGTGTTGACCTAATAAGAAACTTTAAGATGTGCATGAAGGAATTTGGTAGGAGATGGTCATTACTTGAGTGTTTTATATACCTATAAGTGGTAGAAACACAAGATATGATGGTGTATACTTTTGATTACTTTCATATGGAGGTCTAGTTCATGTATATTATACACTTAGCCTATAGGTGTTTCATGGTATATGTGATAAAATGCCATTATAGATACTATTTGTAGCTTTAAATATTGTTGTTATCCTACCTTTGTACTAATAAGTATAAGCTTTTTTTCTATAAAAAGAAGGGGAATAAAAAGAAAATGTTTTCTTAGTTTCAATTTTAGATAAATAAGGCTATTGTTTTGTAATTGAAATTTTTTGTTATACAAGTATCTTTCAATGCAAAACATATGGGAAAAACTTTTTCTTATTATATGGCTTTTATGGAATGATTCTAACTCCTAATGAGATATATGATTCTTCATATATTATTGAAAAGGTTAACAGTAAATGGTCCCTGATAAAGGATAAATTATTCAAGTTATGGCATGAGAGAATGGGCGAAAATTTTAAAGACAAAGTTGAGAGATTGATCAAAAAAATAACATTTTTCCTGCTTTGGGTATTAACAATCTAGAAACATATGTTGATTGTTATTGAGAAAAGTTAACCAAAAAATAACAAATTTTCAGCTTTTGCTTCTGACCCTTTAGAAATAATACATACTAACATGTATGGCCCCTATACATCTACTATGTATAGTTTAAGATATTTTTTGACATTCATCAATGATTATTCCTGTCATGGTTATGTATTCTTACTTAAAGAAAAGTAAAAAGTTATTAGTAAATTTAAGATCTTTAAGATTGAGGATAAGAACAAAGTGGGAAATTGATTAAGATTTTCATATCATATTGTAAAGGAAAGTATTATGGTAGACATAGGGTTTTTGAACAAGAAAAGGGTATAATTTCCAAATACTTATAATCACATAAAATAGTGGCTTATTTCACTATGTCAGGGTTTTTTTGAGCAAAATGGTGTGGCTAAAAGACGGAATTGCATTCTAAAGAATATGTTGAGATCAATACAGAGCAAGACTATCATATCTAATTATCTTTTGGAATAAGCCATAAATATTACTTTGTATATACTTAACAGAGTCCTAAGCCTTTAATACCAAAAATTCTTTTCGAACTCCTGCTTTCTTACTCATCAACATGTATGGGGATACCTTATTGAGGTGCATTTATATAAACCTCATGAGGATAAATTAGATTCATATTCCACTCGTTGTTATTCTTTAGGATGTCCTAACCAATCTAAGGGATACATGTTTTATTATTGAGAAGGAGGATATAGAATAGTGGAATAAAAAATAACTACGTTTATAAAATACATTGTTTATGATGAGGGTGGCCCCTATCATCTTTCAGATGATAGAAGATGGGATATGATTGTCATATCTTAACCATCACTTATTTAAATGGGACTAGTGGATTCAAGTCTTAGTATTATCACAGTATAGGAATAGAAACCCATACAAGTATAGATTAAGTTTCTTGAAGTATAGGAATAGAAACCCATATAAGTATATATTAAGTATCTTGAAGTACATGATTTTGCTGAAACATTTCATTTAAAGAGATCTACCCAAGTGAGGAGATTTGCAAAATTATCTGATTACAAAGTCTATTTTGGAGAACAAGACTCCAGTATTGGACATGTAGTACATCTAGTACTTTTAGAAAAGTTATTTATGGACCTTATGTAGATTTGCAGTAGGATGCTATAAAGGAAGACATGAAATGCATAGTTCATAATCATGAGTGGGAGCTAGTAAATTTGCTTAGAATTATAAACCTATTACTTATAAATTGGTTTACAAAACTAAGAAGGAACCCCAAGGTAAGGTTGATATGTTTAAAACCCGACTGGTTGTTAGAAGATTCACTCAAAGAGAAGGTATTGCCTTAAATGTTATATTTTTTATTATGTCCTCCAAAGATGCGTTTAGAGGGATCATGGAAATAATAGTTCATTTTGATATAAAGCTACATCAGATAGATATTAAAATTACTTTTCATAATGGAAATCTAATAAGAAGGTCCATATAGAGCAGCATAAAGGTTTCTAAATCATGATAAGGTTCATATAGTTTGTAAATTGAGAAAATTTATATCTGGTTTAAAATAGCCTTCTAAGAAATGGTACCTAAATTTTGATAAGATCATTACCTTGTTTTTTTAAAAAATAAAATGCTTGTATTACAAGGTAAGGGGGAAGAAAATTGTTTTTCTATTTTTATATATAGATAATATCATGTTTGCATCAAATGGCTTAACCATATTACATGAGGTTAAGCAGCTTTTAGCCAAGCATTTTAATATGCAAGACTTTAGGAAGACATCTTTCATCTAGGTATATAGGTTTATGGGATATATCTTAAAACTTATTAGGTCTCTCATAAAGCGCATACATTGAGTGTGTACTACAAAGGTTTAATATGACTAATTATAAGACTATTATAGTGTATATTTCTCATGATGAGAAATTATCTTTGACATAGTGTCTAAAGAATAAGAATGAAAGAGAGGTTGTAAAGAATATCCCTTATTCTAGTATAGTAGGCAGCCTAATATATGCTCAAGTATGCACTATACTAGATATTGCATTTGTTGTTAGTCTGCTGTGTAGGTATTTGTCTAACCTAGGTATGGACCAAAAAACTGTAGTTTAAATGAGTTTTAAGATACCTTACAGGAATTAAGGATTACATTTTGATGATCAAAAGGTTGATTGTTTAAACCTTATTGGTTGTACAAATTTAGAATGTGTTATATGTCCAGATGATCAAATGTCCATATTAGGATACCTTTTTATTTTAGTAGATGATGTTGTCTTATAGAAAAGCTTTAAATAGACTGGTGACTTCCTTGACTATGATGTATAGCTTGTGGCATGCTACGAGGATGCTATATGGGAAGTTTGGCCAAGAAACTTGATTTTTAAGTTATTTGTGGTTGATTTAATTGCTAGGCCAGTTTGGTTGTATTATGATAATATTTCTGTTGCATTATTTGGTAATAGTATATCACAAGATATAAGTATTGAAAGGTTAAGTATTTGACCATAAAAGAATTGGCGTAGAAATGTGACTTCATAGGAGAGCATATTTTGACTAGGTATATATTGGTTGATATATTGATTAAAGGACTTTGCCACTCTATTTTTCAAAGATATGTATATAGTATGCGTTTATTGAAATGCTTAGACACTGTTAATTAAAGATCATTGTAATTTTCTCATGATACAGTTGTATTTTCATGTATCATGAAAATATTTTTTTCATATGTAAATATATATTGATGATCATCTTATTGTTCCCAGTTATATATATTGATGATCATCATATTGTTCTCAATTACCTAGTTTATAATATATTGTCATAATATAGGCAAAAATCTTAAGACCTGTGTCGATCTTAATCATTTAATAGTCATTGGACAAATATACAAATTGGTCTTAAATATAAATTGATCTTAATCTTGTGTTTTTAGGACACATGTAGATATTTTGTGAAATCCATAGACTTACAAGACATATTAGGATATAAGTGTTTAATCACAAAGAGGTTTTCTATAATGCAATTTATCATCTGGTGAGAGAAAAAATTTCTTTATTGTAGTCTGGTATAAAGTTAAGAGAAATTGAGAAATACAAATGAAACAATGATACATTTAAGACTCATATAAGTATCATTGTAGTTTTTCACTCTCCATTTTTTGATTCATGTCTGTAAGGTATTAGATATATATAATTATATTGGATTTGTGTCTCATATGACATATGTATTTGATAATTTTTGGTGTTGAAAGCCTTACAAAATCAATTGATGGACTTTCATTATATATAATCAAATGTTTCATACTGGTTAACAATTACATTGCTTTTTTTTAGAATCTATTAATGTTTTATATTTTATTATGACTGTTGTAATTAATATTTGTCTAAGGAGGAGAATGTTGAAGTTTTTAAATTCCTTTTGAATAATTATTAATGGGTTTTTGAAAAAATTAAGGTTAAGAAAATTAAATTTGATTTATATTAAAGATAATGAAGAAGTCAAATAAAAGATCTAGATAAAAAGGTTAAAGTCCAGTGAGAAAATTAGGTTTTTATTAATGTGGGACAACAATTTATTGGGCCTGTGATAGGAAGGCCTAATAAGGTTACTATAAATAACTGCTAAGGTCTCTTACTCCTGCTTAAGTAAGTTTGTGGATATATAATTTCTTTTACCCTTTAATAGGTCCACATATTAAGAAAGATATAGCAGGGCATTACCAATATAAAGACACAAAAATTTCATTAAAGTTAATTGAAAGTTGCAACAAAATTTTCATCTATTAAAAAGCTTGTTTAAATAGACTAGTAGCTTGCTCAAGTTGATCAATAGTTTGTTCATTAGCAAATGGATAGCAAAATAGTTAATTTTCTATATTATCTCTATTTATACAAGTTTATAATCAATCTAAGAATGATCATAAAGGTTCGTGTTATATCTAACAATATGTATTTTGTTATCTATTTATATTTGATGTATCTTAGGAACTCTAGTTTATGTTAAGAGTGTAAATAAGCCTAGTTGGCTCTGGCCTAAGCCTGAAAGTTTATGTTCGAGCCCAGCCCAACCTGAAGTCTAATTGGGCTTGAGATTGAGCATGATTTGGCTTGAGTAGCCCAAAGCACGATCAGGCTTGGACGAAGTTTGATTAATTTTTCTAATTTAAAATTTAAAAATGACATCATTTTATTCAAAATAATATTATTTTATTTAAAATTTTTAGGCTTTAGGCTGGGCTAGACTGAGCTTGGGCAATCCTAACTTGAACCCATTTGAAGCTCGATCAACTCGAGCTTGATTTTTTAAATTTGGGTTAGTATGAGCTAGAAAAAATTTGCTATCCTTAGTCTAGGGCCTGCTTGTATAAAGTTCCATTGTAAGTTGTCATAACTAGGCTTGATTTTGCATATATAACTTGAACTTGAATTGGGCTTGATAGCTTGTCGCTACTTTAAAACCATCTGGAATGTTGTCAAGTTCCTATGTCCCTTAAGGTCCATGAGCTTCAAGTTTCAGACCATCCTTAACTCAACATCTCCTTATCCCAACTAGAATTGAAATCTACTAGTATGATAACCTTAGGATGTATAATGTACTCTATTTGGAAAGGAAAGAACTCGAGGATTTTCAGAAGTGTAGCCAGTACTAGTGACCAACTAGTAATGAAGCTTATGGATCGATTAAGGGAGTAACTCCTTCTATACAACATCTAGCTCTAAGCATGAAATTCACAAGCATGTATACAGATCGAAAGATCAATCCTAAAGCCACAAAGGTAATGGCGATACTTTAAATTGAAAGAATGATAACTTAATAGGGTAATTCTAGCCTAAGTCGAGAGGTAAGAAAATGAGCTCAACAGAACTTGCACTTTAGATTACAGTATACAAGAAGGAAAACAAATAAGGAATGAGCACTCCGAAAGATGGTAATGGAAAGGGTGAACAAGAAAACAAACAACAACTTGAAACTCCCCAGCATAAAGTTTCTGCCC
>JANKOE010000003.1:42204136-42232844 GCA_026284465.1 Erythroxylum citrifolium
TCTTAACTAATTCTAGATATTTTATTATTATCAAAACATAAAGGGATTTAATTTGTCAACCACCATTGGTCCAACATAATGTAAACCATAATTGAAACATGGTACTATTTTATAAATTAATTTAAATCACAATGTAATTGTAGTTAAATAATAATTATGGATCATATTGCTATTTTTGCTTTCCCAATGCATATTTGCTTTACCGGTGCGTATTCGCATGCCATTTTTATTAATAATGGATATAAAAATAGTGTTGGAACTGCCCAAAGTATAACTTGAATTTCACTTTAAATTTATAATATAATTAACACTTAAAACATAATAAAGTATGAATCTTAATTCGTATTTTATTATAAAACTTGATTATTTATTTATCGGTCTGGTCAAACTATTTCTAAAAATAGTTATCTCAACTACCATAACAACACAAATATTGAGCCTTTAACAGTATTCACATAATGAGTTAAGAACTGCTATATAGAGAATTAGGCAAAAACTTGATTAAAACAACTTTTCTCTCTTTAACTCATTCTTTGTGTATGACTTATTAAGTTTTCAAATATGTTAGCAATAGATATAAAATTATAACCCTAGATCATATAATAAGATTATCTTTAATTCTCTAATTATATAATTTATATTCATTGATTAAGATTAGTGTTTAACAACGCATCATGATCACCTTAAATATTTAGAAATCCCAAAATAATTTTGATTAACTTTTTTGTGTATAATTTTTTCATATGATTTACTCTTTTCATCATAAAATTTTCCAATTAGAAATAAACTATAAAAATAATGTCTGCTTGATTTGAGTCTAATGATGTTAGTTCTCCACCATTAGCTATTGATTCAATTATGACATTTAAAAACTATTTTAAAAGTATTATTCCATTTTTTGTTAAGGACTTTTCAATTCAATATTAATAAAAAAAACGATAGAACATTCTTTCTAATCACTTTAGGGTGATTAATCTTATATTAATCACTCAATTATTTATATATAGTTCATTCTACATCTAATGACTATCGACTACGTTAGCTTTGACTAGATGAGTCATAAGTAATATCAAAACGTAACAATTTCTATATGAGATACTTTAGTTATATCAAGTTAAACGATATCTTGTGCAATAATGAGAACTTCCATAGACATATAAGTAATGTTTCAAATAACTTTTCATATAGGATCAATTCAGTGAACTTATTCTTTAATAAGAACTCACATATTTGTTTATCTCTATACTTTAGTATATGAGATTCACTACTTTATAAGGAAGACATATAATATATGTGCTATTCTTGTTACGCCTTTTTAATATCTAGTCTTAATAGAATAATTACTATGAACAATTTAAGGATGATAAATAAATACAATATGAATCTCATCATAATTTCGTTTGTAATGTATATTTATCCTATGAACTTTATCATATACATATAAATATGTTTAAGATAAAAAATGTCTATAAATATTTATGTCATTAAATTATAACCAATCGATTGACTACAAGTCATAAACCAACAATCTCCTACTAGCTTGCACTAAGCTAATCATTTAAATATCTTATACCACATCACCATATGACGATCATGCTACTGTTGGGACAATAGTTTAACGAGACAATTCTGTAAGATTATCTATAGTGAATACTTACTTAAATCTTAAAACTTTTATCTTAATTATCATCGTAATAAAAAGAAACTATCTAAATATATACTTGGATCTTTGATAAAATCTTAACACTTATTGCATGCCTAATGACTCTAATATTCTACATTACATTACTATTTGAATAATGCAATGAACTATACCAAGTTCATTAAAAAAAAGTTCATTAAAAAAACTTCTTGACCTAAATAATCATATATGCTAAATAAAAAAATGTATTATAGCTTAATGTTACATTATAACCTTTTCAATCTCAAAATAATATTATTCAAAGTAAAATATACCTTAATTATGATTTACTTCTAAAGTAAATATTTACATAAACTTTAACTTAAATATCATCTCATACATAGAATAATGAATATCTTCAATACTTCACATGCATTAGATATCTCAAATACTACACTCCTTTAGTATATTATCTGTATACTTGGACTATAATAGGTAAACAACCTTCATACATATCGATATAGATTTAATTTCCAGAACTAAGCTGTTATCTTTTCATGTCCAATATAAATTGTTATTGGATAATTATATTTTCAACAGTTGAAATACATGAATCATTATTCTCTATGGGCAATAACTCTTTACAAACTCATACTGAAGATGACAAGTATCCTCTCACCAACTTTCTTATAGGCATGATAAATTCAGAATCATCTTCAAAATAAACTTTTTGAATTCATCATGAAAATGAATCTTTCAACATCCCGTAGCCTTTCAACTACACATCAATAAAGGCACTAGTTCCAATTAGATGTATTTTTCATGAGATTTGAACTTTTTAAAATTCATCTTACTCCCACCACAACTATTCTGTTATAAGTATATATTGAAATAAATATTTTATTTAAGAATATATGCAAGATTATATCCAATCTTTTAAATATTTTACAACCTTCTACTATCTAATTTACTTCTAAACTTATTAGATAATACCTTCTTCAACTAAGCATTACATCAAAAAATCTTTAACTTTGACTCTTTCAAAATCTTACAATTTTATATCTCATATGAAATCTTATTAATTGAGACTTTTGAATGTAAGTTATAATAGTAGGCATAGCTATAAAATAAATAAATATTACATTATACAATATCTCATTTTGCATAATTCTCTTTACATAAATCCATACTGTTATAGAATTTAGTTATGAAGTGTTCAATAGAGAATCTCGTTCCTTATGAATAACACAACAATTTAAAACTTACAACATCGATTTCTTCAAAAGTGTTTTTAATCATTTTTAATGCTTAATTTCTACTTAGACTTAAATAATTTGAAATTTTCAAAAATTTAAATTAATATTTCTTTTGATATATATGATTATATCACACATAGTCATGAGTACTTTTAATAAAATAGAAGAGAACTACAATTATTACCAAGTTAACAACGCATTTAGAGACCATTTCAATGTCCCGTTTTATTAATATAATTATAATGCAATACAATTTTAAAATAAAATTATTGGATTTGGTTAAGTAAAAGAGAAAGTCAAAAGTTTGTAGACAATATTGTAATTTTTACCATGTTTGTAAAGTTGGTTTAGTACCACCTTTACTCAAGTAAACAGAAAAAATAGAAGAATAAAGGTTCAGTAACAGGAGGACATGTGGGGAGGTAACATCAAAGATGTTCCACCAAAGACAAAGTTGCTTAAGAGCCTTAGTCGGTGATTCCCTTCATCACACGCTAATGGGTTAAAGCCAAGGAGACATTCTCCAATAAATTATATAGCAGCACAGGTCTATACCATTGTTAAAGTACCAAAACACCCCTTCTTTCCCTGCTAAAAATATCTAGGAGCAACCACTTCACCCTCACTTCACTAAAAGACAACTATTATTTTATTACCCAATCATCCACCACACTTGGGACGTTCTTAGTCGTCACTCTCTTCCCACCCATCATTGTGTTTCCTTCCTTGCGCTTAGCACGCACTGACAACTCTTGGTATGTTTAAACCGTTCACGTGCGAATACAAATGTTGATGCATGTATGTTAAGTAACATCATGCATGTGTTGTTTTTGTACATGAACATGCATGGTGTGTGTGGGTGCAACAAATGGACATGACGTGGGCCTCTAAGGTTAGAGGAAAATATCATTGCCACGTCTGCTAAGCAATCTAAGAGGAGAGACCACAGAAAGATCTCTCTCTCCCAAAAGCTTTCACGGGACTTGCTTACTGCTAACAGGTATTAGTACTCCCTTGTCTTGTGTTTTTGCAATTTCCTTGATAAGAAATTTTTAATAGATTTTATTTTCTCTTTTTTCGTCACATACACATTGACGAGGAGAACTGAAACTCTGATAAACAAATATCCAGTACAAATCAGCGAAACCAAACACAAGTTTCAGGTGGCCTCAAGTTCTCAGACCCAAAAAATCCAACCTTTTTTTTTTTGTCTTTTAAGGCGTGTTCTTTCTTAGATATTAGTTTCATCCCTTTGCTTACAGTTTCCGCGTATTTGATTGTTATTCTTTTCTGGCTTCTTGGTTTTGAACAATACCAGAACTTTTTCTGGGTTCGTTTTTCATGGTTTCTGGTTGCTTTCTGCATGTTTTGTTTCTCGGTATGCCTTTGGAGTGTTCCTCCTTTTATCACCTTTCTTTTGGTCTCTTCATAGCCTTTTTTTTTCTTTAATTTCTCCTGTAAGATTTCTAGATTTTAGGGTACAAATCTCTCTTTTTTCTTTTTCCATCTTTAGGAAAGATTTCAACTTTTCTGCACAAATTCGTCTGTTGATTATAAACCGTTTACTGTTCTATTTTTGTAGAGCAGCAGATTCCAGTGACAATTGGCTACCAGTCTAACTGAAGCTTTGAGACCGAGAAAGCCAGATAAGTTTCTTACTAAGAGGGGTGTGACTTGTATTTTTTGCAATCTATAGCCTCCAAGTGAAGCTCAATTCTCTGTTTTCCATTGAGAATTCTAGGGGATTGTGGCAGTTAGCAGGGTGGAATGTTGAATTACGATATATTGATTCTTGATTGGTAGCTGTTGAAGGGGAAGGTTGTGGTTTCCCTTCTTATTTATCGCGTTTCTTCGCATATAACCATCTTAATGGCTAGTTCTTCTGAGAGGTGGATTGATCGTCTCCAATACTCTTCATTGTTCTGGCCTCCCCCACAAGATGCCCAACAAAGAAAGGTTTGTGAAATTTGTTATTCTAATTAACATTTTGCTTTTGAAATTTAACGAATTCTTATGGTTGTTGTCTTTGTGCCAAACTGATATAATTTGGCTCTTAATTCCTTGTCATACTTGAATTTGCATGTTCGTATTATAATCAATAGGCAGAAGTATCTCTATCTATGAGGTAACTGGTAAGGTTCATGTCTCATAGCATAACTTTCATGGCTTCCCTGAGAAGGATATGATCATATTGCCTGCTGGATTAACCCTGTTGTAATTGATAAACTGCATTTGGAAGGAACAATGGTAATATGTTGTTTTCAAGCAAAATCTAGACCTGAGTGCCAAGTTAGTCTATGTTGATTCCTCTTCATGAGTCTCTTGCTCTTGACATTGTGCACTAATTTTTCTTTGACTCTGAGGACTTATATTTTTATTTTGACCTGGCTGAAACTCATTGAGCCAGCTCTATGTTGACTAGCATTCTTTTGTTTCATACCCTGAATCACCATTGAATTTGGAGTGTTTGTTAACCACCGTGGTTTTCCCGTGGAACTTTGCTCATTGGACTTCTACGACACCTTTAGGGGTTCATTTCATAAGTCAGGCTATACTGAATGGGAAGTTTAACTCTACATTAGAGTAAAGTAAAAATCTCCAAGGAGAAATGGGTTATTTTAGATCTGTTAAGAAACGCATGGAACAAATGGTTTGAGGTGTGCAATGTACTGGTTGTAGTGATTTGTACCTCTCTATCTTTAACAGTAGGCATCCTATTATCTTAATTAGACAATATGCAATGTCACTGGTTTTCCCTAAAATTTCTGTCTCAGATATGATCCTTCATTCTTGAATGATATGAGAAGTGATTTCTGGGATGAGGGGATCACTCTCCTGATAATTGTAATCAATATATTGATTTTTATAAAAATGGTTCACATATAAGTTTCGCGTTGAAAAATGAACATGCAACTTATTTGAGCTTTGTGTAGGAACATAACATGAAGTGATTGGAATGCAAACAATTAATCAGGCTAAAGGTTATTTGCATCTTTCATGCCGTAAGCTGATCTTATGGTTATTCATAGCGTTTGTATTACTTAGATGCACTAGAACTGGAAGTGAGCTTTTGCACTTTGTATGTTACTTTTAAGTTTGACTCTTTGGTTATCATATTGATCATTTGTAATGTTTCCACTGAAAGTCAACTCTGTGCATCTGAATTTTGATGTATGCTCTTGCTTATGTTTTCTAAATTGGACAGGCACAAGTTACTGCCTATGTTGAGTGTTTTGGGCAATTTACATCAGAACAATTCCCTGACGATATTGCAGAGGTAAGCTCTGTTTTTCAATGATAATATTTTGTAGTTTTAACAACTTAATAAAATAGTCTTCTGAAAATTTTAATTATATTTTATCATGCATTGTTTACAACATGCATATTGACATGATTATTGTTTTGACAGCTGATTCGTAACCGTTACCCATCACAAGAGAAGCTTCTCTTTGATGATGTTTTGGGTAATTATTTCCAAAGAATTGATAGCCTTTTAGATTATCTTGACTACAATTGTAGATGAATAACTAGTTTACATGTGTTGGCAACTTTCAGCTACTTTTGTCCTTCATCATCCGGAGCATGGGCATGCTGTTGTTCTTCCAATTATTTCATGTATCATAGATGGTACACTGGTTTATGACAAGAGCAATCCTCCATTTGCTTCTTTCATATCCTTAGTTTGCCCAGATAGTGAGGTATGCTAATTAACAAAGCCCTTACACTCTGTTTCTCATTCTTCCTTATTTCATGAACTGCATTTCTTCGTGAGTTATATTTTCTGCTTCATTTCTTATTCATTATTTTGTTTTAGTCTTTTTGATAAGGTTGTGCTATTGCTTTGTCTTTCAAAAAGAAACATGATATTGACAGAATTTGTCTGTGCTATGCAGAATGAATATTCTGAGCAATGGGCTCTGGCATGTGGAGAGATTTTGCGAATTTTAACTCATTACAATCGCCCAATATACAAGATGGAACAACAGAATGGTGAAATGGAGAGAAGTAGTAGT
This sequence comes from Erythroxylum citrifolium, assembly GCA_026284465.1. NCBI lineage: Eukaryota > Viridiplantae > Streptophyta > Magnoliopsida > Malpighiales > Erythroxylaceae > Erythroxylum > Erythroxylum citrifolium. Next base: position 42,211,027 of record JANKOE010000003.1, read on the forward strand.
AGCAGCCAAGCTACCAGTAGTGGATCAATTGATGCAGGATCCAGACAAATACCACTGGTACAACAGGAGAGAAAACCATTGAGGCCTTTGTCTCCCTGGATTACTGACATATTACTTGCTGCACCTCTGGGTATTAGAAGTGACTACTTCCGTTGGTGAGTATATTGTTTTTTTCTGAATATTTGTTCACGTTGTGACTACAAGGATTGACCATTGTAGCATTTTAGTCGTGCATTTGTAATGAGCTGAGTGGTTCTTATTTTATTGTAAGAAAATGATGAACCTAACTAGCTGATTATCTTGGAAACTTTAGAAATTTCTATTTTCTTAAATCTGTAACATTTAATTAAATGATGTGTCTGATTCATAGACCAAGTGTCTTGATTGAATAATATCCTTATTGAGTAGAAATTTTAGGTAAGTAATTTTCAGTCCGGTAACATACCTAGTCAGACATATCTTACATTGTTGAAATCACAATCTTGTTGCTTCATTATGATTGATTCCTGTAAAGCAAATAACACATGTGAGGTAAATATATGTTATGATAGTAAATAGCTATCAATAACTAGACGTCGAGCCCCCAGGGTAACAAGTCATGGGGAGCTAGTTTTCTCACTAATGCCAAACTACAGGTTGGACAAATACCTGAAGAGTTAAACAAATATGTTATATGTCAAGTAAATCCCTGCTACAGTAATCGACAGTCCGTAGGCTATTGCTAGCAATAGTAACCATAAACCTACCTACTGTTTGTTGAGCCACACAATACTGGTGCTGTATCATTATCAATTTCTAAAAGTTGGAACAACAAAAGGATTTATTTTCACCATAAGGAAATAATGTAGACAGAAAGAAAAATCATCATTAAGCCAATGAAATAATGAAAATTGACCTGCTAGGTTTTTATAAAACAATATGTTATCTATTTCGTGGACCTCATTCAATAGGTTAAATTTTGGTTTGAATGATGTCATGACACGATATAAGATCCCCCTTTAATGGTGGATCTCTGATTTGCTGTGATTTCTTCAAATTTTGTAGGAGGGAGTATGTTATAATATTATATGTTCCATTCCTAAACCTCAACTGCGAGTGTAATCTTTTGGGTTGAATGGTTTCTTGATATGATTTTTATAGTTAATCCAAGTATGTTACCTTGGAAAAGCTTCATGCTATAATGATCTTGCATATATTTAAGCAAATATTTATTATAAGTAAGCCTTAATAGTAATTTGTATACATGGATTTAGTGATCTTAACATGAGAGTTTGGAGTAGGGAATGGGATAATTTGGTTACAGATCATAGCAGTTGAATGTGTAGGCTTTATGATTCTCAGTAAAGATGCTTTAGATTGATGTATCTTTTCTGTGGGCAAGGTCGGATAGGGGATCTTATAATCTACTTTATGTAGAGTGGGATTGGGAGGTTATAGAAGGTTATATATAGCAGATTTTGAATTCACATTGTCCTGTGTATGCCCCCAAGGAGCAATATGAGATTTTTTTTTAATCAATGAACACAGAAATATGATACTTATCCTCTAATTCCTGATAGGCGTAAGTTGTGTGATTCTAGCAGTTTTGAATTGAATTATGCTGTCATCTATCCAACATAATTACTTAAACGACAGCTTCATAAGACATCTTTTGTTTCCTCTTCAAATTCCAGCTGTGGTTGTCAGTATAGTTAGCTTGATGTTTTGTACGATGTATATCAATCAAAGATGTCATCAATTACATTCTGTGCCAGCAGCATGAGTGTTGTTTTCCTTTTTCCTTTCATGCTAAATATTGGTCCACATAGAATATGCTATATTCAATGTGCTTTACTGGCAACTCTTTAAGCTTTGTTAGATTGATTATTTAAAATCTCAGTTTTTAGAGTAAACTTTGCTGGTAGATATATATCTTTGCTGGTAGATATATATTCTCTCATTTCTTTTAGGAAACCTGATTCTGGGCATGAAGACCCTAATATTTTCTTCATTTATTTCAGGTGTAGTGGCGTCATGGGTAAATATGCTGCTGGAGAGCTCAAGCCACCAACAAGTGGTTAGTTTTTCTAGAAATAATTGATTTCTCTCGTTCTAGAGAATCGAGGCTAATTTTAAATAAAAATGAACTTACCTTAAAAATGGGTGTCTCATGTAAAAGTAGGAAGTCCGATTTAAAACCATTTGTGTAAATGAATTATCACAATTTGTCTTGTCTATTATCACCTTTTCTTAATAGTGGCCCAGTGCTATCTGCACTCTGAAATTCAATTAATCTGTTTGTTATTTAATGATAGTTTTATTTATACCATAGTAAGTCGCTAATTAAAAAAGTTAAAAAATGAAATGAACCTAAAATTTTATATGCAATCATGTATTTGAGAATATGGATGAGTTTTATATACATTTGAGGGGTTAAATTGATTTTTGATAAAACATGTGGAAGAGTTTATTTGTTATGTTTATGGAGTTGGGTATCTCTCTCACCTCTTTAATGCATTTGTATGCATGTACTAGGTATACCCTTAGGGTCCATGTCATTATTTATATGTAATTAAATTCATCATTTGATATCAATGATCTTGGCAATGAAGTGCTCGCTTGAAGTATCAAACATACTCAAGATGATTAGTGCTGACAAAACTTGGAGGCTGCTCCATGAAAACTGTCTCCTTAAGATAACTATGCAAAAAAGCATCGGTTCCTAGAGCATATAATTTTATCCTAATCAACGATAAAAATGCTTATAATTTGTGGTCCTTTATGCTTCATTTATTGAGGTTGGAACTATATCTTCCCATAAGTTTTAGCTATATTCTTCCACTATTGGATTGTCTAGAATCAGTTTGTCTATGATTTCAGGTGGTTAACTTTACGATGAAAAACAAAAATGAGATTATATCTCATCTTATATGCACTATTGATATAATTACAAGTGGATAGTTTAATAGGCTGTACACAGACAAACATCAGTGTCAACTAATAACATTTGTTTTATTTAATTTAGGCTCTTCTCGTGGATCTGGAAAGCATCCTCAGCTTATGCCATCAACGCCAAGGTGGGCTGTGGCAAATGGAGCTGGGGTTATATTAAGTGTTTGCGACGATGAAGTTGCTCGGTATGAGACGGCTACATTAACTGCAGTTGCTGTTCCTGCACTTTTACTCCCTCCTCCAACAACGGCTTTGGATGAACACCTAGTTGCTGGGCTACCAGCTCTTGAGCCATATGCACGTTTGTTTCATAGGTAGAATTTTAATTTATCAACTGAAATATTTGCCCTTGTAAATTGCTATTGATGTTACAGTTTAGGGAGGTGCATATTATCTTTTAAAAACAATCTCTTAAATTCTAACTGATTAAACAGAAGCCTTTCTAATTATTCTTCTTAGCATGTAAAAGAATTCTAGAAATGTTGGTGTAAAATTGTTCATGTGAGGAAAGAGGTATGAATGCTGTTATAAATTATTTATCCACAATTCTTAGGCTGCAATTCATACTGGATAAAGGCTTCATGCTTTCTGGGGAAAATTTTTGTACTTTTGCAGGTACTATGCCATTGCAACACCAAGTGCTACTCAACGACTTCTTCTTGGACTTCTGGAAGCGCCGCCTTCATGGGCCCCAGATGCACTTGATGCTGCTGTGCAGCTGGTGGAACTCCTTCGAGCTGCTGAGGATTATGCCTCTGGTATTAGGGTAAGCTGGCTGTTTTTGATTGCTAAGAACGTGTATTTTACATATTTTATCATGTTCCATAGTTTTATTTCTGACCTAGTTCCCAGGTATTATGGTAAATAGCTTTAGTTTGTTTTTTATTACCTAACTTTGGTCATTTACCTGTAGCCACTAAAAGAATAGGAAAAGACAAAAGAATGTTGTCAGCAAAATTTAAGTGTTTACTTTTAGTAATAGTCCAACTGTACTATTATGATGCTGGACTGGAAGTGTTTTTACAATAATTTGACAGTTATTTACTAAGGCAATAATATGTTGCAATTAATGGAGTATTGAAAATTTTCTATACCTTGATGGGGTCCAGACTTGAGATCAATTGAAACCACATGGGGTTCAGTTTTGAAAATGCTCAAATCTCATGGTTTGTCATGTATTTAACGATAACTTTTGATTGTTTCAAAACTTTCCTTCACTATTTAAGTTCACATCTGATGTGATGAACCTTGAATTTGTTGGTTAGATTTCTAGCTCTAAAATTTGCAACTGAACTATGTTGGTAGAGCTTTATCTTCTTTGATTTTGTTCATCAACAAATCCTACGTGTTTCCATTTACCACCGTTCAAATAAATATTTCGAACAATTCCCGAGCTTCACCCATGAACTTATTCTTTTGAGTTGAATGACTTTCTTGACATGGTTTTCGAGTTTTTATGATTGAGACGTCTTAAGTTCAAGCTAGGCTTCTCTCAATTATAGTAAATTTATGATTTGTCTGCATTTCATGTAGGGGGGCTTGTTAGAATACTGTTTGCATCTGTTCTCAAGCCTCAACAAAGGCTTGAGCTTTTGTGCTCAAGTGGTTTCTTGATTTCTTCCTTTTGATTTCTTCCTTTGATGTAGTGCTGATTCCTAATTCATGTTTATTACTATGCTTGGTGGTGAACTTAAATATGGAGATACTGCTGAATTCTTCTGTTGCCAATATCAATTTATGAAGCCTGTGGCAATGACTTGAAATGTCAGGATCCCTTATGTGAAGTGTTTGATTGGAAGCTATAATCCGAAAAAATATTGTTTGCTCAAACTACCATATCTAACATTCCTTTGCTAATCTGTAAATTTATTCATTAGCTAAGCTTCTTCAATATCGTTTTTCCTTAATTCCTTTGTCTTTTATGGTATAGCTACCTAGGAACTGGATGCACTTGCATTTTTTATGTGCAATAGGGACTGCGATGTCTATGAGAGGAGGTATAGCTGCTGATGCAGCTGCAGCTCTACTGTTTCGCATACTATCTCAGCCTGCATTGCTCTTTCCTCCACTCAGGCAAGTTGAGGGAGTTGAAGTTCAACATGAACCCTTCATTGGCTATATTTCAAGTTACAAGGAGCAGGTACCATTAATGTTATTGATCAGCAAGCCAATCTGACTTAGTTTACCTTTCAAGTTATGGCTTCTTCATACTATATTTATAGTCTCATTCACATGTTCAAGAAGTACATTCGAAAAAGTCTTTCTGAACCTAATTAAAACTGAAATCGTCATCTCACAGCGATCATGATGGGGAATGTGGACACAATTCTGTCCTTTTTTTTTTTGTCTTCTGTTTCATATTTCTGTGAACTGGCTACTCTGAGGACTGCAGACCTGCAGCCTCATTGGTATATACACCATTGAACTATATTCAAGACTGACTACAAGCTGGAAATTTTGTTATGATCAGATTGAAGTGCCTGCAGCTGAAGCAACTATTGAAGCAACAGCCCAGGGGATTGCATCTATGCTTTGTGCTCATGGTCCGGAGGTTGAATGGAGAATTTGTACCATATGGGAAGCTGCCTATGGCCTTATTCCTCTAGGTTCATCAGCAGTTGATCTTCCAGAAATAATTGTTTCAACTCCATTGCAGCCCCCAATTTTATCGTGGAACTTGTTCATACCTCTCCTTAAGGTCCTGGAATATCTTCCTCGTGGAAGTCCATCGGAAGCATGCCTCATGAAAATATTTGTTGCCACTGTGGAAGCAATTCTCCAGAGAACATTTCCACCCGAATCTTCTAGAGAACAAGCCAGTAGAACAAGATACCTCTCTGGATTAGGGCCTTTCTCCAAAAATCTTGCTGTGGCAGAGCTTCGTACAATGGTCCATTCTCTCTTTTTGGAGTCATGTGCCTCTGCGGAGCTTGCTTCGCGTCTCCTTTTTGTTGTCTTAACTGTGTGCGTTAGTCACGAAGCTCAGTCTAATGGGAACAAGAGACCAAGGGGTGAGGAACCACCTGATGATAATACTGAAGATTCACCTCTAATGTCCGAAATTCAAAGTCATATGAGATCCAGAAAATATAGAAAACAAGGTCCAGTTGCAGCATTTGATTCTTTTGTGCTGGCGGCAGTATGTGCCCTTGCTTGTGAGCTCCAGTTGTTTCCTTTTGTTTCAAGGGGGAGTAATCATTTAAGTTCTAAGGGTGGAAAAACTCTAGCCAAGCCTGCAAAAGTAAATAGATCTACTAGTGATTTTAAAACTAGTATTGATTCTGCAATTCATCACACACATAGAATATTAGCTATTTTGGAGGCACTTTTTTCTCTGAAACCATCTTCCATTGGTACCTCTTGGAGTTATAGTTCAAATGAGATAGTAGCTGCAGCAATGGTAGCAGCTCATGTTTCTGAGCTATTTAGGAGGTCAAAGGCCTGTATGCATGCTCTCTCTGTTCTGATGCACTGCAAGTGGGATAATGAAATTTATAGTAGAGCATCCTCACTATATAGCCTCATAGACATCCACGGTAAAACTGTTGCATCCATAGTTAACAAGGCTGAGCCATTAGAAGCTCATTTGCATGCACCAGCTTGGAAGGACTCTTTTGTGGCATTAAATGGTAAAAGCCAAACTAAAAGCCTGAGCATTAGCTGTTTTAATTCAGGCCAGTCATCTATCCTGCAGTGTAAAGAATCACCTAGTTCAGAAAATAAACGCAAATATGAGAGAGCATCACATTCAGATGAACACAAAGGCAGCATCTTCGGCAAAGGGATTGCAGGTTTCCCTTTAGATGCTTCAGATTTGGCCAATTTCTTAACTATGGATAGGCACATTGGCTTTAATTGCAATGCGCAAGTTCTTTTGAGATCATTGCTTGCTGAGAAACAAGAGTTGTGTTTCTCTGTTGTTTCACTGCTATGGCACAAGCTGATTGCAGCACCTGAAATTCAACCTAGTGCTGAAAGCACTTCTGCTCAACAAGGATGGCAACAGGTAAGCACCATCACATGCATATGATATGTTCTTTATTCATATTTGTTTATTCTAAGCACTACAACTGTGATTCTTCTTGTAATTTCTGTAGTATTGTTAGAACGATTTTGATCCATTATTGAGTTTAATCCACCAGCTTAAATTTTTGGATTAAATAATTTATTGATATGGTTTTAGTGCCAACAAAACCTTAAAAGAAAAATGAGTAGAAAATGAAAGAAGAGGAAGTGTTGTGAGGTGTTAATAATGTCATGTAAATACTGTTGACGCCACTATTTACTAGTGGTACTATTCATAAAATAGTGGTACTATAAACTGTGCTACCATAATGTTGTGGCACTATAAACTGTGATACCATAGTGTTCACAAATTTTTTCTCCCGATGACTTGTTTTATTTTCTCATGAAGACCTTTATTTTTTTAATTTTGAAGATTTGATCCTATTTTATATTGAAGGTTTTGTTTCAGCACCTCATTTAATATTTTCATTTTAGGCTGATGGAGTGAGCTCGTTGACTTAGAGATTCACTTTAATGTAGATGTTGTAGAACTTAACTATGGAGAGATGATGTTGACTTACTGATTCAGAAACTTGTTGAGAATCTTTGGGCCTGCAGTTTCACATTTAATTTAATGCATTAAAGTTAACAAGAGAATCCTCTCAAGTAAACTTTGAGTTGCAGTTCATCAACACTATTAATATCCATTTTGACCATATGTTGCCCTGTTTTCTTTAAGTTTTCCTGGTACACTTAAATAGTATTGGCAAATTTCTACTTTATTCAAATGCAAGGAGCTTTATTAGTATTTTACAGAAAGAATTGTTTAACAGTTTCTGAAACAACTTTCAAGATTACTGATAATCTTATAAGCCCCTTCATTTAGAAGTTTGTGGAGTTGAAACTGTGGAGAAATTTTAGGCCACCACAGCTTGTGTTGGAACTGAATTTTCATTATTACCAACAGACAAGCTTGGCATTGTTTGAACTCAATAACTACTGGTAAAATAGGCTTTTGGTACTATGTCAAGGAACTATTTAACCCAAAAGATTAAGCTGTTAGGTAATGCTTAGAAGTAGATCATACACTAAGTCTAATACATTGACTATATGTGACAAATTAGTTAACAATACTTGTTTATTGGGAAAAGTGATGTCAGAGCAATACATTTTATTACTGAAATTAATAAGCTATTCTCTTATATTTTATATTTCAAAGCTCTTTTCGATGAAAGTTTCCTTATCATCTTATTGGTTTGTGACTAGGTTGTTGTCGCACTGTGCAATGTTGTTTCAGCATCACCAACCAAGGCATCTACAGCTGTTGTTCTTCAGGTCCAAATTGTTTGACTAGGCATGATTTACGTTGTTCATTTCCTATTTCTTCAGCCAACTTCCATAATTCAATTTTTTCCATTGGTGACCAAACATCTGAAAAATTGGGAAATTAAGAAAAATATATGGAATAAAATGATTTAGGATAACTTTAGAATGATTTATTGGCCAACTTTGGATGTGCCGCTTCTAAGTTTTAAAGTTTGTAATATTCTTCTTTTCACTCCATTCTTTAAAATTGTTGGTCAGTTTTCATCTGTAATTTGCTTTCTTCATATGTTAGTCTCTTTATTAACCTTGAGTACTTGTCAGGCGGAAAGAGAATTGCAACCTTGGATTTCCAAAGATGATGATCAAGGTCAGAAGATGTGGATAGTCAACCAGCGCATTGTCAAACTAATTGTCGAGCTAATGAGAAATCATGACACTCCTGAATCATTAGTAATTTTGGCAAGTGCATCAGATTTACTTTTACGGGCCACAGATGGGATGCTTGTTGATGGTGAAGCTTGCACTTTACCACAGTTGGAGGTAACTTACCGAAAATAAACTTTTTTATTGTTTATTGAGAAATGATGACTAGAAACTGCAGAGTTCTCTTTGGTCTTTTCTTACCCTACTTTTTGAATGCCATGGACTTTGATATGACCACCTATATCCTAATAGCAACTGAATGTCCCTATAGATTGGCTCAAATCTTGAGAACACTAACAATCAAGTATGTGCAGTATGAATTGACTATTGTGTCTTGTTACTGAGTTATCAGCTACTGGAAGCTACGGCAAGGGCAGTTCAACCAGTGCTGGAGTGGGGAGAATCTGGATTTGCCGTTGCCGGTGGCCTTTCAAAGTTGTTGAAGGTAAGCATTCATCCCTTATGCTAACATTTCATTTAGATATGTACCTTGGAAACATGCAAAATGCTCATGGGCACTTGTAATCGTGTATGTGCCATGTCGTCATTAGAAACAAAACATTCATAGTTAGTGACTTAGATTTTGTGCTAATTCTTGCAGTGCCGCCTACCTGCTACTATTCAATGTCTTTGTCATCCAAGTGCACACGTTCGTGCTCTAAGTACATCAGTTCTTCGTGGCATTTTGCATACTGGTTCTGCTACACCTACTCCAAAACAAGCAGACATAAATGGCATCATTTATGGTCCCTCTTATCAGCATTTAAACATAGATGTCATTGACTGGAGAGGTGATATAGAGAAGTGCCTAAATTGGGAAGCTCATGGTCGACTTGCAAGAGAGATGCCAATTCAATTTCTTGACATAGCTGCCAAGGAATTAGGATGTACAATATCCATTTAACATGAAGACTAGCTTTTGTCAACTGTCTAATGTGTATCAGTGTTACCTTTTGTTTCAAAATATACATCATAATTTGGATTAAATAACTATGGGCTGCACTTACTTTGGTCTTCTAGCTCCAAAGCCTGAAGGATTACTTTTAGAGTGAATAGAGAGTCAGCAGGGCATGATATTTTAATATTTTTGGGAAAAATATTATCCAACTCAATCTACATCTGTGTTGCATGTTTCCAGGCTTTGGTTTAACTTTGATGTACTTTTGATTTCTGCATGCATTAAACAAGAGTATTTTTTATTTTTGGTTTTTTTCTTCGAGCCATATGCTATGCTTTCGGTTTATTACTCCTTTTCATTTCACATTGTTTTAACAAAGCTGTGGGCTCCAAATGCGTCCTTCCTTGCTGCATTGTGTTCCAAACAAAGTACTCCCTCTGATTCATAATAAGTGTCTTTTTAGATACATTATAATTATTCAAAATAAGTGTCATTCTTGACTTTGTATGCATGTTTATAATTTTACTTCCAAAATTAACCTTTAATTTATCTCACATCTTAATTACACAGATTACACAGATTATATTTTCAAGGCACTTTAACATGTAATTAATAAGGGTGTATAAGACATTTCATTAACTTTCTTAATAAGTGCATTTCTCTAAAACGTCATTTATTATGAATCGGAGGAAGTATTAATTACAATATCTGGTGTTTACAGCAAATAAGGGTGTTTACTTTGAAAATGTAATTGTAATTATATATGGTGGTGGAGGATGAAGAGTCAAAGGTGTAATTGTAATTACTTTGAAAATGTAATTGTAATTCTCCCTTTCTCCTCCAATATGATACTTGAGAAGTAGGCAAGCAATTGAAGCAAGCAATTGGTTAATCCAATCTAGGACAACGGCAATGGGACCACCAAAATTTTTTAGTGTGAGCCAAGAACCATAATTATAAGAATACTTTGCAATAAGTACGAGGTGACATATTCCTTACGCGCAGTTTTGATATCATATATACTTTACATCCATTTCTGGAAAGAAACAAAAAGAAAAGGAGAGAAAAGTAAAGAGCAAGTGCAACTGTCATTTTGTAACCGTAACTAATAGCCACGCTTCTGTCCTCTTCGTATGTCTCGCCAATCAATCAATCTGCCTTAGATCTGACTTCTCTAATGCGAACGCTCATTGCTTCATTCTTTATGTGTCTGTAGTTGATACGAGATCTGTTTTTTTTTATAAAAAAAAATGAATTGATTTTTGTTGATTAGAAGATTGTGGATGTTGATAATTATGGAGGGAGGAGGGTGAGGGAAGAAAGAAGGATTGAAGAGGAGGAGTTGAAGAAGAAGAATAATGGCAGGGGCGAGCAAGGCAGGTAAAAGGGCGACGGTGGATGCAGCGGCGTGGATGTTCAATGTAGTGACTTCGGTGGGCATTATCATCGTCAATAAGGCCCTTATGGCTACCTATGGCTTTAGTTTTGGTCTGTTTCCCCTTTCTTTTTGTTGTTCTTTTCTTTGAGCGTTTGATTGACTCAAATGATGCTGATGATTTTATCTAATATTGTTCCTCAACTTCAAAACGACTGGGGCTCTTTTTCCTTCATTTGATATTGAACACGATTTCTGGCAGCTACAACCTTAACTGGTTTGCATTTCCTTACCACAACCTTGATGACTGCTGCTCTGAGGTTGCTGGGATATATCCAACCCTCTCATCTTCCCATCCCGGAGCTTGTTAAATTTGTGCTCTTTGCCAACTTCTCAATCGTTGGAATGAATGTCAGTCTGATGTTTAACTCTGTTGGATTTTATCAGGTAAAATTGTCTTTCTCTTCTTTTGGTTAATGTAATTAGATGTTTTGCCCACATGCTCATAAACTGCACAACTAAACTTGTCAGATTGCCAAACTCAGTATGATTCCTGTGTCCTGCCTCTTGGAAGTGGTGTTTGACAAGATTCGCTACTCAAGAGACACAAAACTGAGTATAGGATTGGTTCTTTTGGGTGTTGGTGTTTGCACTGTAACTGATGTGAGCGTTAATGTTAGAGGTTTGATCGCAGCCTTGATTGCGGTTTGGAGCACTTCTCTACAACAATATGTAAGTTGTGCGCTCCGCCCCATCAATTTATGGGGATTCTAATCCTCCGGTCTTAGTTTTATCAAATCTTATATTGCTGCAGTATGTACATTACCTTCAACGGAAGTATTCGCTGAGTTCTTTCAACCTATTGGGTCATACTGCTCCAGCCCAGGCTGCAACACTGCTACTATTAGGCCCCTTTCTGGATTACTGGTTGACAAATAACAGAATTGATGCCTATAACTATAATTGGGCCTCCGTTGTGAGTTTAATGTTATTCAGTATATTGTTTTTACCTTCTCCTGTCTGGGTTCTACTCCTACTGATTTTTCTACAATAAACTTTGTTGTCTCCAGATATTTATAATGCTATCATGTACAATTGCCGTGGGGACCAACCTCAGCCAATTCATATGCATTGGCAGGTTCACAGCAGTCTCATTTCAGGTACTTGGTCACATGAAGACGATCCTCGTGTTGGTAATGGGGTTCTTGTTCTTTGGCAAGGAAGGTCTTAGTCTACAGGTGGTTCTGGGCATGATCATAGCTGTAGTCGGAATGATTTGGTACGGCAACGCCTCATCTAAGCCTGGAGGAAAAGAGCGTCGCAGCCTTTCATTACCCACAAGCCGACAACAGAACCATGCTAATTTATCCGAATCAAGTGAGCAAGATGCCAAAATCTAAGCAGTTATCTTGGATATGCTACCAGGTTTTCCTTTTATTTTAGTTCAGTCCATCATTGTAATCTAGGCTTTAGCTCCCTTCAAATATGTTCTTCTGTTTCATGAATATAGCCTTACAGTGAGTTATTAATTTATTTATGCACTTGTCTGGTTGACCAAGGTTTCCTTTAGCGGGGATTCCTGAGGCGTGAACCTGGTTGTATTACTAGTTAAATGCAACGACCTAAGAAATTCCTATGTATATACACTAGTGCTATACTCGAAATATAACTTTCACGATTAATGTAAATGAATAGCCTTTTTTTTTTTTGGTCTTAGACCAGGGTATCTACCAGCGGACCCAGTAATTAATCTCCTCGCTGGTTTGTAGGCACCTCACAAAGTGGGACAGCTAGCCCAAAGATTTAAGGCTGCTATTTTAATTCATGTTAATTTATTATTGGAAGTCTGGTTTTCATGTCTGGATTAAGACTCAATCTGCTCGCACAAATTAATGTAAAACTGCAGTTTGTTATAATCATTATTCCTGATTCTGCTTGTTCCTATTGTTCGATTGAATGTAGGCTGTCAAAGTGTCGGTCGAATTTGTATTTAATTAATCTTTATATTTTTTGAATCTGATTGAACTAGACCTAACCCTGTATTGTTAACAAATAATTGAATTATGAATTTGAGATTTTAAAAATTATATTTATATGAAAATATTTTAAATATTCACTTATTTTTATATTTTAAAAAATAAATAAAATATTATAAATTCAAAAAATTAAAAATATTAAAATATTTTATCGAATAGCTAGACTATAATAGTCACAGTTTTATTAATATTCATTATTAAATAATTAAATAATAAATACATAAATAATTATATTAGTTTGTGAAAAAATGAAAACGAAAATAACAAAATGACTTTTCATAATTTTCATAAAAGATGGAAGTAGGAAGAAATTAAAAATCAAAGAGGATATGGAGAATTTCACTAACAAATAAGCACTTTGGTTGAAACGGACCCTTGTACATTCCCTGCGGAGAAAAAATTTATACAGATATTCGACTTAAATCTTACATATTCTTAAACCGAGCTAGGGAGAAATTCAAATTGGAATTCAAGCATATGTTTGGTAACGGCTCTTTTACATGATTTTGGTATGATAAATTAGAGCAATATTAGTCAGGATTAATGAGCTCAATTTTCTCAAGAAGTCTATTGTAATGTTGCCTCAGCGAAAGAAGTCTTCGGTATCAACCAAAACTTTCTGTATCAACTAGAGAGGTATGCACTTAGGCTTTACCTCCTAACTTCAATCTCACCTCTAATTTTGGACTTAATATAATGGAGGAGACATTTATTAAGAATTTTCACAAATGGTCTATGCAAGTAACTTTTAAGAAACCAAGTTCTAAAAGTAAACTGGCATATAAATGTGCGGTTTCAACAAGCAAGTCCAAAAATCTCTTTAATCATATGGCTTGTTATAAAAGGGAGGTTAAGCATGATAGAAGGCTTAAGGCCATTCAAAACTTGCCAAATTGTTACATTTTGTGCAAATGATAGCTTGAGTTTATTAACAACCTCTTTTTCCAATATAGCTTCTCCTCATAAATATGGGAAAAACACATTAGATCTGTAACCTCTCATCTCCTCAAATGCACTGGCAAGGAATTATCAATTATATAGGTCAAAGATATAATTGATATTTGTATAAAATGCTTTGTTTTAACCTCAATTTTAAGCTTGAAAGTATTTTTATTTTGCATTGCTTTAGCTTAATTATGTTATCTTTGTATAGGAATGAAGTTTAAAATGCTGGAAGAAAATTTAGAAAATGGGTGTAAGTGTTGTGCAACTTTTATCTTTGATGTTGTAGCAATAATATGAAGCTATAGCTTTGAAAATAGAGAGCAAGCTGAAACTTTAATGTTATAGCATCGATTTGAATTTATAACATCACTGGAGAAAAAAATGATAAATCAAATCTCGATGCTATAATGTAGAGCAAAATCAACCTTAATGTTATAACATCTACAGCATCAACGTTGAATTTGCTCTTCATTATATCATAAAAGAAAAATTTCCAAATTTTGACAGTTGTCAAGAGAAAGAAAAGACCATTTTACCTAAGATGGAAAAAACATGGAATATTAATCTCTGAAAAAAAAGAACGAGAAGCAATACCAAAAAAGCCAAGGAGACTTGGAGAGGTCTGGGCAATCAACCGGAAGGCTTGAAGAATTGACCTTTGGAGTTTTCTTGTCTCTTTTCTCCTTACATCCGTGTATTTTGTTAGATTGATTTGGGTTGAATGTTAGATTTTGAGTTAGTAATCATGATTAGTGGCCAGATTTCTTATGTTCTTATAGGCGATTAGAGATTTGATGTTTTACTAAGTTGAATTTGTGGTTGATTTTCATTTCTCTTTGTGCTTGAATAGAAGTCCTTGGCCATGGATTTGATTGCTTATGAATCTATACCTTTAAGAGAAGGGTGATTTTGCTAGAAGACATGAGAGAAATCATCTGGAATTTCTTGATATGATGGGAGGCATAAGATTTCTATGACGTTAGATTTAGATTTATGCTTAATGCCCCTTTAAAAAATTACTTGAGGAAGGGATTATAGAGTTTTTTTTAAAGAGATGATTTTGAGAGAAGGTGACTAATCACTAGTGGGAGAAAACCTACAAGGAAAATTTAAGGCTATCCATAGAGTAGATTAGTGATAGTGGGAGGTTGCGTAATGTTTTAGTGGGTTGTTTAGTGTGTGTTTCGTTGTTAAATTGAATAGTTAGTGCATGTTTAGGTTAGGATTGTGTTAGTTAGTTAGATATTTGTGTTTTGAGAGTTTCGTGGGTTAGAGCACACTATTGGGCTTTAATTTTATGTGTTTGAGGTGTCTTGATGCGTTTGTTAGTAACAGAAGCCTGATGGAGGTGCCATGATCGTAGCCTATGCGACAGAAGACATCGACAACCTTCTGAACTTAAGTTTTCGAGGGACTTTTTGGACTTTTTGGGAACGGGAAAACCTTAGGGTTTAACTTAAATGGAAAATACTATATAAAAAAAGAGAAAATGACCTAGAAAGGAGTTTTAACCTCTGCCACTTTGAGAAAGATCCAAGGAGAGAGGAAGAAGAAGAGAGGAAGAAGAGAGGAAGAGGAGAAAGGAAGAAGAAGAAGAAGGGCTACTGTGTTGCCTCAGCGAAAGAAGTCTTCGGTATCAACCAAAACTTTCTTAATCAACTAGAAAGGTATGCACTCAGGCTTTACCTCTTAACTTCAATCTTATCTCTAATTCAGGAATTAATATAATGGAGGAGACATTTCTTAAGAATTTTCACAAATGGTCTATGCAAGTAACCTTTAAGAAACCAAGTTTCAAAAGTGAACTGGCACATAAATGTGCGGTTCAAACAAGCAAGTCTAAAAATCTCTTTAATCATATGGCTTGTTATAAAAGGGAGGCTAAGCATGATAGAAGGCTTAAGGCCATCGAAAACTTGCCAAATTGTTACATATTATGCAAACGATAGCTTGAGTTTATTAACAACCTCTTTTTCCAATATAGCTTCTCCTCATAAATATGGGAAAAACACATTAGATCTGTAACCTCTCATCTTCTCGGATGCACTGGCAAGGAATTATCAATTAGATAGGTCAAAGATATAATTGATATTTGTATAAAATGCTTTGTTTTAACCTCAATTTTAAGCTTGAAAGTACTTTTATTTTGCATTCCTTTAGCTTAATTATGTTGTCTTTGTGCAGGAATGAAGTTTAAATGTTGTGAAAGAAAATTTGGAAAATGAGTGTAAGTGTTGTGCAACTTTTATCTTTGGTGTTGTAGCAGCAATATGAAGCTATAGCTTGGAAAATAGAAAGCAAGCTGAAACTTTAATGTTATAGCACTGACATGAATTTATAACATCACTGGAGAAAAAAATGAAAAATCAAATCTCGATGCTATAATGAAGAGACTTGAATTTATAACATCACTGGAGAAAAAAAAAGATAAATCAAATCTTGATGCTATAATGAAGAGCAACATTAAGGTTGAATTTGCTCTTCATTATATCATAAAAGAACAATTTCCAAATTTTGACAGTTGTCAAGATAAAGAAAAGACCATTTTACCTAAGATGGAAAAAACATGGAATATTAACCTCTGAAAAAAAAGAACGAGAAGTAATATCAAAAAAAGGGAAAGAAAAGAGGGAAAGGCCATGGAGACTTGGAGAGGTCTGGGTAAACAACCGAAAGGCTTGAAGAATTGACCTTTGGAGTTTTCTTGTCTCTTTTCTTCTTACATCCTTGCATTTTGTTAGATTGATTTGGGTTGAATGTTGGATTTTGAGTACGTAATCACAATTAGTGGCCAGATTTCTTACGTTCTTCTAGGGGATTAGAGATTTGATGTTTTACTAAGTTGAATAGGTGATTGTTTTTCATTTCCTAGTTGATTTCTCTTTGTGCTTGAATAGAAGTCCTCGGCCATGGATTTGATTGCTCGTGAATCTATACCTTTGGGAGAAGGGTGATTTTGCTAGAAGATATGATTTCTTGATATGATGGGAGGCATAAGATTTCTATGATGTTAGATTTAGATTTATGCTTAATGCCCTTGTAAAAAATTACTTGAGTAAGGGATTACTGAGTTTTTCTAAAGAGAAATGATTGGCTCACCTTTGAGAGAAGGTGATTAATCACTAGTGGGAAAAAACCTACAAGGAAAATTTAAGGCTATCCATCGAGTAGATTAGTGATAGTGGTAGGTTGTATAATGTTTTTGTAGGTAGTTTAGTATGTGTTTAGATGTTAAATTGAATAATTAGTGCATGTTTAGGTTAGGATCGTGTTACTTAGTTGGATATTTGTGTTTTGAGTGTTTTGTGGATATTTGTGTTTTGAGTGTTTTGTGGGTGAGAGCACACTATTGGGCTTTAATTTTATGTGTTTGAGATGCCTTGATGTGTTTGTTAGTGTTTTAGGTAAAATATCGAAAAATAGAGGAGATTTAGAGGAAGCTTAGAGCAAAACCTAGGCCCACGATCGTAACAAAAGCCTGGTAGAGGTGCGACGATCGTGGCCCACGTGACAGAAGACATGGACAATTTGTCGAACTTAAGTTTTCAAGGTACTTTTCGGATTTTTTGGGCATGAGAAAACCCTAGGGTTTACGTTAAATGAAAAATACTATATAAAGAAAGAGAAATGACCTAAAAAGCAGCTTCAACCTCTGCCACTTTGAGAAAGATCCAAGGAGAGAGGAAGAAGAAGAGAGAAGGAGGAGAAAGGAAGAAGAAGAAGAAGAGCTATTGTGTTGCCATCTTCCCAATCGATTCCGACCCTTCCAAGTGAATTTCATTTCATCTTTATTGCTCTTTCTTTTGAATGTATAAGATGGATTTGTTAGTGATGGATTTGGGTTTGATGATGATGTTCTAAACGTCTTTAGGGATTTGTTCTTGAATTAACGTTAATGTGATTTCTTTGGATGTTAATATATTTAGTGTTGTGATTATTTGTTGTATTTGTATGCTTCGGTAATAAATCGAGAGAGTAAATTGATAGCAAAACGATTAGATTGGTAATGAGAGTTAACCAATCCAATAGAACATGCAAATAATCAAACCAAGAATTTAGAAAGAGAGAGATCTCATGTGAAGACCTGGTTGTCAATGAGAGGGCTTAAGATCTGATTAGAATTGTGGGTTTTTTTTATTAATTGAGAGATTGCAAATTTCATAATTCAATTAGGGTTATGATTTAGGATTTAACGATTATAACTCGAGAGAGAGTAATCCACCCTTTGAAAGCCTAGAATCGATACCGTATTAACTCAAAAGTAGTCATGTCAGCATTTGATGATGTGATAAATCCCCCTTCTCATATTCGACTAATCTTCCTTGTGTGATTTTCCATTGTTAATTTGGTGGTGCTCATTTTAACTCTTTCTGTGTTAATTTTACATTTTAATTCCAATCAATTATCTTCACATGTTTACTTTTCTGTGCAGTTTTTATTTTCTTTTTAATAATTCTTTAGGCCTTGGATAAATTAGAATTAGATTAGTTCAACAACTCCTCAAGGGATTAAAACCTCACATACTACACCCACAACTTGTGCGCTTGCAGTATTTTGAGAGTTTTAAATAGATTAAAACTTGCCTCAACAATTAGTTAGGCATTGAAATTTAGCTACAGGACTCAAGCCCTAAGAAAATGATAAGTGTAAATTGCATCATGTTTTAGTGTATAGTTTGATATGTGTTTAGATATTAATTCAATCATTTAGTATGTGTTTAGGTTAAATACATGTTAGTTTGTTAATTATTTGTGTTTAAAGTGTTTTATAGGTTAGTACAAGTCTTTGAGCTTAAATATTATGTTTTTGAGGTACCTTGATGTGTTTGTTAGTATTTCAAGATTAACATCGAAGAACAGAGAAGTTTTGGAGACATTCGGGCCTAAACAACGGCCTACGTTGTGGCACAATAAGCTATGAACGTGACAGAAGCACTAGATTTATCCCATGATTGTGACCTATATGCCATAATCATGATAGAAGGCTTAGAAGTAGGCCATGATTGTGTACTGCGTCGGGCAGACGCATAGACACTAAAAAATTCAAGTTTTGAGAGATTTTTGGACCTTTTTGACTCCGAAAAAAACCCTAGGGCTACCTAGAACACAAAAGGTATATAAATAATAAGACAAAGAAGGAGAGGAGCTTTTTGTATCAACCACCATTGGAAAACCCTAGAGAGAATTGGTAAGAGATTGAGAAACAGATAAAGGAAGAGAGACATGGAGAAGAAACCGACTCGAAGTACTTCTCGAAATAGGAGGTTTCCCAACGCTACTGCCTCTATCATCCGTTCAGATATGGTTTCTGGTGTATTTTTAATATTATTATTGTATAGAATTGGAATAGCTGTTATAATAGGATTTTGTGAATGTTGAGGATGTCTATACTTACCTTCGGGGATTTAGTTTTAAATGAATGAAATTTGATTGTTTGTGTTTTTACTGGATGTTTTGTGGTTTAATTTTGCACTTCATATCTCGATAATAAACTGAGAGGGTGAATCGAGAAAAAACGATTAAATTGGGTTAACGATAGTTAGGTAATTTAATAGATCTGGAATTAAATCAGGTTGGTGAATCTTGCGTAGAGAGATCACGTATAGGTTTCTTATTGTTTATTAAAGAACTTAAGAACTGATTCGGTTTTGGATAGGTTGTTAAATGAGAGATTACAACTTCCCATAATCTAATTAAGGTTTATGCTTTAGGGTTCAATCATAACTTGAGAGAGAATAATTGACCCTAAGATCATCTAGAATCATTAATTTGATAAATCATAATCGGTTGGGTTAGCGTTAAGGATAGATAATTTTCCCTTTCTCTCTTTTGGTTAATTCACTAGGTTGAATTTTAGGGTGTGCTTTCATTATTCAACAAATCAATCAATTTTCAATAATTGTCATCCACGTTTAATATGAAATTGTTAATCGTTGTTCGTTGGTTGTTTTTGTTAAGTGTTAATTGTCAATTGGTATTTTGTTACTTAATTTTGGTTTATTTGATTTATTTAGTTCTCGTGTTTAAATTCATTGTTTGCCTAATTTATGTTTAATAGTTTTCGACCTTAGATTTTAGGATTAGATTAACCCTCCTCGTGGGGTCGACACCTTAGGTACTACGCGAACGACTCGTATGCTTGTGAAATATCGAGGTTAAACTATTAAAACTTACACATATCAGAAAAATGCGATCAGAGAACCCGTATCCTAAATTAAATTCATCTTTAATTTAATGTTACATTTTTTAGTTAGTTAGTTAATCACCTCAACTTGATTAGTGACTAGTGAACTAGATTTACATTACTTAGTCATTTTATTTCTATTTTATCAAGAAAAATACTAATTAAATTCATTTGTCTAATAGTATCAAAGCTAGCTTGGTTCACTTTTTCACCCAACCCCTATGGACATAACCTAATCTCATTAGTTTTTATTACTTGAATGACATCATTGTACTTATTATTTGTGAAAAACAAGATTTTGACACTATTGATGAGGATTGGTGTTTAAATTATGTGTTGATATTGCTACTTGTCCATATATTTTTTTGGTCTTTTTAGTTTTTAAAGTTATTCATTTGAAATTTTTATTTGTTCTTGTGTTTTCTTTATTTTTTCTAGTGTGAGTTGGTGTATAACTAAAACAACAAAAGGGTAAGATAAATTGTTTGATCCAGAGCTGGAAAGAACAATCAAGGCAATTAGAAGGCAAAAGAAGATGGCTAACCAAGTAAAATCAATGAGAAGAGTTGAGCAAGAAAGAGTTGACAAAGAAAGAATTAAGAAAAAATGTTGCAAGAACATCATGAGAAGGAAGAAAAAATTGGAAATGCTAGAGAAGGTGGAAGAAGAATTAATGTTAATGGTTAAGAAAAAGCTTATATAGAACAACATTATCAAAAGCTAATCAGACACTATTATCAACCAATAGTGGCAATGGATTATCATGGAATTCAGAGGCCAATGCTGAATGCAAGGAATTTTCATATTCCATTAGGCTTAATTAATTTGGTGCAAATGAACCAATTTGGAGGAGCCCTACTTGAAGACCCAAAAAATCATTTGGCAAACTTTTAGGAGTTGCGTGACATTATAAGAATTAAAGGTGCAACATTCGATGACATTCTCCTTACCCTATTTCCGTTTTCAATAAGAGATAAGGCAAAAAAACTAGTTAATACACTACACCAGTGAGTAGTATAGGCACTTAGCAAGAAGTTACTGAATTTTTTTTCACAAAATTCTCTCCACCATTTAAGGCAGTAAAGTTAGGGGCTGAAATTGGCACTTTTCATCAATATGACTTAGAATCTCTCTATGAAGCAAGGGAAAGATACAAATACTTGTTGAGAATATGTCCTTACCATGGGTATCCTTTGTCGACATAGATTGAAATGTTTTACAATGGACTTAATGGGAACACTAAAACAATTGTTGATATAGCAATAGGTGTAACTCCTATGGAAAAGAATTCAGAAGAGGTTTTACACTTCTTGAGGACATTACATCCAATAGTTATCAATGTCCATTAGAGAGATCAAGTGGAAAAATAAGTGGAGGAATAGATAATATGTAACATCCCACCCCCGACAGGAAGGGTAAAATAGTAAATTGGCATAGGATGAGATCGATAGGGATTTATTAGTATTGTCCATGCATACTGGTACTAGTGAACAGTGGATTCTGTGCACGTGAAATAACTGTACATGCATACATGACATTCCCGGTAATTGGGCCTAATGCAATTTTATTGTGCTTAATGTAACGCCCTAAATTAGGGGTTAGAATATGAAAGAAATTCAGTACGTTTGATGATTTTTATTTGGATATTTTGGCATGCATTCATGGCACTTTCCGGGTACATTGGTTTAATGAAACT
>JANKOE010000003.1:42232944-42243710 GCA_026284465.1 Erythroxylum citrifolium
TTTGATGGCTAATGAGGGTTTAATGCAATAACCCTTCAGGGTAATAGACACGCGTTCATGTTTTAGCAAGAGAGTTGAGTTCCGAAAACGGAGGCCAACACCTAACATGAAAAGATTTTAATTAAAAATGGAAACGTTAAAAAAAGATCAAAGCTAAAAAGAGATATGAAACAAAACTAGACTCAAATAAATGTAAAATTATTAAAATATTTTTAATTTTTGAAGAAATAAATTAAAATAAACAAAAACTATGGGACAAAATTTACTATTTATAGGTGCTAACCATAAAATTCTTTTACATGTCCAAGTAGGCCCTTAAAATGAACATCGATCATTGGAATTTCTTTTGTGACTTGTTTCCATAGATTAACCCATGCAATTGTTCATCTTTTCAATGATTTTGTGCCAAAAATGAGTTCTAGTTGATACTTTCTAGGTTATGTTGGCTTTATCACACTAGTAAATTGCCCTAATTATCTAACCCACTGTAAAATCAACACTTCCACCAATTATTCCTTTGAGTAAACTTTTTTTACATAATTAATGTCCACTTTAACTAAATAATAAAGAGGAACAATGCTTTTGACTCTCAGCTCTCTCTTTCCCTTCCTATCCTTCCTTTAAACTAATTTTTTTCCTTTTAGTTACCATTAATTAGGCAATTTTTTTCTTACCTAGTTTTATCAAGTTCATTTCCCTTTTGGGAAAGGAACCAAATAATCTTCATTGGCCTTTCATTATCTTCCCCTTGTTTGCTATGATATTTTCTTACTTTCTCACCTCTTTCCTCCTTCATTCTCTCTTTATGACTTACTTCATTCCCCCTCCCCCTCCTTATTTCCCTAAAATACTCCCCACCTGAACTTAGCCCTTTCCTCTAACTTGACTTTAAATCTTTTGTCTCTAAGCCTCATTTAAACCTAGAAACTTCTTTAATATATATCAATAATTCTTTGAGCCAAGTTGTTGGAGACTCATCTTCCTTTGGCAAGCTTAGGCACCTTCCTTTTTCCCCAGTTATGACTCTAAGCGGCTTCCTAATTGTCACTTCTCCTATAGAAATTCTCAAGCAAGGTGCTAGAAAAATGGGCTGGCATCTTCGTTTCTTTCTTTATTAATAAACAGTTATCTTTCCTTGTCGTATAAAAATAGATTCACAACAATTAGTCGGAATTTAGATTAGAGGATGTTCTTATAAATGAATAAGATATATTCCTTTTCAAGGTTGTAAAGGAGTATAATTTGAAGAAGATATTAGAATAAAAGCCTAGACAAATTCAAGGAAAGCTAATATTTTTGATCAAGTGGGGACCTATCTGAAATCTAAAAAGAATGAAGCTAAGATAAGTTCCAATTTAGATGAAATTCCATAACTTACAACTAGAATACTAGTACACAACCAGGTTAAGCTATATTGCTAGCTCTCTAGGCAATATCCTCTTCTTGTATAAACACACAACTATCAGAAAAGAGAGTAGATTTTGCAAGAATATGCATTAAAATGGATATGAGTGCCTCACTTCCTGGATCTATAAATATCATGAGGCTAAGTGAAGAAGGTGAATTATTTAAAGATGTAATTTAAGTCAGCTACCAATGGAGACTTCCTTCTCTAAATGAAAGCGAAGAATGAAAAAATAATTAGTAGGAAATTCCAAACTCTAAACTAGTCTTTTAGCTGAGCTCTAAGATCCCCAGGTTTTTGAGCATGTTATCATCAGACTTAAACACATTCTTATCATATAAGATCATGATAATCCTTCTAACTCCCAGGTCCTTGCCTTAAAATCACTTCTTTAACCACTGAAGCATCTCACAGCCTCTTATTGCTACACACAGGTATTATAACTCCTCCTACATTGGATAAAAAAAGTTTTGTTAACAATCTACCTTCATCTCTTCAGCTAACCAATATCCCCATTAATTTTCCCTCCTCAGCTGTTGTTAGCTTACCTACTCCACCTCAAAACCTAATAAATCAAACCCCTTCATTTTTAAAGCTAAATATGCTATAAACCTTGACCTTATTATCCCTCTTTGTCCTTTTGAAGCTAAATTTTCCTCAATTATTAGGAAAATAATAAATCACAAAGTAAAAAAAAACTAAAGCCACCTCTCCATTAAAGTGAACAATTTAAAAATGTTATAGATTGCAAAAAATCCAAAATCAATCAATAACTGATGATTACCTTAAAAGCAAGAAACATATTTTTGTTGCCCTGCTTAGAACTAAGTTAAAATCATACTAACTAGCTAAGCACGTTTGGTTTCTTCCTCAACATTGGTTGATCATAGCCAATCATACAACTCATTATAATGGTAGAATTGTATTTGCTTATAATCGTAAGATTATCTCATTAAATCACCATTAATGATTTAACCAATTGATCCACTTTAAACTAAATATTTTACCTTAAAACATTCAAATGGAAGTATCCTTTTTATGCTTCTAACTTCAACTGTAACAAAGGCAATCTTCTGGAGGTCATCAATAAGCTACATATTTTCTCCATTAATAGTCTTATGGGATTTTAACTCCACACTTTTTGTAAATGAAGCTAAGGGTCTAGTAATATCCAAGAATCATGAAAGTGATGGTTATACGAGTTGCATTACCCTCTTAGGGTTAACTAATCTCAAGAATGATAATCAATTTTTCACACAAAGCAATAAGAAAAAAAGGTTAATGACATATTAGAAAGAAATTAGATCAAGTTCTGGTTAACTCCTTTTAGCTAGCCTCTTTCAATAATTGTAGAGCTCACTTTAATCTCCCATTGTGATTAAATCATATGCCTGCAGAGGTCTACTGGAAAAATAAATAAAACAATCCTAAGAACTCTCCTTTTAGATTCTTCAACTTCCTAGCAGATTCTCCTGACTTTGATGACACTATCAGTAGGGACCTTAGCACTCAAGCTGTAGGTTTTGATGCATAAATATATGTCTAGAAGCTCCAAACAATCAAACGTGAATTGTAAATTCTATATAGAAGGAGTATCACTAATATTAAGGAAGCAACTCTAAAGTTTAAAGGGTCTAAAATCTCAATTTAAAAGGACTTAAGCCTAGTTCCTAGCAACTCTCAAATTCTTATAAAAGAAAAGAATTATTCTACCTATCTACACCGAGGCATTGAGAAATTATAACTTCTTAATCAAATAGAAATATGAAGGAATTATCACATGATTAACTTATTAAGTAACCATAACGGGGAAATCCTTTAAGAACAATACTAACTTCTTGATTATATTAGCAACTTCTTTAAGGAAACCTTATGGTTCCTAAGCCTTGGTAACTCTTCACTCTATATAATTCATTCTTTCATTCTCCTCTATATCAACCAAGGCCAAGCTTCTTCGCTCTCTAAACAATTATTAGTTGAATGTTAAAAATGTTCTTTTTAGCCTCAACCCTAACAATGCTCTAGGGCTTAATGGCCTAAATTCCTTTCTCTACCAAAGAACTTGGGATATCACTAGTGAGTTAGTTACAAAACCTGTGCTTGAATTTTATAAAGTTGGTAAATTACTCAAGGAGATTAATAAAACTCACATATATCTTATCCTCAAGTTCACTAACCCCTCAACTCTCATCAAATATAGCCATATAGTATGTTGCAATGTAATTCACAAAATTATTTCCAAAATGACTATAACTAGAATAAAGGGCACATTAAGCAGCTTAATCAGCCTTAGCTAAATAACATTTTTCCAAGGGAGGAGAATTAGAGATAACATCTTAATTGTCTAACAATTATCTAAAAATTATCCTAGGAAGTTGACAAAAAGAAGTTGTGAAATCAAAGTGGATGTTTACAAGGCTTATGACTTAATCAATTAGAGTTCTCTCCTCTATACTAGACTGCTTTTACTTTTTTAGAGAAATTTATCTCTTGGATTAATCAATATATCGTAACCTCTTCTATAGCATATTGGTCAATTGAGAGCCTTATAAACTAATCAAAGGAGCTAAAGGACTATGACAGGGAGATCTTTTTTCTGTTTATTCTTTACATAATTTTTTTATAAGACTTGCTTCAAAAAAAATCCATATAAATAGATCATTTAAATATAATCACAAATGCAAAATCATAAGGCTCTTCATTCTTCTTTTTATAGACAACCTTTCTTTCTTTTTTTTGTACACATTTGACATCAACTCCCTTAAAATACTAATTGATTCCTTAGATCACTTTAATAAGAAATCAGGGTTATCAATCAACCACTCCAAAAGCTACCTCTATTTCTTTGAAGGTGCTTCCTTAGTAACTATGTAACTTGCTTAAATATTAGGTTTTAAACTTTAATTTCTACCTTTTAAATACTTAGGAATCCTATATCTACCTGATATGTGCTAATTACATTGTACTTTAGTATGATTTTGAGATCATTATGCTTGTATTTAGGTACTTCCATAGTATTTGATATTTAAATGATTTATATTTTTTATTTAAGGTCTATTTTATCCTTTTAGAGGAAAATGAAGGATTTAAGTCAATTTCGAGTAATTTTGGTAGATTCGAAGAAAGGACTTAGAACACAGTAGCAACACGGTAATGATATTGGTTATGTTCAAACATGTCCTATTCTTTTTCTCAATAAGGATTTTACCCAGGTTCCACAATACTATGCCCCTATGTTTAGATTGTGTTTAAAGTAGGAGCATTTTATTTCTGTAGATAACTATAACATGCCCCTATGTTCAGCCCATGCTCACCAATATGGTGGTGACATAAACCTACGTTCATCCTTATGTTTGAGATGATTTTTACATAAAATTTTAGAAAAGCAGATAAAGAAATACGAATCCTAAGACATTCTTGTGTTAAGGTCGTATTGGATTAAAAAATTAGGGTTTCACATATTTAAAAGAGAGGTGGCTAGAAAATAATAGAAAAGAATATTTTTAGAGCAAGAGAATTACGTAGGAAGCAATTTAAGGAGCTAGAGATCAATAGAGGCAATATTCATAAAAGAACCAAGAAATCCATCAAGATTGAATGAAAACTTAAATATTCAAGAACTGTTTTCTTTTTCTTTTGTTCTTTATTTTTTATTTTTTTCTTTTTTACCATAAACTAGTTAAGATATATATTTAGGTGAGATGGACACTAACATTTGATGTTTTAAATTGATGCTTTGATTTAATGAAATTTTTAGCTTTCTTAAGATAAGTTTATGTTTTTATACTATGTTAAACTGAAGGAACAAGAGTTTAAAGTTTGATAATTGGATTCATACATTGAGACTGAGATATGTTTTTGTGTTCATATCATAATATAAATGATGATGGCTAAATAGATTTCTTAAGAGAGAACCATATGATCTTTTTAGATTAAGGTAAAACCTATTACAAGAATTCATGAAGTGAATTAATGCATTCTTAGTTATTTTGATTAGAAAGAGAATTGGTCAAATAAATTTATAACTAAGGACTGCATTGCTCAAGAGAGTATAGTTGAAACTTAGGGATTCTTATCGATCTAAGAAGTTAGAATTGATCATTAAGTCAGAGGAAATTCAAAGCATAGATAAGTTCTAGGGAATGTCTTACTTAGATCTAGTTTATTCATAAGTTGTTTTAACCTTGTTATTTTATTTTGGTGTGTTTGGAATTATTTATTTATTTTCTTTCAAATCAAGCATTATCTTTTTTAAATTAAAAAATAGAAAGAGAGTTATCACTGGTAGTCATTGTCTTTATGGAATCATTAATGAATTCACTTAGATTATACTACAGAAATGATAGGTACACTTACCTAAATAATTTCATTAGTATTTTTTGTATTTTGTTTTATTCATTCATATATTTTTACGTTATTATCATAAAGCTAGACCAGAAGGATTGTTAGACTCTACATGCAACTATCTATAAAATAATAGGAGACAAAACAATAAGTTTGTAAGTCATGCTAGGAGAGGTATGCTAATTAATTTAGTTATTACTACTACTAATGTCTGTTAGTGCTCAAACTTGCCTATCCACATTAGTTAGATTATAGCGACCAAAAGGATGTTGAAGAATGTTCTTTGGATTGGGAAGAGAGAAGACTTCTCTAAAGCTAAGGTTAGAAGATATGAGGTCAGAACAAAGTGTTATCAGGGAAAATGATATGGAAGTTGCTCAATGATGAAGAATCCCTTTAATTAGTAGATTCATTCCTGATTTTTGAAAGGAAATAACTCATAAAAAATTCATTGGGAAAGCTCTACCTTATGGAATACGAGATTAATTCTCATACCAAGAGACAATATCATACATCCTAGAGTCTCTTTCATCTTATGATGGGAAATTATAAAGATTATTCACCAGGGACAATATCAAACTTTTTTAACCTTTTACTACTATATGTGTTCTTTGTAATTAAAAAGGTTAAATCCCATGAACACCTCTTCTTTAAGTGTCAATTTTGAACTTATATACGGAATGGAATTTAGTCTTTGTTAGACATAAGACATTTGTACTCTTATTAGAAGAGAGATCATCATAGCAACATAGCTAAAAAAATTCAAAATAGTATTACCCAAGGAATGACTTCAAGATAAAATATCTTAGAATAGGTTCTCTCACTACTATTTCTCTCTTCCTTCTCTCTATTATGCTATGGATCTTCTTCCTCATTTGAACTTTCTTCTCTTGCTCTTCCTTTGGCACCCACTGATTCTTTATTGTACTGCTTGTTTTCTTTGATATCCCACCCAAATTATCTAACACACGGGTCTAACATTTTATTATTTTAGTAAATGTCACTAGATTCCACCCCTAATGTTAGAGAGTGAGGAGTTTCCTCCTCTCTCAACATCCCAACAAACACTTACCCCAAATCCTCATAAATCGACTTGGAGTTGAGTAGTGGGAGACCCAAACACTTTTGGAAAGCTTCAATATGTAGATGGTGCAAAGGATGGACCTATATCTCCTCTAACAAACATTCTTCTCAAGGGAGCAAGTAAATAGAAAACCCGCTAGTTAATTATTTTCTTGATAAAAGAATTGCATTCCCAGTAGTCCAATATTGCGCAGACACCAATTGGAAGAAGTTGGGTCTTCAATCCACACTTATATCCAAAGATGAACTATTCATCTTTGGGTTCTCCTCAGAGGAAATAAAAGGCAAAGTACTAGATATGTGACCCTAACACATTTAAGGTAAGCCATTGTTTTTACATAAATGGGAATTGGGATTCAAGCTAGACGAAAATGAGATTAAATCTATTCCAATTTAAGTGAGCATGCATAAAATCCCTTTTGAATATTTGTCATCCAAGGGTTTGAGTTACATTGGAACTGCTTTAGCTATGGATGACAATACTGCTAATATAAAAAGAGACAGTTATGCTAGAGCGTGTATTGAAGTGGAGCATAAGCAGAACATTTTAGATAGCATCCCTTTCATGAAGTTTAATTTGGTTAAGAGTTAGTGGAAGACAAAATTGTGTTATCCTATCTGTGGAAGCCATATATGAAACTTGGTACCAAAAAGTGGATCCCTAAGAGGAATGTTAATGAGGTAGACAATGAAAGCAAAAAACAGTCAAGGGCATCCAAAACAAAGCAATCAGATTGTGATGTGGGAAATGCAGTAATTCCACAAATGACTAATCCAATGAATTTGGGAAAGACATAAAGTAGTCTCATGGAAGTATCTAAAGTAGGAATTGTTCAGATTGTTAAGGATCCAGTTACAGCATCTAATGACAATCTTATCTATGTTGAAGAGAATGGTAGTAAGTTTAAGATATCCTCTTAAACCTCCATGCAATGTGTTGAATTAGATGATAATGCAGAAAATCTGCTGCAGGAGACTGCTAGAATTCAACAGAATGATATGGAAGACATTATACAAGAGGCTAAATCTTAGATTCAACAGAAGAAGGCCAAAGAAATAATGAATGGAAACAACATTTAGACAACCCATCATGAGGTAATTGCAGTCATAAATGTTGACATAATAGCTAACCCAAGGGCTGTAAATATTGTTTATAAATAAAGCAACTGTGAAACTAGTATTCAGTAGGAAGATTGGCAGGCAACGAGAACTAAAATTCGAAATACTAGGAGAAGGACTAAGTCCTCTCAACCCTGATGATTTGCACAATATGGAATGTCAAGGGACTAAGTTGTCCCAATAAACAACTAGCTTTAAAGGATTATCTTCAAGCTAACCAGTCGTGTTTTATTGGTTTGGTGAAAACCAAGATCAAAGAGGAAAATTTTCTAAATGGGCTAAAGTTTATTCTAGCATATTGGAAAACCTTGAGCAATCATACTACACATCCCAATTGAAGGATTATTGTCACAATAGATCCAACTTATCTTGCTCTCTCCAGCTAGTATTGCACTAATCAACTATTGCATTGTGAACTTATTTTAAAGTCACTGGGCATTCATATAGTTATAACTATGGTTTATGTTGCTAATTGGGAATTTCAAAGGGTTAGCTTGTGGAAAGACCTACAGGATATTGATATAAACATGTTAGTCTAGTGGACGGTGGCAGGGGATTTTAACTACTTATTGTCTTCTTCCTAAGCCTTGGGGACTAGGAATGTTATTATGTGCATACTAAAGAACTGACCTCATTAACTTCTTCTTTGGGACTTGTTGATCTAAGATATCAAGGGCCTATATTCACCTGGAACAATCACCAAAAGGGTAATAGAAATGTTCAAAGAAAGCTGGATAGGTGCTTAGTAATAACTGGTTTAATTAAGTAACTGAAAGCTATGCGGTGTTTGAGGAACCTCTATTTTCTGATGATACTCCTATTTGAATATGCATCAATGGGAGCTTGTTTAAATAAAGATCACCTTTTAGGTTCTCAACTCCCTACTCAAACACGTTCTACTTGATTTAATTATTGCAAATGCTATTGGTATGAATGTGCAGAGTTCTAAGACTTTCCAATGTGTTCAAATGTTGAAATGTACTAAAGTTGAATGCATTCAGCTCACTAAACTTAATGCAGATCCTTTGAAATTCAGTAAAGAACAGACCCTCAAGAATCTATCTTAGACCTAGAAGCTTTTAGCTAAGGATCCTACTAATTCTTTACTCTTGGAGAAAGAGAAATCTGAACTGTGTAGTTACTTGCAGATCATTGATGAATATCGACAACAACTAAAACAAAAGTCTAGAATCCAATGGTTGCAAGAAGGGGATAGAAATTCCAAATACTTTTTTAGTGTGATTCAAGGCAGGAAAAACAGAAACAAGATAGTTTGTCTTGAGGATGAGAATGGTATAAAGGCAAATGATCAAGAAGAACTCAAATGATTCGCCAGAAGTCACTTTCAAGCAATAAATAGGGTATCTACTCACACTACAAGTCTTTTTAGCTGCCTAATCAGTAGAACTGTTGGGTCTATCAAACAGGAACAAGAATCTACACTACTCAAGGAAGTCATAGGTGAAGAAATAAAGGAGGTGCTATTTTCATTTCATCCAAATAAGTCACCCAAAGAACTTGAATAACTACATACTAATAACATGTTGTAAAGTGTTATACAGGATCATTTCTACGATCCTTGCCAATAGATTGAGAAATTGTTGGATCCTGTTTCTGGAGCCTAACTTTCGGAGACATAAACCTTGAGCTTAAATTCCTGAAGGGTCATTTGTTGTCACTCCACAATCGTGGTGAGCGCACACTAATTAACCACCAAAATCTTAAGTTGACTTCTTCAAAGAACTTGTAACTATGAGCCTCTAGTTTGTTTTGAAGCAAGAATCACCTCAATCGGAGTTATACAACTCAAGATATGCTTAAAAAGCCTAAAAGGGCTCATACCCCAAACATGCTCTCCTAACCGACCTCTCACTTACTTTAATGCAAAATCTCTCAAATCAACTCCAAATGATACCAATTTTTCAGGATAGAAAGATAAATATCTTAGGAAACTACTGGTCTAAGAATCATCTCAATTGGAGGTCGGATGAGGGGGTTATGCCCAAAAGATCAGACCATGTTTACACCCAAAATCAATTTGAACCTCTCTTGGCGCGCTCATCATAACTTTCAATCTAGAAGTCGGATTGAGTTCGTTGTTAGACCATTAGAAAGAAGACATCTAGAGCTACAACTCTTATGAAAACAACAAAACTTGATTCTGCCTCTAAGAGGGTGAAAAATCACTATTTGCCCCAAGAATGTCTATTAAACGGACATGCATGTCCATTTAACGGACATGTATCGGGTAAAGGAGGCCAAAATGACCCGAGAAGGTCCGTTAAACGGACATGCATGTCTGTTTAACGGACATTGACTGGCCAAGGAGGGTTTTTACACCCGAGAAGGTCCGTTTAACGGACATTGGGGCTCCCCAAAGCCTCCAATGCCTCTCCAAAGCTTCTAATCTTCAACCTAACATCATAAACACTTATACACTTCCCAAAATCACTTATTCTAATGCCAAAACACTTCATAACAACTCCACAAACACTTCATAACAACTCCACATCAAGTTCAACTCACCAAATTTCTGATATCACAATCATCAAATTCATCAAAACCACAAATTTCAAACATTCATCCAAGCTATCACAAATATAAATCATAAACAGCATCCTAACTTGTAAAACTCATATCTCTCCATTTCGACACCCAAAATCACAAATTTCATGTCGTTGGAAAGCTAGGGAAATCTTCTACAACTTTCAAGAAGACAAAACTCCCCAATTCTACCAAGATTTTTCCAGAATTGCCTTAGAATCCAGAACACATTCATACTCATATGACAATATGTAAATAGCAAAGTAAAGAT
>JANKOE010000003.1:42243810-42258561 GCA_026284465.1 Erythroxylum citrifolium
TCAAGCCACTTACATTATAATCCCAAAATACAAACTTAACAAAAGTAACATTTTCCCAAAATGCATCTAAAGCATTGATTTACAAAAATTAACTTGAAATACAAAATAAGACATTTTCTGGAGTAATGCCTTTATGCTCAATCATCGACCTCGTGCTCTTCACCTGGAGATGGGACGGAAATGGGAGGGGGTGAGCTTACGTTGGTGGGTAACATGTTTATATTCGGTTATAAGCGAAAAATCATTGAAACATTCACAATCATAGCAAGATCTCACAAAAACTCATAAAACATAAAGTTCTTAACTTTGTTAAACCAAAATCAAAATTCTCATAAGTTAAGCATTTTTCAAACTTGTCAACACATGTAAATACACAAACACATCACAAATGGCTTGGCAAGTCCATAAACATGACGAACTACACAATTCCATCAAATGGCCTTGTATAGTCGTAAACTTGAGGGAGTCCTAAAAGGAGCTCCGTGCCATTAGCGGGCAGGCGGAAGAAGCCTTGACTTGGTCAACGTGCACGTGACAATTTCTTGGATGGACTATATCGAACCCACATAACATGTAATTCATGCACTGAAAATATTTTGCCCAAATGGCACATTCTTGAAAACTTATTTTTCATGTACATGACATATTGCACAATTCAACAATCACATTTCCAAGCCAAGCATAAAAGTCATTTTCTTTCAACTCAATCAAAAGCAGCAATTTGAATTTATTTCCAAAGTTCACACACAACAACAACATAGGACAATTTCTCAATCATTTAAAGAACCATAAATGCTCACTAAAAAGGTAGTTGGAAAGATCCTTAATTACATTTAGTTGAAAAGCATTTATGACTTATTAACCCAAGTATAAAAGTGTAACCCACCTGATTTTCCTTGCTTAAAAGCTTGTTCAAGGGTGTCCCCCTCTTTGCTCCTCTTGCCTCCCTTGCTCTTCTTGAATAAAAACACAAAAATCCCAAATCAATAGGATTCAAAGAAATTGGAAAACCTAAAGTACCCAAAGCATGAAATTGATCTTAAAATCTCTAAACCCATCCATTTTCTAAGCTTTTTGAACCACAAACACTCCAAAAATCCCAAACATTAAAACTCACTTACCTTAAATCTTCACCCAACCAAGGGGTTTCTTGGCTCAAATGAAAGCTTGAACCTTCCTCTAGCTTTTTCCTTCTTGAAATTACTCCAAAACTCCTCTTGAAGACTTAGAAAAATCATAACCTAGACAAGCTCTCTTTTCTTTCTTTTCTTTCCTCCCTACGACACTCTCTCTCCCTTCTTCTCTCTATTTTCGTTTTTCTCCTCTCTTCTCATGTAAGCCATTCATTTCTCCTCTCTTTTATATCCTTATTAATGCTAAAAAGTCCAAAATGCCCTTACTTGAAAGCCTAAGTTCTTTCCTCCTTAAGTGACATGCCCAAAATGCCCTTAATGCTCACTTATCACTTCTAACACTTCAATTTAATCACTTATGCCATTTAACCTTATTAACATTAACATGCCAATTAATCCCAACACAATTTAATCTATCAAGACCTCAAAATTTATTCTAATCATGCTTAGTCAAATAAAAAAATTTTAGGGGCCAACAGAAATACTCTACCTGGTATTATTAATCATAGTCAGGGTGCATATGCTCCAGGAAGAAGAATGGATGACAATATAATGATGGCTCAACAATTATTCAAAGAGTATACTCATGAGGAACATGTTGGAAGTTGTGCTCTCAAAATAGATTTCACTAAGGCATATAACACAGTTGATTGAGGTTTTATTATTAATGTTCTCCATGCTTTTGGCTATCCTAGTAAGTTCATTAGCTGGATCTATTCTTGTATATCAACAGTTTCTTATTCAGTGTTAATAAATGGGGAACCTACTCATCTTTATCATACAGTTAAGGGAATTAGGCAAGGAGATCCCCTTTCTTCCTACTTATTCACTATTGCTATGGAAGTTCTTCAAAGATTAACACATATATATATTGATGAAAGCTCAAATTTCTGATATCATTATCATTATTAAGAGCTCAATATCACTCAACTTTATTGTCTAGATAATCTACTCGTGTTATGTGCTAATGACTCTACTTCAGTTGAGGTAATCTTAACCTCTCTGCTAAGATTCCAAGAAGTATCAGGTATGAGGTTTAAGCCTCAAAAGAATTTTGCTTACCTTTCCAAGGAAAGTTTAGAGGACTCCTCTAAGGTGATAATTGATGCAGGGCTTTCAATACAATAGTTAGCTTTTAAGTACTTGGGTGTTCCGACAAGGAAGCTAAATGAAGCCGAATGTAAACCTCTACTAGATAAAGTTCATAAAAGAATCATTACTTGGAGCAATAGATTTCTGTCTTATGGAGGTAGGTTGCAACTATCTATATCCATTCTCAATAATGTAGGCATCTAATGGTTTTCACGCTTAGCAATACCTACTAGAATATTAAAAAAGAAAGACAAAAGTATAAGAGACTTCATATGGCATATATAAAATCTCAATGGTAAAAAGACTTTCAAGGTTAAATGGAGTGTCGTTTGTGTAACATCTTATTTTCCCGTGTTAAGGGTTAAAACCCTAGAATACTGTACATGAGAGATATCAATGAGAAAATTAAGAAATGCACTTCATGCTCATGCATAATATAACATACATACACGTGAATTTGATTATTGCACACATTACAATGATTTATTCATGCACTCATTTGACATTTTTCGGGTGTAAATGATTGTTTTAATGTGATTATAATGTAGATTAGGGATTATGTGTCTTAAAAATTGAGTTGGTGTGTACAAGTAGTGATTTACAATTTTTGGAGAAATTTTCTGGAATTAAGGGTATTTTTGGACTAGGAAAAATGTCAAGTGGTGAGACAATTGATAAATGGTAGTATAAATAAGAGTTAAATAGTAGTGAAAATTTGTATTAATGACATTGGGATTTAATGACATTTGTCATTGAAAATTGGGAGACAATTGGAGTAGAAATTGGAGACAAATGGACTAATTAAATAAAAGGCCAAGGAGAGACCATAAGAAAGTTATCACTTGCCACACCACATGCCATAACTCACGAAACTCTCCCAAGTGAAAAGTTGTCTTCTCTTTAATTGGTCTTTCATTGTATTGATTGCTTCACCTTTTGTTAATATCTCTTCTCATCTCCTTCGATCTTCTTCACCTACGATCCTCTCTTTTTTCCCTATCAACGTAAGCCTTGCTCTCACCCTTCTTTGCTTCTATCATTTTGTTGTCTTCTTTAATTGCCACAAGAAGACCTAACCATACCACCCTTGAATGATGATGCACGTGTGAGAGAAGAAAGCTAGGGTTAAGAGAGATCGTGAAGAGTTTGAAGAATCTTGCAACTTAAATAAGTAAGTATAAAGCATACATGTTTTGATGATAGTTAAGAGTTAAATGATCATAAAATGAGAATGGGTACATGCGAAAACGTGAATGAATAATGTGGTGTCTTGAAATGGGAAGAATTAAGGTGATAGTTAAAAGTGAAATGAAAGTGTAAATGAAATTGAACATGTGCAGAAAGTTGATGATGAATGTATATATGTATATGTTCATGATCAATTATGATCTATAATTTGTTTATGGATGATATTGAGCTGAAATGGAGTTAAGAATGATGAGGAAATGATGTAAAGTTGATGATCTACACATAAGATGTGTTAGATGTAAAATGTAGGAGTTACAAATCCAGAAAAATTGAAAGAGAATGGCTGGAATATGTTAGATGGAGTGTTTTCACTAAATATGCATCTGTATTTTAGTCATATCTTGATCTGTAGATATCCAAATGGGATGATTTTAAGTTTAGATTACATTATAAACATATGGCTATTTTTTATGAAGGAATCAAATTTTAATTCTGTCTCTAAGAGTTTCAAATTTTGGCTTGAAGTTGAGTATAGTATGCTGTCGCAGTTTGGGAATAGTCTGTAGTATTTTAGGTTTAACTTACAGAATACTGAACCAAATTGCATTAAATTGGTGCCATTAGAAACTTAAGACATATGGGAACATTTTTTAGGAGAATTTATTGCCGAAATACTTCTTTCCTTATCAAAATGGCCATGCAATATTGACCCGAAAATCTATTTTGAGAAAAGCCATCAGGTAATGCACGATCGCGCTAGAGGAAACCTCAGGGGAGTTGCATGATCGTGCACAAGCACAATTGTGACAGAGAGGAGATATCAGGTAGTGCACAATCATGACAGAGAGGAAATGTTGGGAAATTCACGATCGTGAGAGGAATCAACAGGAAGTGCACAATGACAGTGAAGGTGTAATACTTTTTGACACTTTTAAACACCTTTCACTCTTTTGACCATAACTTCTTCTCCAGACCTCCGATTGACTTGAAAATTGAACCATAAGCTCCTCACACATTGTCCTTCCTCTTCACCAAATTTCATGGTCATCTAAATTCATTAGTAAATGATTGGTAAATGATTGATTGATGACGTTATAAGAATCAAGTGTATTGAGCCATGAACCTTAGTGCATGATTGAGTGATGAACTTGGAATAAGTTTGTATTATTAAGGTGTAAACTAAAGTCCAAATTATACTTATATGAGTTTTGAAGTAAGAATGATCATGAGATGTGAATAAAGGAAACATACCCAGAATAGTCAAATTGAGCATGCATTATACATAACACATATATATATGTGTACAATTGAATGTTTATATGATTGTGCAATTAGTAATGTGAGTGTGTAATGTGTGTATTGCATGAAGTTGATACACAGGGTTGAAAGCTAGCATTCAGACGTTTCAGACCATAGAAGCAAATGCTATTCTAGAGCGTACTGTGAGTCGACCTAGATGATCTCACTTTCTTTGTTTGTTATGTTTTAAATTTCTGTATTGAATTACTACTGAATGTGAATGTAATTGAGACAATTTCAGACATTAATAGTTCGAGGAGTTTGATAAATGTGAGAACATAGGAAGTGCTTCCTTGAATGTGAATTTGAATGAATAAGTGATACTCAACATTATTGTTGAATGCTGAACTAAGGTCCGATGATAAATGTGAATGTGAATGTGAAATTGAAATCAAATGACTAATAGAATATATGTGAATGTGATGCATTTTATTACATGAATGCATGATAATATAAAGGCTATTGTGACCGGAGTAGCCATTGAAAAAGAGCTTAAAGCTTAGAAAGTGAAAAAGAGCTTAAAGCTCATAACGTGATTAAGAGCCAAAGGCTCACTATGTAAAATGACTTATGTATTCCCAACAGATAAGAGACAGTTATTAATAAGTCCGGTATCTACAATAGATACAAGACAGTTATAGGCACTCAGTCACAACAATAACAATTGAAAGCGAGTCTCATGAGTATTGCATATGCATCTAGTATGTATGATTTAAATGGTTGAAATAAATAATTTGAATGATTTATGAATGTGAAATATGATTTAAGTGAATATGAAATGTATGTGAATCAACATGTTGAATTGATAAATTGATGTCTTATGTGATTGAGTAAGCCATCGAGGATGGTTCGCTCACTGAGTTTGCAAAACTCAACCCAAAATTTGTAACATTTTTCAGGCTTAGAGAAAATCTCTAATTAGACAAATTAGAGTCTAGCCACTGCATTCGAGTAAGAGATAGAAATTGAGATCAGTTTGTGTCTGCATAGATTTTTCATTATTTTGTATTAAAGAATGTATTCCGTAACTTTTGTGTCATGTGTATCTAAATAATTCTATTTTATAATGACTTTTCAAATTGGAAATGTTTGTAAATGAGATTGATAAATGAGTATAATAATAATCATGATTATGATGCTTATGAAAAAAAGGGCCCAATTTGATTAGTTGTTTTCTGAAATATGCGTGTGATACATGAAAAGTTTTTAGTAGTTATGATTGATTGACTGTTCTAGCATGCCACTCTCGTAGAGCATATTCTCTAATATCGTCAGTATGTTCATGGATATGCACTATGAGAGTGGGGTGCTACAATTTGTTTACCCAAAAAATATGGTGGATTAGGTATCAATTCAATTAGTAGAATGAGCAAGGTCTTGTTAGCTAAAAAGTTATGGAGGATTTGTTATGATAAGGAGAGTGTCTGGGTGAAATGGGTGCACATGTTTCATGTCAAAGAAGGAAGCATTTGGTATGTGGCTAAAAAAAGTACTCAATCCTATCCTTTTCAACAAATATTATGCACCAGATCTTTTATGCATTCTTATATCAATCATTACATTAGAGACGGAAAAGGCACAACATTCTGGTTTGACAGTTGGCATTCTCTTGGACCTTTATGCAAGACTCGACATTTTACAGTTCTAACACGGTTAATCCCTAAAAACACCAAAATGCACATATTTGTTAGCAATGACACTTGGTATTGGCCATTTCATGCACGGGGAGGAATTAGACCAATAATAGATTGTATGCGAGATTATTCACCTAATCTGAGGCAAGAGGCCGAAGTTAGATAGGAGTTACATAAATCTCACAAATTTATTGCTCAATCATATAAATAGATGTTTGGTTCACTGATCACTTTCCGCTTTCACAAGTTGATATGGAGTTCTGGAACAGCTCAGGCACACTCTTTCATGTTGTTTAGTCCACTGATCACATTCCCCTCTCACAAGCTGATATGTAGTTCTGGAAGAGCTCAGATACACTCTTTCATACTTTAGTTAGCTGCTAGACTCAAGCTAAATACCAAAGATAGGATAAAATTTCAAATCTTAGATAACTTCTGTCCTTTATATGTCAGCGAGGAAGAATCAATTGACTATGTCTTTTTCAAGTGCTGCCACACAAGTCCGCTGTAGAAAAAATTTCTCAACTTATTTGAGTTACAGGAAATGAACCTCAGTTGGGAATACTATTTGTATTGGATCAATGAGTTAAAATGGAAAAGCAAGGAGGATCTAAAAGTGTTCAAGGCTGGTTTTATAATGCTTGTATATTTCATATGGATGGTGAGAATCACTAAGATATTTGGAAAATCCGAACTTTACGGTAAGTTCACCTGGATGGAGTTCTACCTCAAGGCAAGGATCAGTATTTTGACAAAGTTTCATCAACATCTCATCTCATCGAGTATCAAGTAGCTAGGAATATAGATAGTGCATGTATTGTTAATGAATTTTGTAGTTAGCCAGTTTGTACATGCTCCCTCGATTGGTGATGATTATCACTTCTTTTTTTGTAATTTTTACCTTTTGTGAATGAATATACCACCTTTTTTTCTTGAAAAAAGATGAAATATCTTTACAAACTGGAATTAAGTGGTGTCATCGGTTTGGACCCAGTTTTGTCCGGCCTAGTCCCGCATCCTCTATAATTTGTGGACAATGCCCGCCATCTAGAAACCCACAACTTCTTTAGCCGTACACAAGCACACCCCGAACGCCATCTATATGCTTTCTTGCTATATAAAAACACACAACGAACGCATCTACATCCAAAAGCCACCATCGCAACCACTATATTCCATCCATCTCTTTAATCTCCTAATATTTTCTTCATTTACTTCTCACCAGAATTTACTCAGAAAATAGGACATCAAAATCAACCAATCACCCGTTTAAGAGAGACTTTTGTTATTTAATTGAATTTGGTAGGTTAGGCGTAGGGTGATTATTTGGTAAAAAGATGGGTAAGAAGAGGAAATCCATAGCTACGAGCCTCGACGAAGTGGATCGGACCATGTACGCTTCGTTTTGCAGCGGGGCTAACTCTCTTTCTCAGCTCTATACACAGGCCATGAACCACCAAAAGCTCTCCTTTCAAGCCGGTGAAAGACACGGTCTTGTAAGATCCTTTTAACCCCTTCAAATCTGTTCTTAAACGTTCTTATTATTTTTAATAATCCATTTCTATGTGTGTATGTTCTCTACGTGGATACCTGGATACATTTGTTTTAGTCATTTTGTTGGGTTTTGTGGGTGATCAAGCTCAAGCATAAACCCCTTTTATCTGTTGGCTTTTGTTATTGGGTTTCACGTACGTTAGGGACGACACATATCCGTTTTCAATCTGGTGGTTTCTAATTGTTCATTGGGGCTATTGCTTCCACTTTTCTAAACGAATTTGAAGGGTACATGGATGGACAGACTGATGGTTAGGTGGCTCAATATGTGGAAGGTTCTTATTAATGCAATCATGTTGTTTAGTGATGCAGTGATAATTCATCGTTGCTTGCGGTTAGTAATTAATAGAACTGAAACATCGGAACAACCTCTAACTTCACTTGTTTTATGGTAGTTTTGATGGTATCTGTTTTAGCTTCTAATGACATTAGAATTTTGTGATTTGAGTATCGGTATACTCTTCTAGAGAGGACAAGCACTGTATGCATTGATCTTTGTAATGTTGAAAAGAAAGTTTTGACAGTACTAACTTTGGATCCTATGTTTGATCTTAACATTCTCAAGATGAGGTTTAATGCTGTTAGTCTCTCTGGGGTTTTAGGAATCACCTGAATCTAAGTATCAGATTTTGAAAGAAAGCATCACACTTCCCTACTAAAGAAATTCCCCTTTTCTCTTTCACAAACTAAAATGATAAACTTTGATAAGATTCTTCGCAGCAAAATCCTTTCGGTGTGTGAATTCTAACTCGTTGCACCCTAGTAATATTAAATGCTAATGAGAACGTAAAATAACCTATTCTAATTTAACTTCTAATATGGAAAAGATAAGTAAATGTATTGACTAAAGCTTGCTATTTTAAATAACACCTAAACTAATTCCCAACTTCATTAAAAAACGAATTCATACTTGTTTAAATTATTTGGGTCACATATTACTCTTTGTTCATTTTTGGATATGGGATTTGTGATTTGGGACTAGTATTTGGTTTCTTTTCTAGTTACGATGTGAAAACATAATCTAGCTCTTAATATTACCTTCGAATTTCTTAATTTGACACTCGTGTACAAAATCTAGAGTTAAATGCTAGCTAGCCTTGTATTACCATTTGGGCTATTAAATAATGCCAAGCTATGAATGTTCTAAGTTTAAATAATACCAAGTGTGCGTCTTTTTTTTTTCAGTTGAACTCAATTATTCGTTCTTTTCCTAACACAATCTTTATTAATTTGCCTCTTAATACGAGAGACTTTGTTGAAAGTCTGAAACTTGAAGGTTCTTTTCTTCTTCTCTTCTTCTTGTTTTAACGATAACTAAGCCTTTTTTACTTGGTGTAATCCAAACACATGTCATTATTCAATTTATTGCAGCGTAGCAAATGAGAGTATCTTAGTGCACTTGATCAACTTCTTGGAATTTTTTTGAATAAACCATTTAACAGTGTCTTGCTCTATAGTTATGTATTTTGTCTTAAATGGAACTTGTTCGGTAATTATATGGATATGTATATATGTTGACCTTAAAGCTTTTGGTGAATTTGGATGTTGAAAGGTGCATGGCCTCTAGTGCAAATTTATTTGAAAATTGTACCAAAATTGTTATATATCGTCGTATACAACTTTATATCACTGAGATGAATGTGACTTGAAATTAAGAACCTTTCATGTATATCTTACCACCACCTATCCTTTCCCTCATGCACTAAATAAAAAAAGTACGAACAAAGATTATTTTCACTCTTTGTTAGCACAAGTCTTGTTGACTTCTTTGGCATTTTTCCTTTTGGCTTCCCAAATTAAGTTTTTAGTTTGGATTCATCAATGATGCATGAACTTTAAACTTTCAAATTGCATTGATTATTTTTCTTTAGGTCAAAGACTGCACTAGTTTGATATGAGCTTTCTTTTTGTTTCTGTTGTGTTTAGGAAAAGTTATATCAGTCCATTAGGAGACAACAAGAAGAGGGATCAAAAGTTACAACCGTTGATATACTCAATTATATACAGGTTTGTCCCGATTTATTAATCTTTTCTTTTTCTTTTTGATGATGTCTTTGTTATAATGTCTAATAATGCACTATAAATTAGCACCTTTACTTGCATATCTACCTAAGCAAAGTTGCAGCTATTTTATTTGTTTTAATGCATGTCTAGATACTGCTCCCCTTAAAACTATGTGCTTGTAATCATGAATACATTTCAATAATGTCAAATCCTAACTTTTGGGAGATTTTTTTAACATTTGTGATGCAAATGCACAAGGAAATGTTAAAGTTATCTAACTGTTCTTTTATATCAATTGCAATAAGAGCAGTTTTCTAATCTTATCTGCTTTGGAAATTAAATTGAAGGGCAACAACTGATCTTACGAGATAAATTAATTCTTCTAAATTG
Organism: Erythroxylum citrifolium; assembly: GCA_026284465.1. NCBI lineage: Eukaryota > Viridiplantae > Streptophyta > Magnoliopsida > Malpighiales > Erythroxylaceae > Erythroxylum > Erythroxylum citrifolium. The sequence continues at coordinate 42,254,105 of JANKOE010000003.1, forward strand.
GTCACCTGTTCTACAAGGCACCTTCTTACTAATGCTACAAATATCTAAGATAGTTGTTTGACAATAAGATTTAAGGCTTTGCAAATTACTAGTGATGGGATTCATGTGTTTTTGATAGATATATTTTCCTTTCAAATGTCTAGTTAATTTTTTTTATATACATTTAGAGAGTGACTTGAACAAGAGAGCTAGTCATGTTGAAGCAAATGAGTCATCATTCATGATCGTAAAGATAAGAAAGCCACTATAGTTGTAATTTAAAGTTTAATTTAAAGTTATAGGTGAAATATGCTTATGGTAAGAGGTTTATTAAACAAGACACTTTATATAAATTTTGCCCCAAGTAATCATGTTATTTGAGAATTAACAATTTGATGCACGGTCAGTTTTTTATGATGATTTTTTAGAAGTGTGACTACATCATTGAACTTCAAAATATTTTATTAGAACAGTTTAAATTTATGTTTTTTTTCAAATTAATAAAAATTAGTATTAATTATTATTAAAATGATATGAAAATTTTGATTCAAATATTAGTGTTATCCGAAACAAAATTCATGCTATAAGGTTCTAATTGGAAAGAACCCTATACCATAGAGGATATTGTTACAAGTTGAAACTATGAAAGGGAGAAAGTTCGATACAACTTCAAAGAGAAGGCAATAATTATGTAGCCAAGAGTCGAACGATTTTGTAGGATCAAATGTATAGTTAGAAGGAAAGGGCTGGTGTAAATGAACAAATGGTTTACTTCCAACAACTATAATAGCCATTAGGTGTCGGATTATAACTAATTTTTGGATTAATATTTGATTCTTGTTAATTTCTTTAACCGTTTCAACGTTCACAAAATTTCCAAATACAATAGTTAGATTCTTTTGCTTTAATTGTGACATATCAAGTTGGTATTAAACTATGCGATTCTCAGCCAAGGAAGTAGTCAGAATGCAATAATATGGCGGAAGGAACCAAATAGCAAGATGCTTGGCAATTAGAGGAAAATATGAAGGCCCAAATGCAAGAAATGGAAGTAAGATATGAAAACATGATTGGAGAATTGGAAGAAATAATTTTGCAACTGTGTCAAAATAACATTCAGAATTGGAGGAATATGGAGGGTAGAAGACTGTTGGAGATGGTATCGAATGAGTTTCCAATAAATAATGGGTATACTATGCCTACTGGGTTTAACAGGGTGGAATTTCCATCTTTCAATAGATAAGGCCTTTGTAATTGAGTCTTCAAATGTATGCATTTATCTTGGAAGCTTTATCATGGTACCAATTATACATGGAGAATAGCTTGATGGTGGAGTCTCCCAGCTGGGGGAATATTCGATAACATTGGAGTAACGATTTGGTGAAGCTATGTTTGACGATCTGGTGGGGGGAACTTGAGAAATTGAAGCAGATAGGTAGCATAAAATCCAACTTTCTGTCACTTAAATTGGTAATGCTGGAGCCTTATTCTCTTTTAAAGGAGTTGAAACTTGAAATAGAATATCCATTGAGCTTTGTGATACAAGAAATATTATAGTCAGTATATGAGGTAGCTAAGAAACAATAGCTAGTTTTCCATCATTGTTCTGCAGCGTACAAAACAAATTGCTAAAGTTAGTAGTAGAATATGCTAGTTTCATTGCAAATGTATAAAGTTCAACATGGCCTTCTACTAAAACGTCAATCAACTGAATGTGATGTCCAGTGGATGGAGTTGGAGGTAATAGGTAGTAGAGAGATGATGGGAGAATGTGAGTCATTGAAGTAATTATTGGAACAATATACCTCCAATCAAGAAACATGATCTTTGCGTTTTGTTAAGGAGGGAACACAGGTAGTGAACAACACGCCTTGTAAGTATGTTGGGGTGCATAAAGGGGCTATGGTGGAATTATATGATGGAGCAAAGAATAATCAAGGAGAGCAGATCTCTATTTTCTTCTTTGTTAGTCTTGGTGAAGAAAAAAGATAACTCATCGAGGACATGTACGAATTATAGGACGCTAAAAAATGTACTATGAAGGATAAATCCTGCATTTCATTGATTGAAAGTTACTTGATTAATTTTATCATGTATAATACTTTTCTATGTTGGATTTATGGGTTGATATCACTGAATTTGTATGTTTAAGGAGGATGTACATAAAACAACCCTTAAAACACATGATGATCATTATGAATTTTTGGTAATGCCTTTTGGCTTAACCAATTCATCTGTAACAGTTCAGAGTTTGATGAATTCTATTTTCAATAAGGAATTATGTTTTGGTGTTCTTTGATGACATTTTGATTTATAATAGTTCATGGACATAACATCTTAGCAGGTGTTATAGATTCTAAGAGGGCAACAATTATTTGTGAAGGAATCAAAGTATTCTTTTGGATCAAGTCAAGTGGACCCTTGTCCATTTCATTTTGCCAAAAGGAGTGTCATCAAATCTTAGAAAGGTTAGTGCAATGCAAAATTGACCCATTCCAACTAATTTGAGGCAATCAAGAGGAGGATTTCTAGGATTAGCTAGATATTATAGGAGGTTCATTAAGGGGTAAGGCCTACTAAGTCATTCATTAACTTCCTTATTAGTGAAGAATGCTTTTGGGTGGCATAAGAGGCTGATGATGCTTTTAGAGCTATCAAAAGGCATTAGTGTCTTCACCCAATTTAGCCTTACCAAATTCTAATAAAGAATTTATCATTGAAGTTGATGCAAGTAGGACTGTTTTAGGAGTTGTTCTGATGCAAGGAGGTTGTCTTATTGCTTATGTTAGCAAAGCCTTATTGTAGGGGGTGCATTATGCAGATAGACCACAAAAGCTTGAAGTATTTGATGGAGAAAAAGATTACTACTCCCTTTCGACAAGCATGGTTACCAAAGTTATTAGGATTGACTTTGAAATCTGATACAAAAAGGTAGTTGATAATGTAGTAGTTGATGGATAGTAGGGAGTTATATAATCTAGTGGTCTCTCCAGTGTAAAGCAACTTATTATGAGAGATCATTAATAGTTGGGAGGAGGATGCAATAGCACAGAAAGTGATTCAATGGCTTAACCTAGTTAACCTTAATTTATAGCTTATAATTGGTCTAGTGACTTGTTGCAATGGAAAGGCAGGTTAATGGTTGGTGCTAATATGGAGTTGCGCAACAAAATCATCTCCTTATTTCATGATATGACTGTGGGTGTTCATTCCATTTCCAGTTATTTGGGAACATGTAAGTGACTACATAAGTATTTTTTCTAGAGCAAGATGCAAGGAGATGTTCTAGAATTCATTTGTAGGTGTGACATTTGCCTGATTTACAAACGCTATAGCTGTTACCTATTTCATATTAAGTGCATGTTGACATTATTCTCAATTTTTTCGAGGGCCTAACTAAATCGAAGAGTTATTGTATGATAATGACTGTATTGAATCATTTTAGATACACTCATTTTATTCCTCTGTCCCATCCTTATTCTACAGCTAAAGTGGCTAGTTGTTCGTTCAATATGTGTACAAGTTGCATGGTATACCAGTGATGATTATGAGTGATAGGGAAGATTTTTGTTAGTACCTTTTGGCAAGAATTCTTCAAGGCTCAAGGGGTACCCTTAAAGATGTTGACTGCCTATCATCCTCAAACAGAGGTTTTGAATTGAAACTTGGAGACCTATTTATGGTGTATATCTAGCAATTGTCCATCTTATTGGAGTAGTTAGTTTCCTCTTTCAGAATGGTGGTATAATACCACTTTTTGTTTGGCTATATGATGTTCTCTGTTTGAGGCCTTATATGTATTTATCCATCCTGTGCATGCTCCTTGTCTTGCGGGGGAGTCCAAGTTGTTGATGGTGGATGAGGCATTGATGACTTATCCAGTTCCGTATTGAACAAGCTCAAAACCTAATGAAGCAATTGATAAATAAAAAATGCACTGCAGAGAGTTTGCGGTGAATGATTTAGTGTATGTAAAACTTCAACCTTATAGGCAACTAAGTGTGCAATAGCAGATGAATCATAAGTGTTGTCATCTCTGTTTTTTGGTCCTTTTATAATTCTGCAAAGCGTGGGTAAGATGGCTTATCGTTGGATCTTTGGGAGAACTCCAGAATTTATCCTACTTCCTTGTGTCTCAACTTAAACATGTTTCAGATGCAAGGAGAATCCAACCACATCTTCCCATAGCAGTGCCATTTGTAATAGGAGGATCTAAAAACAGGTCAGCTGTTGAAGTCTTGGTTTAGTCATTAGTGGTCGCTTGAAGACGAAGGTGATGTTACATGGGAATTTCTTATAGATACTGATAAGCAAATGGATGAGAATGAGGTATTTTTATTGATACTATAGCTATAGTCTCGTAGTATAATCCACAAGCACTAAGCTACCAGCCACTAATGACCCTTTCAGCTATCAGCCGAATACAATGCAAGTCTAGAGATACCCTCTGCACTACCCTCCCCATCCCTTACATAGTG
>JANKOE010000003.1:42265764-42275920 GCA_026284465.1 Erythroxylum citrifolium
AATCCATATAAGTTCACTCCAATATCAAAGTCCTCAAAATTAAACAATTCATTTCTCATAAATTTCCTTAAAATATATGTTCATCTATACCATAATACTTATACAAAATACTCATTCAACTTCATTTCCTCAATTACTCCCATTTAATAAATCAAAAGAGTTCGGGGTCCAACAATAGATCTTCCAATATGTAGTATTTTAGATTAAAATTTTATTCTTTTTGGTGATTTGAAATATTCTTAAAGAATTCCAACTGCTAAATAGTTAGCATAATTAGCAAACGAATGGTAAAAACCATGTACCTCTATAAAATATAGTCGTTCATAATTAAATGTGTCATTTATGTCTTCTTTACTTAGCTCTCCATATTTGGAATTTCTAGGTACAATAAGTGCTATACTGTTAAGTTCTTAACTCCCCTTTTGTTTTATCTATATTCTGTAAGTTTCACTCTTATAACCACTAAATCACCTAATCTATATGGCTTTATAATCATTTTTCATAAAAGATACCTTAATATCGAGTGATTCATGTAGACTATAACTTTGGGCAAGATATGATAAATTTTAAATTTATCAAATACACAGAAGTTGGTGTAGTTTTCGTAAACATCTATCAAAGTTTTGTTGACATAAGATATTAGTTGAAAATATTTATGCCCAAGCTCTATTCTAATAACAAAATCAATCATGTCACATATTCATTTAAAAGGGTGGTTCCTATTTGGTGCTACTATGATGGGAATTAATCAACTTCAACATCAAAATCATGAAAGCATCTAAAATAGCTAGTGATCAATCAAATGGATCATCTTTGTGTAGTAAATCAGTTAGGAGATGAGCTATCCTGGAGAATTTCTTTATAAAATGTTTGTAAAAATTTTCATGTTTAAAGAAACTCTTAATTTCCCTAACTGATGTAGGTAGTGATAGTTTCTCAATTGCTTCAACTTTTGCTCTATCCATCTTGATTCTTTGATGTGTGATCTTATACCCTAACACTATGCCGTCTTTTATTGTAAAATAAATTTTTTTCCAATTTAGTACTATATTGATTTCCTTACATCTTTAAAGCACTCCCTCTAAATTGTGGAGTCACTGATCATAAGAATCACTAAAAACTAAAGAGTCATCCATAAATCTCTCTATCACTTCTTTGATTGTATTCTCAGAGATGGATATTATACACCTTTAAAATATTATAAATGCATTGCACAACACAAACAAGATTCTCTAGTTTGTAAATGTTATATGTAAAAATGTGAATATAATCTTTTCTTGTTCTCAGTTGTAATTAGAATTTGAATGTAACCTTAGTCTTCATTCAAGAAGCTGTATTGCACATGCTTTAAATTTTGTTTCAACATTTGATCATTTAATGGTAAAGTGTTCTTTCTGTGTTGCATCAACACATTTCCTATAGTTGATGTATACTCTCTAACTAGTGATAATCCTTACTAGAATCAATTTGTTCTTCTCAACTAGAGTAACAATCATCCCCCCTTTCTCCAAAGTGACTGTTATCCCTCCTTTCCTTAGAACTACTATGCAAGACTTATATAAAAGCCATTTGAAATTGGATCAATTGTACCTGAGTCAAGAAGTTTGACCACTTTTGCTTTCATGTGTCCTTTATATTTGGATTCAATCTCCTTTGGGTTACACCACTAGTTTATAGCCCTCTTCTATTGATAGTTTATAAGCGTGGTAGGAAGGACTTATTTCCTTTTACATGACAAAGGTTCCATGCCAATACCTTCTTGTATGCCCTTAACATTCTTAACAACTTCTCATTTTGTTCATTTGTCAACCCAAATGTAATGATCACCAATAACTGAGTTTTTCCTTTTAAAAGGCATATTAAAGATGATTTGATAATAGCTTCAACTCCAAGATCGGTGATTCCTCTGTGGATGGTTTCACTTTCTGTTGAGTTAGGACATTACCTCTTTAAAAATCGATTTTCCTTGTGATCTTTTCATTTGTCTATAAATATGATACTTACTCATCTAATTCTTTATTCTCCTAGTTAACTTTCTCTCATTTAATGAAACGTTAATCCAAGGTGTCCTTATATATAATTCCCTAAAAAGATTAGAAATTTCAGCATCTAATTCATTTAGAGAATAGCAAGAATCATCACCTGAGATAGAGTATCTCATTGCATCTGAATTTTTGAAAATAACTTCTTCCTCTCAAACTCTAAGAATTAATTTCCTTTCATAAGAATTTATTATGATTTTTTTTATATTACTACCTAGGATTAAAAGTACCTCAACATATTCCTTCATTTTAAGAATAAGAAAATAAATCAAAAAATACTTATAAATCTTTACCAAAACATCTTTAGTGATGTATTTAGGATACCTAATTAATATATCAGCTAACTGTAAATTTATTATAGTTGGTTTAGGTTCTCTTAATCCTATATATATATATATATGTTTTTAAAATTAAGGTATCAAATTAGTGATAGCTTATAAATCAATTAATGCCCTATATTAATGGTAGCTTATTTTGAAGATAGTTAGGCACTCTTCATTCAATATTGTAAGATCCCGTTACCCATGTTAGGGCTATAATTGTTAATTATGATAAATTTCTGAAAAATTAGGAACTAATAGTGACATACACATTTATTTTGCACATTCATATGATTATACATGCATTCATTGGCATTTTCAGGTAAATTTGATTTATAAGATAAAATTGTGGATTAAATTGGAGTGTATTAATTATGATTTAGCAATTTTGGTATTTTGGGATATTTTGAAATTTTTGGTGAATTATTTTTGAGCTGAAAATTTATTTGGAGAGTCATATTATTATTTTGGAACTTTTGGTGAATTTTAGAAAAATATTGATTTATGGGCCAATTATGGTGTGATACGTGGCAACGAACCCGTTACCGGATGTCCAACCTCTTACGAAAAACCAAACTAAACCAGAGCATTTCGACTCTTGCACTGATACCATAAATGTTAGATCCCGAATCCGAAACCCAACTACTTATATATGATTATACAATCACTTAAAGTCCTTAGACTAAATCTTGCAAGATTCATCTTAATTTTTCTCAAATAAAAATAATCTGCTTAGAGCCCAAAATAAAATCTGATTTCTAAGCTCAAATGAAAATTCAGGTCTCTAAGTCAAAAAGAATCAGAGAACTCCTCAATCGGATCTCTATAATTCGCAGAATTACCCAAAACCGGAATTGTACACAATATCGTCACTCAATTGGCTCGCTTTTATTTTTATCGGATATTTCAGCTCAAACCCGAGAATGCTAAAACTTTCGAGAAGATCGCCCAACATAACCAAAGAAAAAAAAGAGTAAGGAAGATAGTTAAAATGAGAGATAAAAACTTTTTAAATATCACTTCCCATAATCCTTATGCTAAAGGAAGCAACCATAATCCTTAACTAGGATTGAAAATCATATATTGGCATATCCATACAATTGGGTTCTTGGGGTTTTTGAAACAGTGCATAAGGAAGTGCTTTGAATTATTACTATTTGACTTAGACGTCTTCTGAAAATCAAAACGTCAAGGCATTGTCAATTGTTTGTTAATACAAACAAAGTCAAGGAAACCTGATTAAATTATTTCAATGTTAAACCTTGGACATATAATAGTTCCAAATGGAATCTATATGGAAAGAAGCTCCTCTATCTCATGGTAGCCTGCTTTAGTCTCCTTACAAAACTTTCATTATTGGGTTAGCCAGAGATCCTGACTGAGTGGATCCCTTTTTCATGATGAATTGTTAGCACTATTCTGACATTTTATCTCTTTGAACCAAGGAGAAAAAGGCTCATTGAGAAGAGGATTGTACTATAAGAGAAGCAAAAAGGTCAAGCTCTTTTAAATATAATATGGATTCAAATAATGCAATGTAGTTAGACTCTCATATTAATCTAAATAAATCAACCTTTTCACGGAGGTCAATCTTTGCCTATTAGGCATGAGGATTACAATTTTAGCCTAAACGTCAAAAAGTAGTAATAAAATGCTCAAACTTTCAATTTTCTTCAATTTTAGCCCAACGTTATCTGTTGTTCTCCCTCAGCCCTCAGTCCTTTTTTTTTTCTTGCTCTTCTAACGTTCTAAACTACTCTCGCATTATAGCATACTGCACTAGTAAGCTCTTCATTTTTAGTTCATACTCCGATGCCCTTAGTGTGAGGGTATCGAGACTGCGTAATCTAAAAATTGAAGGGTGAAGACATCGAGAGAACAAATTGAAAATGAAGGGAAAAATTGAAATCAAAGCATAAGGTTGTTGGGGTTGCATAATCTGATTCAGGTCATTTTTAAACAATGACGTCGTTTTAATTATGTGATTAAACGACGTCGTTTCATTAATTTTATTTGTTGTGTTAATTTTGGCTGACATGCATTAATAGTTAAGGTTTTTGAAACACGAGGCAAGTCACGTAAGTAAACTTAACGAAAACATTAATGTTGAGCTAAAATTGAAAAAATTCAAAGTTTGAGCATTTTAGTGCTACTTTTTTAAGTTTGGGTTAGAATTGAAAAAATTGAATGTTTGGATATTTTATTACTACTTTTTAAAGTTAGGAATATATTTGAAAAATTGACGAAAGTTAGAGTTATTTTTAGGTAATTAGCCCAAAATTATAAGCAGTCTTCTTATTTACATTTCTTTTTCTGACTAAGTTATAATAAAATGAAAAAAAGATAAATAAAAAGACAGAAAAAGAAGGAAACCATCAAAGTAATTCAACAAAGAATTGCAAGCCAGACTACACCAAATGAGAATTGCTATCATACAAGCTGGAGTGAGAGTTAAACCTAAAAAAGTGGCGGAGCAATAGACGCCACTGAAATTATGAAATTAAGCAAAGGTTGGACTTGAAAAGCAGCCATAGACTTGCAAACAAAAGCAAGCTTTATCTTTTTCTCTATTCCGTCATTGCCACACCTCAGACCAGAACCTTACTTTATCATTCTGATAACTATTAAATAAATTTTAAAAAAAAAAACAAAAGAGAAAAGGAAGGCAATAATATACAAAGGGGGCCCATCGCTATCATGCGCCATGGAGTCACTATCGCTATCCATCTTTAAATAAATCGAACCAGAAGTAAACGTAAATCTTTATAATGCTTCCTCCAGTCCCTCCCTCCCTCTCTCTCTCTCTCCTTTTTCTTTTTGATTTTGGTTTGTAAGTTCTCAGGATAATTGCTCTTATAATTTCTCAGCAATATTTGGGCGCCGCCATTTTGGACTCGGAGAATCTCTCTCAGATCCATTGCGTCGCTCTCAGGTACACTTTCTGTTTGGTTCTCGAGAAAAACGGGAAATCTTTTGTTTGTCAAAACTTCATTTAACTGGCTTTGTGGGAGCTGTTTTGATGCATTCGTCTATAGCTTTTTTTCTCTACTTTTCTATCTAAAAATTTCTCCTGCCTTTTCTCTTTAGCCAAAAGCAGTGAACTACTGTGTGATAGTGAAGCAATGCACATCAATATTGTCGATTTACTTGTTTCTGCTCTCTTTCCGATTTATTTTCATAGTATACTGAGTACCGTTAAATTATGATTGATTTGCATGAATTATATAGTAGTTAATTTTCCTTTTTTTTTAAATTTCAAGTTATTGTTTTGGAATCAGTGATGATATTTAGATGTTGCACTTTTTTACTTCTTAAATTAAAATCCGAAAGTTAATCGGTTGATATGTTTGTGCTTGCTTGCAAAATATTAGATGCGATTCTTATGATCTCTTTCGTACTCCTTTTTTCTTTTATTCTTTGCTTCGTTTTATTTTTGATGTCGTTTTAGCATGGTGATTGGAACGTTTTGTAATTAGATGTGCTGTTTCAATTGTTAATATTTTGGTTGTTTTGGTTTCCTGAGCTTGAAACAGTTTATTATTTCAAAGAATTGTACCAGGCAATAGCGTATTTAAATGATTTGTAATTTCTGTGATGAATTTGGGGATGTAATAGAAGTAATTGGAATTTATCTGTTTCAAATTCTGGGAAATCTTTAGATGGTAATGATTAAATATCAAATATCTATTTTAAGTGTATTTGTCTTATTTCTTCGTTGCTATCTTTTTTAAATTTTACTTCTGGCTTCGTGATGTCTTACGGCCTGCTGCAGGATATTGGTAAACAAAGGGGTGCCTTTGTGACTGAGAGGGAGCTGAAGAAACTATAGAGTCTAGATCTTGGAACCCGATGATTAGAACTGATGTTATTGGCAGTGGAAGGAGGAGGGTTCTTCTCTTCTTCAGCTTCTGGGTATAGCAAGGGCCTGACCCTTCTTCTCTTGGGTCAGAAGCACGAAGACAGGCCCATGAGAGTTTCGCCGTGGAATCAGTACCAGTTGGTGGACCAAGAACCAGACCCTGACATCCAGCTGGCTTCTGTGAAAGACCGGCTCTCCCGCGGTTGCGCTTCTTTTGTCTGCTTTGGTCGCGCTTCTGCAGGGCTTGATTCCCCGTCACATCTCAAAGTAGGCCCTGCCCAGCAGCAGGATGTGTTGCCAGATCCTCTTGTTGATTATAAAGGAAAGAATAACTCAGTAGATATCGCAGATGATAATAATGCACAAAAGATTTCTCTGAAGAGCAGCTTGAAGAAATCACAAAGTGGTGTTCAGATTCCTCTTGAGGATCTCAATCAACGTGATGCATCAAGTGACAAGGAAAATGATATTACTGGTCATACAGAAAGCAGAAAAGTCCAGTGGACAGATGTTTGTGGAAATGAGCTTGCTGAGATCAGGGAATTTGAACCAAGGTATGGATATATATCCTGAATCGAGATACATTTTCTCACATGCCTTAATTTATATCTAGCGTAGTTCCCCTCCCAACATCTGTTCATGTTGAATCCCTCTGTAGCCAATTAAAAAAAAAAAGACAAATCAGACAAAACAAAGAGATAATTCACATTAGATGTTTGTGTAAGTAGTATTCTGATCTCTCAAATGTGCTTGTATCTATCCATGGGCATCTTGACTTTACATTCTCCAGAAGCTATGAGTTCATACTTTACTAATTTCAGAATCACAACATAATAAGAGTTCACTTGCTATATAACTAATATGCTTAATACATTAGTAGTATCTGCATATTTGATTGGGTATAGCATGCAATTTTCTTTTACGTCCTTGATCTGTGGGAAAGTGGCAGTATCATGTCTAATAACTTGGTACAGTTTTAGAAGGATGAGTTGGTAATCTGAAAATTCTGATAAATGTGAGTTTCTTCAAAGCAATTATACCAACTGTACTTGCAAACTTTTCTAGTACATTCACATGGCATTTCCTACATTTTCTTCTCCGAAAGTTGTTCCTTCTCTCACTACCTGCTCTCAACTCTGTTCCTCTCTCTCAAATAAGATTTGTGTGCTGAGAAATGAATGAGAAATCTTTTACCTATTGCCATGCTCAGTATTGATATTTATGTTTTTCTAATCTTTCAATATTTATCTTTTGGTACAATTGATCTCCCATAGTTGTCTGAACTCGTTACTGATCTATAGTTGTAGTTTGTAACAAACAGTTTACACTCCTGTTTCTATAATTGAACTGAGAGAAGGTTTTTCGTACATAAAGAGGTCAGATTGATACATCGGGATGCAGTAACTTTAGGTATTTCATGGACTTCTATTGTCTGTGGCACTGGAACAGAATGCTTTTCGGAGGCAGATTTTGTAGGGACATTAGAGGTATTGATTTGAGTGATGAATAACAAGTATCCTAGACACAGTTACTGTTTAATTGGGCATGTGTGAAAGGTTTAGTTGTTGCTTCCTCTCTCTCTCACTTTCTTTCCGTCTTTTCTTTACGATTGGTCCTTGTGGAATTTTTACTCAATGTATTCCTGCATAAAATGATCTATTGTTGGGCTGTCATGAACAAGTAGCTATGTTCTTGGTTTCCTTCATGTTCTGGTCAATTCTTTTACCCAGGATCAAGGTTCAATTGTTCAGTAATTGCATTCAATATTTTAAGCATTGAACTTAGTATTCCTTGTTTGAAATAACTGCAGGCTTTCTTTGGTACAGTGAAATTTCACAACCAACCTTCAATTTATGAATAATAATTATTTGTTCTAAATTCAGTGGATTTGTACCATACCATTTTTGTTTTGGTTAAATATGATTATCTCATTTACAATTCAGTGGAATCTTTGGGGTAATCTCTACTGGAACTACTATTTGATGTTGACTCAAGTAAAAGTATAGGATTGTCCAAGGATTGGCATGAGATGCTGATATCCTGGTAACAAACTTTTTGAGATTTTTCTATTGAAGTTGTCTAATCTCCAAGCCATGTAAATCCTTTGTTATGTCTGAGTTGTGCCTACCAAGTACTTTTTTCTTTGAGGATCAGGGTTGAATTTATATGTGCTTTGCCAATATAAAAATCTAGTAACTTGCAGTTGTAAGTAAAGCATTGTCACCTCAGAAACTTCAACTTATAGCAACGCACTGTTCTGCTTTTTCTTTGGATATTCCCACGCTGAGAGTTAATTTATTTCAACTTTGGTGTTGTTAGATATTGGGTGTCGTTTCCATGATCCCACCCATGATAACGACAATGTCTGGCTGTTTTGGTTCCTAGGCTTTCTTTTCACTGGATATGTAACAGAAGTAAAAGGGGCATTGATTATCGTGTATTTTCTGTGCTTGTTATATACTCCACGGATAGGGTATTCATATTTTCTGGTTCAATTCTGACGAATGGAGTTCCATTTAGACACTTATGTCCAACATGCATCATGCATTTAATCATTAGCAAGCATGTTTCCTTTGGCCTTTCTTTTTAATACGTTTTCTTGTTATCCATCGTAACTTGAAATCCGCACTATCTAATTACAGTGAAAGGGGCGGATCAGATGATGAACTAGAGAATGGAAATGAAAGAAGTTGTGCATGTGTGATTATGTAATAGGTTTGTGCCAGAACTCCAGGTTTCCCGGAAGTGCAACAACGTACCATGTAAATTGCTACTAACAGAGGCCATTCCATTTGTTGCTGGGTCAATTTGATTCTTTTATTAGGAAAAAAGAATGAGTTCCTGAGGAATGTTTCCAAACAAGGAAAACCATGCTCATCCGACCTGATCTGCTCATTTTATGTCCATATTGAATTGATGAGGATCTCAATTTTGTTAATCTGATCTCCGCTTATGTTTGTTTCATTACTTTAGTACTGGTGATTGCTTTTTCCATTGTTAATGTTCTATAGTAGTTTTGGCTCTCGACTTTCTCCTTTCTTGTGATTGCCTTGTCAATTGTTTGTTTTAATTAATGCATCAAATAGTTTCCTTTATTTCTTGCTGAATATCACCTTATAATTGGTGAGCATCGGCTTTCCAACGTGGATGATTGTAAAGAGAATCATAATGGTAACAAAGTAAAGACCGAATTTGATTTTATTAAGGTATCTTCATGTAAATTTTTAAAATTATGGAATAATTTTTAAATTTTATAAAGTTGTAAAATAATTCTTCAATATATGGTGTCATATAGTTTTTAATTTTACTTCATTTTTTTAAAATTATAATAGTAAAATCAGAATAATATAAATTTATTATCATTTCTATTTTTATTCTTGTTGATATTATTTTCTCATTTTATATAAATAACAGTTACAATCGATTATATCGAATATAATATAATAAGAATAATATAGATTTATAAGCATAATAAGATTTCGTGTCAAGCAAAAATAAAACTTGAGACAAAAATATAAGTAGTAAGAAGTTTTATATTTATATTGCCTATAAAAATTTGAATATTCTTTTCAAGAAAAATATTCAAGATCAATTATAAGTCGAATTAAAAGAAATGAAAAAATAAAAAACCTAAAATTTCATTATATTATGACACATTCGCTCAATTAGCATTAGTCATAAGTAAAAAAAAAAGTTTCATCATTATTATCATCGAAGTGTAGTGCATCGATTGAATGATATGTTAATTTTTCTCTATCTAAAATTAGTTTTTAAATCATTCTCACATTCTTTAAAATTTTAATTTGTTAAATGATCGATATGATCAAGGTAAATTTAATTTATAGAGCTAATTGTTTATTAAGAGTTTTAATAAACAAATAAAATTAAATTATTAATAAATTATATTCAATTTAATAATGATATAAAATATCTTT
>JANKOE010000003.1:42345636-42357199 GCA_026284465.1 Erythroxylum citrifolium
ATATCTCGTTTGTTCCGAGGGCCCAAAGGTCCTCGATTGTGGTTCCGTTCCGAATAGTTGGGGCTCCGGGATCGGGCACCAACAAACATTGTTTAGAGATTTAAAGGATCAAACTTGCTAATTGATAAAAATTGAAGGTTTAAATTGTTTATTTTGGTCTAGCAAACTGTTTTTAACCAATACGCAAGCATCCTCTCGCAACTCGAGTTGTGACACTTTGGTATAGAGCTCTAAAGCTCCTATTAGATGCTTACAAAATATGGAGTTGGAATTGATCTTTGGAGACTTTTGGCAAAGATTTTTTCAGGAAGACCACTCGTACCAGTCAACAGAGGTAAGACAGATTATTCAAGTGTCTAGAAAATGTCAACTAATTGTACAACAATATGAGATCTAACTTTTTTTCACACCTAGTTTTGTAGCAAACTATTGTGCTTCCTTGTCTATTCAAATTTCAAGTTTGATGGTTTTAGGTTGAGCAGCTAATTTTTAGATTATGTGGCATACCATCAAATAACTACTGGAAAAAGCTCAAGTTGTCCACAACCTTTAGAACACCACGAATTTAAAAACCTAGCTTTTTTAAGCTTTTTGTCAAATCCCTAAATCACCTTTGTATCTATTGACCACACTTCTTGCTCTGGATCCTATAAGTCAAGGGTCTGCAGCATCAGCTTTCCAAGATGATCTATGTTTTATTGGACTCTTTTTAATCTAGATTCAAAATCAACATTGGCAATCATAGTAAATGTAGCATTAATTGTCTAGCTCGTCTAGAAATGTTGATTCATATGAGAAACACTGTATGGAAAATAGTTACACATATGTGGATGCATGCGTGCCTACATTCATACAATCTACAGAGTTAAAAACTAAAGTGCCTTGGAAATTAATATATCTTCATGAATTTCTTTTCTTAGTTCAGACACTTGTTTGCTAAGTGAATAAAGAGATAGAATTGTATGTTGCAAATTATATGTACTATTTAACGGATACATCATCGTCATCAGTTTTACGAAAGAGGTGTATTGCCCAGTCCTCTTTTCATCATCAGTCCTATAAAAAAGGTGTCTCTTTACGATGTTAAACACAATTGATCATGTGGTTTTGTCATATTTCGTGTCTGTCTTAAGTTTAGGGCAGACTACTTTCTCTTGATGAGTTAATTGTGACATGATATAGGAAGCTGCAGGATAGGGAACTAGGGCATGAGGCGTATTTGTAGTTAGTCACGCTATATACTTCAATACTTTACATATTCAAAATTTTCAAATATCTAGATGTTTTTAACTTAAATAATTTCAAGATCTTTATTTCATGCATTAGCAAAAAACATTATTGAGGATATAGAAAAATTTGAACAGCTAAATAGAGATGCTCCTTTCTCTCTCTTACTTTTCTTCCTTTTCACCTTCTTCAAATTCTAATTCTCTATTTCACTTGTTTCAACTTTTTGATTTAGCTCTTTTTCTCTTTGAACCTTTAGCTTCATCTCTTTCTTTATCATTGCCTTTTAGCTTAGGCTCTTTTCAATGTCTCTATTTTTTTCAAATTTTTATTATTTTTGGAACTATTTTTTTAACTTTTAACAAACTCTTTCCCATGTTTGGTTTTTTAATAACTTTCACAACAAAACTAGTCCTTGACTGCAATACACCTTGGAATCACTCGTGCTCCTCCTAGAGTTCCCAGTTGGATATAAAGCTCTGCCCCCTCCTCTTTGAAAGTTTTGTAGGTAAGTTATTGGAGATCATTCTCCTATTGACAAATTTGTTCATATCCCTACCCATATTACTCAAGGAGGTAGTTTAGTGGCACTGCCTTAGGAAGTTCTATGCTTTGGAGCCTTAAAATGGTTTACTTCCTTTGTTGGATTTTTTATAGATAGAAGACCAGATTACCCTACTATGAAAATTGGAGTTGCTAAAACTTGGAAGTAATATGGTCTCACTAATGTGCTAATAGATGAACATGGGTTTTTCATCTTTAAATTTGATTTAGATGCTAACGTAAAGAAGATAGTGGAGCTTGGTCTTTGGCACATGAATGACAAGCCTCTTTTTATCAAAAAATGGAGGCTAAGAATTCATCTTGAAGATCTCAAATCTAAGCACATTCCTTTATGGATAAATATTCATAATATTCCTTTAGAATATTGGTCAACATTTGGTCTGGGTTATATTACAAGTTTCACATGTGGACATCCTTATATGGATGAGACAAACATTGCCACAAGGAGAATAGCTTACACTAAGATTTATGTGGAAGTTAATTTGGATAGAGAACTCCTTAACTCCATTCCTTTATTGAGGTTGAATGATAAAGAGGGGTTGTTTAATGATATCGTGCAAGTAACCTACTAAGAGACTCCCCTTCTAAGCTTCATAGGAAGAAATGGAACCCTACAAAAAAAGAAATTTGAAAGAGGAGACTACTGGGTATTGATGGGAATTGAAATAGAAACCTTCACATCTATAGACTTACAAACTTAGAGTCCTTTAAGGTTATCTGACCCAAGGTTCTCAAATTCTGGCAATTTGGAGAACCAGGATATTGCAACTTTTGAGGTGCAAGTCACCAGCAAGTGAACTCAAATTATGAGGAGGCTCATAAATTGCTTCCATGCGAGGTTATCTTCCTTAGAAGGAATTGATCGTTCTCATATTAAATCACTTTTAAGTGATAATAAGGATTTTAGCAACTCTGCAAACCTCTACCCTATTAAATTGAACAATAAGGCATATAATCCCTCAATTAAAGAATTTAATAATGTTGAAGGAAGGAAATTTGGTCACAAAATTTAGGTCATAAAGCTAAGGCTAAGAAATGACCTCTAATTTTCCTTAATCTCCATCTTGACTTAGAATAAAGGTGTATTAATAACCCAAAAAACACAACAATAATTGTATTGAACATATGATCATTGCCCTTTTAGAAACAAAATTCCAAGCTAATAAATGTGTTAACCCCTAGTTTATCAACAAAAAGTGGAAGCTTATCACCAATCATGAAGTCCACTTTAATGGTCAAATAGTTGTAGCATAAGATCCTGACAAGATTGCGATTTATAGCCCTTTCATTTATGATCAATGGATTAACTTATAGTTAAAATTACTAAGTGACGAAATGGTCCAATTGTCTTTATATATGCTTCCATTTTACTTTCTAGAGATCCTTTCTTTGGGATTGTCTTAGGAACTTGCCTAGATTCATACATGACCCTTGGCTAATTTTGGGTGACTTCAATAGTATCGTACCAACTTCAAAAGATGAAGGAAACATGAGACTTAGAAGACCTTATAATGAGTTCAAGTCCTGCTTATCAGATATTGTGATCTTAAGTTTAAGGGAAAAATTTTTACTTAGAGCAACAAACAAGAAAGTGACTAGTTTATAAGAACAAAAAAGCTTATAGAGCACTAACTAACCATCTATGGCTTGAGGGGTTTCAAAATAGCAAAGTTGTGTTCAATAATTATCTTTGCTATAATCATTTCGCTATCGAGATTCATAATTTTTCTAAGGCCTAAAAGAGAATTTCTCCTTTCAGGTTTTTCAACTTCCTTTTGTGACATTGAAGGTTTTAAAGAAGTTGTAGAAAAAGTTACGGCTCTAAACATTTATAGGAAATTCAAATGCTACAAGCAGTTACTAAGGATCAAAGAAGAACTTTAGATGTTTAAGGCAATAACATCTTATCAACTTTATAAGTTGAAGGAAAAATGATTCTTATAAGAACTTATAATGAGTTCAAGACTTGCGTATTAGATATTAAAGTAACTAATCTCAAGTTTGAGGGATAATTTTTCAACTGGAGAAAAAAAAGAAAGTTACTAATTTATAAGAAAGAATCTTAGCAGAGCATTAGTTAACCATCTATGGCTTAAGAGGTTTCAAAATAGTAAAGTTGTGTTCAATAATGTCTTTGCTCTAATCAATTCCCTTATTTAAATATGTTTTTTTAGGCCTAAAAGAGGATTTCTCTTTTTAGGTTTTTCAACTTCCTTTTATGATACCGAAGGTTTCTAAAATGATGTAGAAGGGGGTTTGGATTTAAACATGTAATAGCCCGGGTTCCAAAACCTACTGAGGGTTAGAATCGTAGACTATTGAATCATATCATTTAAGAATTTATGAATTACATTTCATTCACATGCATAATATTCGCATATATACATGAATCATGATTTAGTAAACATTGCTAAGACTGTATGCGCACTCAATTGACATATTCCAGGGTATGAAAGGTTTAAAATGATCATAATGTGAATTATGTATTGCTTAATTCATCAATTTTGGTTTGGTGGATTATAATTAGTTAATTTGGAATTAATTGTTACAATTGAAAATTTGTTGAATTAAAATGTGCATTTATTTTAGGAAAAATGTCAAATTGACACATGGAAACTTAAGATGACTAAGCCTATGAAATAAGTTACACATGGTAGTAGAATTGAGTGACATTTGGCATAGAAAATTAAGTGACAAATGGCAGCAGTGATTAAGTGACAAATGGCCTAGAATATTGGTGACATTTGGAAGCTTATATATGGGACAAATGGAATGCATACATAGGTGACAAATGTCATTATAATTGATTAATTTAGAGTAATCAAACTTACTTAAGATATAAACCTAATTACAAGCTAGATGTGTACAAGCTATGATGTTTGAATGGTCAACATTTATGAATAAGGATACAAACCCGAAAAGTCAATTGAGCATGCATTGAATATGACACATATACATGTGCATGAGTGAATAATCATATGATTGATCAACTTAGTAATAAGTGTGTATTGCATGACTAAAGAAGCACAAGTTGATCGTCAACATCGAGACATTGTCGGATCATAAAGGTAATAGCTTTTTTGGAGCGTATTGCGAGTTAACCTAGATGTTTCTCACTATAATTGAATTGCTTTTTTGTTAACTTTCAGTTATTGAACGGTTATTTATATGAATGCTATGATTCCGAATATTGTTGGTTCGAAGAGTTTGATACTTGAGACTGTATATGGAATACTTAGGACTGTATATGGAAGTGTTTTTAAATTGTACGTGTAATATAAAATGTGTACTCAACTGAATGTTGAATGCCAGACTCAGGTTTCAATAATGTGATAAATGACATGAACATATTGAATGAAAAGTCTTGATAGCATATTATGTGAATTGATGTATTCTATTACATTGATATGCATGATCAAATAAAGGAGTTGTAACTAGAGTGACCAATGTGAAAAAGAGCTTTAGGCTTAGGAATTATGCACAAAGAGTCACACTCACAGGCTAAGTTAATAATGAGCCCGATATCCATAAAAAAAGAGAATTTTCATGCTCTTTAAAAAGGGGACTTGTTTATTTTCCAATGCAAACACAACTTAGAATACCTGTGTTTGATACTATAACTTGAATTCTTTATTTAGAAAACAACATCGGCTCTACCACATTCATGTTTGTTTAAGTCCAGTTTTGACTTTAGTGTAGCTAGTATCTCTCAAATTCGAAACATTAAAGTTTTTTAAGTTCTTTCTAAGCTTTCTATTGTATTTGGAATTATCTCGATTGGAATTTGAATGAGAGAGTTATGCCCAATCTAATAAATATTGCCAAAATTGTCCAATTATCGTCCTTTTACTCTTAGCACCTCCATTTACATCGGAAATCAAAATATAAGCATGATACATACATTTAGACATGAAAAGAGTACAATATTAAATATGCAAGGAAGGAAAATATAACATTTGTATTCTATATATATATATATATATATGAAGATTAATTAAATTAGAATAATTATAAGATAAGGAGGCGGTAATTGTAAGTTATTTATAAATATTGAATTAAGTTGGACATTATTTTTGACTTTTGATGTAACTCAAATTTAACCTTTAAAATTTTCTTTTCTTAATTCTTAAACTTGTGCTCAACCTATAAATTGATTTTCAAAAATCATTTTTTTAATTTAATTCATCGGATCAAATGGGGTAAACTAATTTATATAGGCCGAAATTAAGGTCGGAAGAGCATTATGTAATATCATCCTAGACCTACTATATTTTTCTTCTAACCAATATCGAGGAGGATCTTATCTTATCTCAAGTTCATTAAAATTAAAGTTTTCATTATTTCATATAATTCAAAATAGAAAGTTGCAATTAGATTTAGTTTGGTTAAAGATCAATAAGATAGAATTTATATATGTGCTGAATAATTTAAAATTACAAAAACTATAATTTATCTTAAGAAAAAGAAAAGATTTGAAAAGCTGGAAAATGAAAAAAGAAAGAGGAGATAAAAAAGGCTAGTTGATAATAAAGGTAAATGCAGACTGGTTGAGTTAAAAATAATGCTGAAGAGCACGCGACGTGAAAGTAGAAAGGTACACATGTATTGGTGGTCTACGACAGGCTAACTGCTATGCTACACGAAACAAAGCCCGAAGGCTAAACTTAATTTACCAAGTTCCACAACTCGTAAACGACTCCAGAAATTATTATTACAGCTAGCTTCTTAAACTCATTTGAACAGAGAAAGCGCCTCAATACCCTCTTCCACCTCGGTCTCCAATTTGATATATGTATTATCGGAATTCTTGACCGAACATTTGGCTCGAATTTCGCCTTGCTTGCCAGTCAACACACTCAATTGGCCCATTTTGGTCATGGAGAGCACGAACTTCTCGAAAAACAAAGTTTCGTTAACAGCGAAGCTAGTAACAATCGCCCTTGTTCTCTTGTCCGTGTACAAATCTTGATCAGAGGTGAACAAACCTTGGCGATTCATAAGATCAACGTAGTACTTGTTATCAAACTTGTTAGGAGAGCGGATATCTAACACAGTGGTGGCATTCGTGTCTGCTTTAGGGCAAGTCTTCTTAAGATTGTTAGCAAAAGTCTTGTCCATGCTTGAATCTTGGGTTGGATAAAGGCGGTCCGTGAAAGAAGAACAATGGCCAATGCCAATGGTGTGGCCGCCAGAAAGGGCCACCACATCAGTGGCATCAAGGTTTTTAGTTGCAAGGGAGCTGAGAATTATACCCGCGTTTGAAGAGGGTGCTGGCAAATTTGCATTCGTTGCATCCTGTGTTGCGAAGTTTAATCCATCTCTCCTTCCCAATGGAACATCATAATCGGGCCCTCCTGACTATTATCAAGAAACACATACACATCACCAATATCAGATTAGTCATTTTATTACCATCATCTTAACGTTGACGCAGGATTGGGTGGATATAGTCGTGGAGATGATTAATTACAAACTCTACGGTGGTGTTGTTAAATGGATCATCATACCCATTACCTACCAACACGTAAGATGCATAAATAAATCAAGTTTGGTCAAACTTCAAATAGAAACACAAATGCAATCCTCATCTTTGATTGGGGACCACAAACGTTTATGGTATATTTTATAGTGGTCACGGGAGTGTCAGCAGAAGTCAAGAACAATATGGATCATTTAATAAATGAGTGTGGGGCGAGGTTTTGAAATTTGGACCAAACATAGGATTTAGTCACCGGTTTAATCGGTTCAATCAGGTTAAACTGATGTGACGTTATAATTATACCATAATTATATTTAATTATATATAATATTAGTAATATTAAAAAATACAAAAATATGCTAAATACAAAATTATGCTAAATAATATAAACAAATACAAATTACGTTGGAGTTTTAACTTCTGTAGATTGAATTATCTTTTTACTTGTTCCACTTTTGTTATTCCATTGTTTTAATTTATTTCATCAACATATTTATACAGGTCCTACGTAAACATGTGAATGAAATAAATTGGAACACTGTTGGAACAAGTGGAACAGGTGATTCAATCCCATTATCTTTATATATCATAACTAATTTTAATTAATATTAATCATAAATACCACTAATATATCCTCCCAAACTTTTTCCAATAACTATTCATGGTTTAGAATAAATAAAAAAGGGAAAGAAAATAGTTACCAAGAAAACGGAGTCACGAGCAGCGATGGCAACAATATCAGAACAAGAGACAACGCGGCCACATTCCTTGTGGACGAGAGAGCGCAGTTGTTCGACGATCTTGAAAGCCTGTGCTCTTAAACTCAGATTGGGGGGAGCCTCTTGCTCGCTTGGTCCACTAGCTGACCCATCAAGTAACACTGATCCATCACAACCCTGAATCTCCACAACAGATTTACATGGTGAGAAATGGAGCTCAACATAAATATACATAGCATAGATAGAAGGGATTAGCATATTTTGTACCTGAACGAAGCAATCATGAAAATGGAGTCGAAGCAAACCAGCAGCTTGGCCAATGTCTTCTTTGAACACTTTCTTGAGCTGTTTTCTGATAATGGACTCAACTTTGGGACAGCTGGAGTCGTAGAATGTCCAAGACAGCCCTTTTACTATAGGTGCAGAGCCATGTGCTTCTATGGCTACAAACCAAGAACATGCCAATAAGAGAGATGAGATCACAAAGCAAGAAGTGAAAGTCTTAAGACTAGCCATGGTTTTGCCTCTCTGTGCTCCAGTATAACAGAGGGTCCTGTATTTATAGCCATGTAAAGACCAAAGCAAAGGTCCTACATCACTTGTCAAGGTCGCGTGGGCGGCACACCCCCCTTTCTCCACATAACTGTCCCGTCTCACATAAAATGATATTATTGCATAGCATCGGTGTGTAAAGTTGCAGTTAATTTATGTAGAAGATACAAAAGAGGCTAATTCTTGAGATAAAAAAATCCTCGTTATTTTTCTCAAGCTATTGATAATCATTTCGTTATCATATAATTGAACGTTGAATGAATGAACTGTGAATTATAATGCTAATACATGTTAATTAAAATTTGCATGCTCAACTTACCATCTTATTTTTATATTTAAACACACGAATTTTAATAACATAATCTCTTTTGTAGATTGAGTTGCACTCAAGGTTTTCCATAGAATATCAATTATAATTTCTTTCTTGTTTGTTGTTATACTCCCTCAGATACATAATACCCTTATTAATTAGCATGTGAGAGAAATTACATACTACTATTAAATTGCCTTAAAATTATGATCTGTATAATTAAGATCAGAGAAAAATTAAAGGTTAATTTTGGAAATAATATTATAAACATGTATACAAAGTTAAGAATAACACTTATTTTTAATAATTAAAATCTATTTGAAACGACACTCGCTATAAATTAGAGGGATTACAAACTAATTTCTAAAAATCAGAAATTCAGAAGGAAAAAAAAAAGAAATGATGGAGGTGCAACAAAAGTCAGACACTGTCTGCCACCTACCATCGTATTGGGGAGTGTGCGGTGCTTTCTGTGGGCTAGGCTGCGAAAGCTTCCAAGTTTCAACACGTCATATATATGTATATATCTACGAACACTTGTTTTACTTTTCTCCTCTACTTTCAGCCTTTTGAATGCACATGGAACCCAGGCAAAAAGTATGTCCAAAATTAAAAACGCGAGTGTAAGCGAAACAAGACGTACACAAAAAAGAAGAGGTTCTTAAATCTTTAGCAAGCCTCCTCAACATGCTACAATTATGTCATTAATGTATAAACTACTCCAGCCTTTATTACAATCGGACAATAAAGTGATAATTGAAGAGATAGATTGGGTGAGAGTTGGCACTTACCACTACTACTCAACTTGCAAATATATTTATTAGAATGTCCATGAGATTTATATTGCTACTTTTCCTCTGGCTCCTTTTGTTCTAGAAAATGAAGCAGCCGACATGAACGTTGGGCTTGACCTAAAGACTATTCAACTTGTCCCGGAGCCTAATAACATCCATAAGCTATTCAATTCAACTTGCCATTTGTAGTAGACGACAAACTACAAAGGGATTTTTCTTTCCACCTTCATTCTTATAGAGGTCTGAAAGGATAATAACACCCGCAAGTTCCGGTCAGAGGCTTACTTTAACCCATTCCTGTTCTATTATGTACTTAAAACCAAGAAATATTTTCTGAATTTTCATACAGATCTGTCGTTCTCTAAATAAAATATTAAAATTAGGATGAGATGAATACAAAACATGCAGTACAACTTTATATCTAGACAAACATCTGGTTAGAATCCTGCAACAAGATCTTGCAATTTCTGTACAAGTTAGTGGGGTCTTGCAGTTTCTTTCTTTCTTTTTTTTTTTTTTTTGAGTAAATCAAAACTTGATAAATAATAAAAGTTTATGTACAAGCAAGAGCTATTAAAGGTGTGCTCAAACACGCAAAAGCAAAACACATACATCTAATTGCCCTGCCAACAATTCCTCCTAGTCAGAGTTTACCAAAGCCTATCAGAATAGAACAAGACAAGATCAAGCTCAACCAAATATCACAAACGCCCAAGTATATTCTAAAAAAACAACCAACTATTACTACTTTATGTCAGTAGATACTCAAAAGATACTAGCAAACACAGACCAATCACATAGACAATCATGATATCATCAAATCCTAGTAATCGGTATGTATTTGCTCAGATAATACCCACAGTAGCTACCATAGGTAATAGTTTACGGTGCATAAACCATTACCTAGCAAATTCCATGTAATCCGAATTGCATTTAGAATGCCATCGAAGCCCTTGAATGTGAACAAGAGGGTTCCGCCGGGTCTTGCAGTTTCTGTACAAGTTAGTGGGGAACATATGGTACTAAAAGGTAGAAGAGGAAGAGAAAAAACGAACAAAACCTCTTAGAATTGAAAAGTTATTTACACCTTATGGTCGAATATCAATATAACTAAACCTTTTAAGTATAATCAAAATTTGTAAGCGTTCAATAACATAATTTCGTAATAAATTTTAATTTGAAGTCCTTTTGTTACACTTAGATTGTATCAATGCTGAAACATCAAATGGTGCTACCCGGTAACTAGATTTCCTTACTTAAAGATACCTGCAAGAAGAATTAATATTCAGTTGTGAATTATTATTATCAATAAAATCAGTACGAGTTATTAATATCTAATAAACGAGGCTTAGTTGTAAGGCATATTGTTCTAGTCCATAAAAGGTCAAAGATAAGAATGAGTTTAATTGCGTCGACTAGCCTTTTTATCATGTGTCGTCTTTACATCGGATTCTATTTCGCCCATTGTCTTCAAAGTTCAAACACGTATCTTTCAAACAATCATCAACACGTAATCAATTATCTTATGCTTATCAAAAACCCAAATTCAACCCCCGAATACCCTTCCTCGCCCTTTGTTTAATCCCAAGTTCATAACCTCACGATGCCCAAATCGTGTATAAATGGAATCGATCTGTTTTCCACGGGGTAATCATTCATCTAGAGATAAAGAAGGTAGCTATTGGTATTAAAAGATGAGAAAAATTCCATGGAACGTTAATTGCACTAGTCTATGCAACATCAACGAAAACTAACGCTGCGTTTGGTTAGCATCTCCGGTAGCTGGAGACGGAACGGAACAAAAACTGGAGACAGTGAGCTGTTTGGTTTATGGTGAACAAAACAGAGAATCTTGTCTCCGTCTCCAGGACAGATGTGTTTGGTTGTAGGGGACAGAGACAGAAAATAGTGCAAATGA
>JANKOE010000003.1:42364455-42400078 GCA_026284465.1 Erythroxylum citrifolium
TGTATTAGGGCCAAAATGCCCTCTAAAGCTTTGTAATAACTTATGTTTTGATATGAATGAAAGACATTTGGGTTTTATTGTGTTTTGCCTATGCTTGTTTCAAATATGACTTTGCATGGTTTGGAAAGTGTCCAAAAAGGTAAGTTGTGTGTGCTGTGTTTTAAAGCAATTTATGGACTGTTGTGGTTTGAATTGGAGCAAATGGCATGTTTGAAGGTTATAGAGGAATTTTATAGCTTTCTAATGATGCATAATGTGCTATTTTTGGATGTGGAGGTTGGAAGATATGAGTTGATGAAGTTGAGTGCAGATGCTGTCAAAATTGTGGATATTGAAGTGTGATGCAAGTGCTGGAAATTTGGTTGATGTTTTAGAAATATGGGTTGTTGAAGTTTGGGGGAGATGCTGTCAAAATGAAATCTGTGGGCAGAAACTTCGAGTGAAATTTTGTCCCTCATAGAGTGAGAATTTGGTCAAAAGGTCTTCTTGAAGATTGTAGTTTAGGTTTTGATCTTTTAATTAAGGTATAATATGTTATTTTTGGGCTTAAGAATAAGAAGATATAAGGTTTGGAAAAATACAGTTACTGTTTGAACTCTCTTTGAATAAGCAGTGGCTTTGAAATGGTTTTTACCTCCCTTAGAGACTAAATTGATTTTTCTATCCTTCATGACAGTTGTAGATCGCCTTTTTATCTTTCCATTGAGATAAAGTAGCAAATTTTTCGATAATGGAGTGAAAAGATATGATTTTTTATAAGTTCTTGCACTGTTTAGGATAACAATTTTTGGACAGCCAACTTAAAATGAATTTTTAACCTTTTGGAGGCTGTTTTGGTTCGCAAGTTCTCATGAAAATTGTATAGCTTTTTGTTAGCTTTACATTGATACCAAGTTTGTCAAATTTGGAGTTCTATGTAAAAAGTTATGAATTTTTGAATTTCTGTGTTTAAAAAAAATCGAAAAATCGAAGCCGCAGCCTCGCGATCGCGAGCCATCGCGATCGCGACCACTCGCGATTGCGAGCCGTGCGGCTTAGCAGACCCTCCTTCACCTTTTTGTTTGTAACTTTTCCGTCCGACCTCCGATTGACCCAATTTTTGAGACGTTAGTTTTCTAACACATTCCTCTACCTCTCCATAAAAATACATAGGCTTTGATATTAATTTGAAAAAGATGGATTGAATCAAAGTGGGAGGATCATTTATAAGAGTTTCAATTGGATATTTTTCGGAACATGCTTCAATATTTTGGCCAATACTTCTTTGTTTCTGAACCCAATTGGGCATTTTTGGTGTCGTTAGAAACTTAATGCAATGAGGAACAAATGTGGTGAAGGAGTCTTATTGAAATTCCTTTATAAGTTGTTCCAAAAATATATTTTCGAAAGTAAATGAGATGAGTTCGTGTTTTAAGGTTTGACCTGGTGAGGGCTCATCAACCTTGTGGGGAGCGTGCCTAAATGTCACATAGGACGTCGGCACGTGGTTCGCAAGGGCGGGGGTCCATCAAAAATTAAACATGAAGGGTTCATCTAAGAGTTCTAAATGTAAATCTAATAAAAGAAAGACAATTTATTGCTAAAGTGTGAGCAAATAAGACATATCATGAGAGACTGCCCAAATAAGAAGAGACATGATAACAAAAGAAAGTATGATGATTTATCGAAAAATGGCTAGAATAAGAATTTGTTCCTCCTTCTCTCTTAGCACCCCCAAGCCAACCATGGTTCCTCCGTTTTTTGGCTTGAAGCCTTTTTCTTTGGTTGTCACTTCCTATCCCTTTATTCCTACTTCATCCTTGCATCCTCCCTCCCCTTGCTTCAACCTCTTATGTACTCAATCCCACAATTGCCTTTTGGATCTTCTTCATAAAAATAGGGGCATTTGAGACCTTTACCTTCTTCCAAATATTATGCTGCCTGTAAGCTTTATCATTTTCGGAAACAATTTTTCAAACTTGCTCCTTACTATTTAAGTTTTTACCAGATTTAGTTGTTACTTTCTCCACCTTAGTCTTTGGGTAGGCAACTATATTAGGAGGACAATTTTGTTCTTCTCCTTTCTCGACCCCCTAATCCTTCCCTAGGCGATGACTTCACACATATGGTTCTCCTCTCTCAACCTCCTAGCTTCAGTCTTAAGTCCCTACAACCTTCATCCACCTCCCCCTACTACACCCTCAACGCCTCCCCAACTTCTCCTCCAAGCTCTCACTTGCAAAACTTGGTCGTAATTGTTTAGAAATGGCACCCTAAACACTAAACTTTCTTTTATTCACCAACCTTCAGATGTTGAATTTAATGTTATCTCCCTCTAGTAAAAATGCTTCTAATTGATGCTTCGAAGTGGCTTAGCACCCTAGTGGGATATTTTATGAAGATGAGACTGTCTTTCCACTTAGTTAACTCATAAGTAGAAAAGAACTGAATTGGTTCAAGTCTCAATAGAACTCTCCTAAGTCAGGATGATTTTTTTCCTCTTCTCTTTCAACTTTGAAGCCAATGCGAATGGAATCCTAAAGCTTAGTCCTTGGCACTGCCAAGGAAAACCTATTATTCTTCAACTTTGGAAACCAAGCATGGAGCTTGATAGGAGCAAGCTAAGGACAATTCTAATCTTATTTAGTAAGCTTCATTGGATATCCTTTGTTTATGGATAGTAACACTGTTGAACTTGGTAGGATTGGTTATGCAAGGATATGCATAGAAGTGGAAATGAGAAAGAAACGACTTGAAACTCTAAAGTTAAAAAGATTGGATCAAAATGAGTGGTTAGAAGTCACTACAATCTTAGTTAGCTATCAATTGAGATCTTAAGAAAAAGTGAAGGCTAAGTGGAAGCCGATAGGAAGAATGTTTGTGAAGGGTGATCATATTGAGTTGGGGGAGAATAGGAAAAACCAGGTTATAGGCCTAAACCTTAGTGAGAAATCTAACAAATTCCAGCTAACAAACAGAAGGGATAAAAATTAAAATCAACCTGAGATCTCTCGATAAAGTTTTACATGGAATGGAGCATGTAGAATCACCAACTATGGAGATAAAAAATGTGACTGTAGAGCACAACAATGCACAGGGTCGTAAGGAAGCACTTGAGTCTAATATTGTAGCTGCAAATTTGGTGGAAAAAATATCTCCAATGTTAAGGTGATCCGGCAAGAAGGAAACTAAGGGGAGGAAAGCCCCTCCTAATTCTAAATGTCCATTATCACTTGGAATGTTATGGGCTTAAACAACCCAAATAAGTAGCAAGTAGGATTACTTCCAATATTATTATTACTATTTTTAGTACTTATATATTTTTTAATTTTATTTATTTATTCCTATTTCTTGTGGGTCATTTGGAAACAACCCCTCTACCAGTTAGGAGCAAGGCTACATACACTAGACCTCCCCAGACCCTGCTTTTAGTGGAATTTGTATTGATTCATTGTTATTCTTGTTGTTATTTAGGATGACCTGCAAACACTGAAGCCTATTATCATTAAAAACTAAAATTAAAGAACCAAATTGTAGAAAACTATAGTTCATCCATAAAAACTGGTATTTAGTCACTAATCATGTTGCATATCATAATGGAAGGATTTTGGAGGCTTATAGCCCTGATTTTATTAAGGTAACGAGTTACTTTTGTACTGCTCAAGCTATATATGTCTTGCCACCTTGAAAGTTATATAGCAAGAACTTTGTATTGTTTTTGTTTATGCAACTCATTTTGTATTCCAAAGGAGCTTATTATGGATTGATTTAATCAATACTTTAAAGGAATTAAAATGCTTAGCCTAAATGTAAGGGATTTCAATTACACACTCCATTTTGAATCTAAAGATATTAAAGGATCCCAATCTCCTTGCAGTGATTTTATAGATTGTGTTAATCATATTGAGGTCACTTGCTTGTGTTATGAACGATACTACTTCACCTAGTCAAATAAGCAACAAGGAAACTAGTTCTTAAGAAAAAAAAGCTAGATAGAGCCTTGATCAATTAAAAATGGCTAATGGAATTTTAAGTAAGTAAATTTATATTTAATGGCCCTCAGATATCTAGCCATTGTCCCATAGACGTACATAATTTAATGTTACTTTAGCCCAAATCTCCCCCTTTAGATTTAATTTCCTAACACATCTGAATGACTTTCAAGAATTTATGGTAGAGGGTATAAATTAGAGTGTAAATAAATATGAGCAACATAAATGTGTCAAGAAATTAAATTTGATCAGATTCAGTTTTGTTGCATTACACCAACAATTATTTAATAATAGTAAGCTAAAAATTAAGAAACAAAGAAGATCCTTGATTCAATACAAAGTAAGCTTGATAAGGATATAAGGAATGCCAGCCTTAGGGATGAGGGAAAAAAGGCTCAACTGAATTGTTTAAGAACCCTAGATGTACATCACATTATATTAAGGTAAAAGTCAAAAGTATCCTAAATACAAGATAGGGATAGATGCTCATCTTTCTTTTCTAAAACCATTTAGTAAGAAGGAATACTAATAGAAGTAGATATATCACTAATGACAGGTATCAGAGTTTGGGGACAAAACAATGTTAAGGACTAGGTTTATTAATACTTTATAAATATATTGGGGACTAGCTCTATTATAAGAATAATAATGTATACTTTGAATTCAATAATCACACTTGTGATTTCTCCTTCTCAAGTTATTTATCTAATTAAGGCTATTGAGGTTAAAAAGATTGATATGGAATTAAAGAACCTTAACCCCTATAATCTAGTCTAAATGACCTAAATGCTTGCTTCTTTAAGTAATCCTAGTAAGGAGTAAATATTAAACATATAAGGAAATAATGTAGCTATTCAAGAATGGTGCATTGCTCAAGGAAATTAACTAAACACTGGCCTGGTGCCCAAGGTTCCTAACCCTAACACTTTATGGGATTTTGGGCCCATCTTTTGCTTCAACATACAATACGAGCTCATCTCTAAAATAATGGTTATAAGGTTAAAGAAGTTAATGGGATCCTTCATTAATAAATCACAAGGTGTTTACATTGAGGGCATAATTATTGGAGACAACACCCTCCTTACACAAAAGGCTCTTCACTTATTACCAAAGGAAAGGAATTGGAGGTACTATACAATTAAAGTAGACTTTAAGAAGGGTTTTGATTGTGCTAATTAGGAGTTCTTGATACATTCACTTAAACATCTCAGATTCCCTAGATTATTGATCAAATGGATTAATTAGTACTTAACTATTATGTCCATTAGTGTATTAGTAAATGGTAAACTTACTCATTGGTTTAAAGGGTAAAGAGGTGTAAGGTAAGGAGACCCCCTCTCCCCCTATTTGTTCATCATATGTATGCTTCTGAGGAATACTACTTCAAATATTGATAACAAACTCCTCGTTTAAATTCCATGAGACTTTTTAGTCTTTCTTATGTTGATAACCCCTTGTTATTTTATAAATCTAAATCCAATGGATTACTTACTTTTATAAACTCTAGCAAACAATTCTCCTTACTTTTAAGGATTGAAATCAACATAAAAAAAGAGAACTTATAGGTACAATGGATCCATATGAACCACATAAAGAACCGAGTATTTAGGAGCTCAACTAAGGTGAACAACTATTAGATACTATTAAATATTCTGAGCTTAAGAGATATGATCAGTATCCATTTGAAAAATCTAATTAGGAATGTTAATTCGAGGCAAGGGGTGGCAGACAAACTCATCTAGATGGGGACTTCTTTTGGTATTTTTACTAATATGTCAGCTAATAAGTTATTCATTTAACCTAGCCTCAGGATCACTTAGGACAAACTAGTCTGGTTCAAGGGCAACACCCTAAATACAACATTCATCATATGATTGGTTGTACAAAATAGGTTAAACATTAAATATAGGATGAAAACAAGCTTGGTAGTGAATCATTTATGTAAACTTTGCAAGAAGGGAATGTAGACAAAAAGACACCCATTCTTCATCTTTGAATTCATCAATAGACTATGGTAGAGCACCTAATATGCATGCAACATCCATAGGGGATTTGAAGATTGGTATACAATAATGTTTAGTATAGGAAACTTAAATAGCCTCGGTAAATGTACTCACCCTACTCAAGACTGCTCTAAGTACTTATGTGTTTGAGGTATGGTAGCAAAAGAAATTAAAGAATTTTTGGACTGAAGGAAATAGAACCTCAAGCCTTTAGAAGCAATACATTAGCAAAGATTAGGGAGTATTTCTTGATTTATTTCAATTTCCACAAGGTTCAAAAGAACATAGCTTATTATTAGAGGCTTCTTTAAGCCAGTTGGCAATGGGCTTATGCCACAATTCATTCATATGGAAGCTAGTTCCACAATATGTAGCTCATGTACTATAGGTGATTGCCACATTTATTTTGGTTGAAACTGGTGCAACTCTATTCATTTTGTAAATTGTGACTTTATAAGGCTTAGCCTCTCATTTTTTGGAATGAATTCTTTTAATTTCGAAAAAAAGATATGCCAATATAATATAAATCAGGGACTCGAAATGTAGTGACGAAGATATACCCTATGTCAACTTTAGGAATCATGAATTACGGATAGACGATGCTCATATTATATAATACTAAAAAGTATTTGTTTGTATTGTATATATAAGAAAATTTGGGTACTTTTCATTTGATGGATGATAAAGCTTACAAAAGTCATTCAAATAGGATAATTTGAGATCGAGCTGTTTGATGGTGTTGTTAGAATGTTATGTGATGTTTGACATGCTTTAGATATGAGGAAGAATTTGTATTCTTTGGGTGCCTTATATGCGAATAGCTTTCATTATAAAATATATGTAAACAAAATTAAGGTGGATGAATTAACTATGGTGAAAGGGAAAATATTAGTGAGAAAATTCTTCAGAATGACAAGAAGCGCAATGATAGGTAAAGAGGTTGTTGTAATAGAGCCAGATGATGATAGTAATATGCTACGATATATGATTAGGTCATCTTAATAAATAAGGGATGACAAAACTTAAGAGAAGCCTACTGAAGGGTGTCAAATACTATAAGTTAGATTTTTTCAAGTTTTGTGTGCTTAGTAAACATTCTAAGGTGAAATTCAAGGGGAAGGGCATAAAATCAAAGGAGTTTTATACTATATGCATACTATTGTATGGGTCTATAAATAACTCTATATAGTTCAAAAAACATAACAACATAAAGGATGAATAGATCCGTAACTGGAAGGTTTCAAGTGTTTAAGGTTGAATGTAGGACTCATTAAATTTTTTTAGGTTATAGTTGTAAGTATGATGTATTATCTTATCAACAACATAAGCATCAGTGGATGGGAGAGTGACAATGGAAGTAAAGTATATTTCTTTGAAATAAAAACCCTAGTTGAGTTCTACTTAGATATATGTTTCTAGTGATGATAGTCAAAACTTTATTCAAAGTCAAAGAAATGTATCTTTGTTAGCTACTCTAACGGAGCAACAAGATATAAGTTTTATGATCCAACATCAAATAAGATGGTGATTAGTAGGGATACAATATTTGATGAGTATTAAATATTGAAGCAAGCATATAGAGAAGATTTGTGCTATGATAAACAGAGGAAAATAAACTAAGCTAACCTATATCAAACTTGAAAACTGCTAAACATTCTAGTTTAAAAAATAGACCAATATCAGGAGAAGAGTATCTACACACTATAACTATAGATAGAGAGAGACTTACTATTAGGCTACTAAATTGATATGGTTGGGAAGACTTAATATCCTTTGTACTCATCATAAGCAATAAAGATCTAACTAACTTTCAAGAGGCTATGAATAGTAAGGAGAAGGATAAATGGATGAGATCTATAATAGAAGAGAAGTCTTTAAATCAGAACCATATATTGGAGTTGTTGTTGCTTCCTAAAGGGAGGAGGCCTATAAGTTGCAAGTGGGTATACAAGAGGAAGCCAACAGTAACAAAAAAAAAGAAGGAAAATAGTTCAAGGCTTAATTAGTAGCTAAAGTGTACATATAATGGAAGCGGATTGTTATGATAAAATTTGCTCCCCAGTGGTGCTCCCCAGTGGTTCTTCATATTTCCATTAGGATTTTTATGTCATTAGTAGCTAGTTTGAATATACATTTGGAGTAGATGGATCTAAAGAAAACTTTTCTTTATAATGACTTAGAGGAACAAATTTATATGAAACAATATGAGAGGTATAGTCAATATAAAAAGGAGCATCTAGTATATAATTAAAGAAGTTACTTTATTGATTAAAGCAGTCTCAATGGTAATAATATAAAAGGTTGGACTCTTATATGATCTAAATTAGTTAGAAGAGATTTGAGTATGATTTTTATGTATACAATAAAAGTCTTAATGATAGACCTTTTATTTTTCTACTACTATATGTGGATGATATATATTAATAATTGTAAAAAGTATTCATGATATGAATGAACTAAAGACCTTATTGAAAAAGAAATCTGAGATGAAGGATTTTGGTGTTGCCAAAAGAATACTAGGAATAAAGATTCATATGGATAGAAATACTAAAAATTTATGGTTATCGTAATCTAATTACATTCAAAAGTTATTAGACATATCAGGAATTGGCAAAACTAAACTCCTAAGCACTCCATTAGAAAATTACTTTAGAAAATCCTTATAATAGTACTAAGAAACAAATGCAAAAGTCAACAATAGGTTTAAGGTACCATATGCTATTGCTATTGAATATTTAATGTATACAAGGATTTATACGAGGCCATATTCATTTTATGTGGTCAGTGAGATTAGTAAGTACATGTCAAGACTAAGGGTATGTTTGGGAGTTTAAGATGGAATAAAATGGAATGGCAATTAATGGAATGGAATGGAGTGGAGTGGAATAGAATGAAATGGGCCACTTCAATATTTGGAAGTTTAAATAAAATAAGAGAGGGTTTGAAAGGCAAACCATGTCATTCTATCCCTGACCCCCCAATTTGGGAGGTCACAAAATATTGAATTTTGGATGGCAAAGGATGGCTTCTAAAGCCATCAATTGCCATTCCATCTTGTTTCAAAATAGACTCTCAAACAATGGCCTGAGTCATTTGGGTCATTCCATTACATTCCCTTCCATCCCTCTACCCACATCCAAACATACCCTAAGACAATATTGGAAAGAAAGCAAGTGGATATACTTAAGAGATATGTCAAACCATGAGATTGTATTTAGTAAAAAGTAGAGTAATTTTTCTTTTGTGGGATGTATATATTCAGATTATGCAAGACATTTGAATAATAAGAGGTTTACTATAGCGTATGTATTTACTTTTGTAGGATGGCCTACTTGTTGGAAATCAACATTATTGTCTATGGTTGCATTGTCTACAAC
Organism: Erythroxylum citrifolium; assembly: GCA_026284465.1. Lineage (NCBI taxonomy): Eukaryota > Viridiplantae > Streptophyta > Magnoliopsida > Malpighiales > Erythroxylaceae > Erythroxylum > Erythroxylum citrifolium. The sequence goes on from JANKOE010000003.1 coordinate 42,373,807, forward strand.
TGAAGAAGAGTACATGACATTAGTTGATGCTGCCAAGGAACCATTATGGCTTATAGGGCTAGGAAAGGAGTTGAGCAACAAAATCCTAGAGTAGCAACATTTCTGTTCAAGTACTAGCAGAGAAACATGATTTTTTTTTCCCCCTCACAAAGCGCCTACTCATCACACTGCATTGCTGTTCTAAGCTTACGAGCTACAAAATTTGATGTTCGATTATTGGCAAATAACTTTTTACTTCAGTTGGTAGCTCTGCTTCTGTTGTACTGTCAAGTGCACTTGTAGCCTCATCATAAAACCTGAAGGAACAAACAGAAGCCAAGGGAGAAAACGATGCCCAACTTACAAAAAATCACCAGCGTCAAGCACTCTTAACTGCAAAATCTTGCCAATCCAAAATCATCTCTTGAAATTCAAATGCATCTGAAGTCCTTTTAGATGGAAAATATCAAATTGGTGTATGTTCCTATTTGAAAATTTGTAGAATAATGCAATTAATGCTAGCATCAATGTGAATCTGAACCAACTCTTTTAACATGGAGTTTTAGAAGCTACTCCATCCAGGACATACAGAGGCAATGAAGTGAAGAGTTTGGAGGTTTCAGCAGAAAACAAGATGGTAGATATACATTTGTTAGCTAGAGATATTACTGTTACGATCGTGATTGTCATCTCTTCTCGAGTATTATTACTCTTATAGTAGCCATCATCATCCTCATCTTGACTAGCACTTCTTCTTCTGCTACAATTAGTAGTAGTAATAGAATTAGATGTTGTTATTGGGTTTGAACAAATTGACGAGTGCTGCTGCTGCTGTTGCTGCCTGCTCCGATATGCCATGATTGTGGATTCCGGAGGAAGGGAAGATGAGAATCAGATCCTATCCGCTCCTCTCCTCTCCTCTACTCTACTCTGATGGTAGAATGGATCCAAAGTCCAAACCCTAACAACCCAACTCAATTCAACATTCCCGCTTGCTTGCCTCTGTTTTCTTCCTTTTTTATTCGTTCTGCGAATGTCAAGTCAACGTCCTGCCCCCTCGCTCGCTCGCTCCCTCCCTCCCTCCGACAACCTCTGTTTTTTATTTTCTTTCTTCATCCCCTTTCACTACGGATTATCATACTACTACTGACGCTACCAATAGGCTCTGCCCAATGATACTCTTTGAATTAACTTTGTACATAATGTCAATAAAATGGTAAATAATAAGAATAAAAATAAAATGTTTATTCAAACTCTTTTAAATGTGTTGGATGAATTCAAAAAGTATATGAGCTTGACATTAAAAAGATATTAAGTTTTTTTTTTACGAAAGATATTAAGTAATGTTAAAAATTTTGTTACATAACGATTATTTTCTTTTTTTTTTGGTCTTAGACTAGGGTATTCACCGGCGGATCCAGTGACTAATCCCCTCGCTAGTATATAGACACCTCACAGGGTGGGACAGCTGGCCCAAGGATTTAAGACTACTCTATACCCAAAGTCAAGGATCGAACCCCTAACCTTTGGTTAAGGATGAATGAGTCTCTGCCACTCAACCACGCCCCTTAGATTATAACGATTATTTTCTAAATCTTATTTTACGAAGGGAAAAATGAAGAAGGGTTAAGGTAATGTTAAGAATACTTTATCATAATTGGTATTAAATTTGGTTTTGCTATGGTACTGTATCAATCAGTATTCACGGTTTCAATAATTTTTTAAAATTACAAAATCGTTCCTAAATTTTAGAAAATTACAAGATTGCTCTTTAATATATAAATTTTTATTTTACTTCAATTAAGTCGCAAAAATCATCATAACGTAAGTTTGACATAAAAATAAATAAGTTTGATTGTTTTTATGAAATTTTTTATTTAAAATAAAAATAAATTGTTAATATATCTTATTTGAAAGATTCAAGAGCAATAAAAATAAACATGTATTGTATATTTGTTTGTTTGTATTAAACTAGGAATTGCTGCTGCTGCTGCATCTTATAGAAAATTCTAGCCTATTTACATCATTCTTTACTTGAAAGATATTTATGAACAGAAGCAGAAAGAATCTTATTTCTCTTCAATTGAGTTGAGGTGATTCAACATATCAATTACTTCACCCATGGTAGGCCTCTCTTTCCTCAACTCGCTAGTGCACCAAGTTGCGATATCAAAATACTCCTTCACACTATCTTCTCTCAGTCCTTCTTTAGTCATCCTAGCGTCCAGCATTTCCCAGTGCCGACTTTGCTCCAGCATTTTCCTTGCCCATTCAATCAACACCACCTCCTTCCCTTCCATCTTGATGGGCAAATTGGGCCTTTGCCCCGTCGCAGTCTCGAACATCAACATCCCAAAACTATAGACATCCGCCTTCACCGTTGCCGTCATCAACCCGTTCTTGTACTCTGGAGGCATGTACCCCATTGTTCCCGCAACCTGCGTGGACACGTGCGAACATGACGAATCAACTCTACGTGCGAGCCCAAAATCCGCAATATGGGCCTCGAATTCAGAATCCAACAACACGTTTCCAGCCTTAATATCCCTATGTATGATCGGAGTATCCAGCCCATGCAAATACGCCAACCCATGAGCCACACCATTAACTATCTTCTTCCTCGTTTCCCAAGATAACGGCAATTTCACAGAATATTCAGACGCATACGACGCGTCGTGTAGCCACTGGTCCAAGCTTCCTTTCTCAATAAACTCGTATATTAAAACCCTGTCCGCACCGGATTTGCAGTACCCCAGCATTTTCACAATATTCCGGTGACGGAGCTTACCTAGAGTCTCCATCTCCGCCCTAAACTCACGAAACCCTTGGAAAGCGTCGGGTGCAAGCTTCTTAATCGCCACGGTGTTGCCGGTGGACAGTTGTGCTTTGTAGACGAGGCCAAAGCTTCCGTCTCCGATTATGAGATCGGCGGAGAAGTTTCTAGTAGCATCTTTGAGTTCTTCCATGGAGACACAGTTGAGTGATGGGTCAAAGGAGGCGCTGTCGTCGATGGTTATGGTGGAGAGGTCGAGGTTGGGTACAGTTCGGGTTCCTGTTCGGGTCGAGCGACGAGTTCGGTAGTGGTCGTCGATCGAAGGTTTCTGGGATCTACAGATGAAGAAGAAAAAAGAGAAGATGATGATTATGAACAAGAAGCTAACGGTGGCCACGAGGACCAGTTGGGAAATGTCGTCATGCATACTTTGATATGATGTGGTATGTTATGGAGAGAGAGAGATAGATAGAGAAGAGAGATGAGGAAGCAAGTGAATGATTAAAAAGCCGCCATTAGAGAGGAGCAAAGTAGAGAAAGAGAGAGATTGGAAGTCGTCGGTGAAGTCTTCGTAGAGACGGAGTCAACTCCAAAAAAAGGAGGTGGGGAAGCGAGAGATGCGTATTCTCTGGAGTGCGATGCACGGTCAGCGTTCCATCAGGGTCCTTTGTGTCACTTTGATCACATCAGGAGCCCTTGCAATTTTTTTAAAGTGTTACGAAGCCAAATGTTTGACCGCTTGATCATATATGATTTCTTATCACTATTTTTATAATTTTCGTTGGTGACCAGAACAGGAGCCTCTGATATTTTTTTACTTTGCAATAAATCCAATAATAAACACTTTATTATCAAAATTAAAAACAATTTTGACAGTGTGTAGATAGCTTATATGTGTGTGTAGAAATAGCGGCCGCTCCGCTATCCGCTATTCCGCTATAGCGTTTTCATAGTCGGCCGCTCCGCGCCGCTATCCGCTATTAACTACTATGTTTTATAGTGAGGGACAAAGCTAAATCATGCTTTTTGTTTCCTGGATTTGTTATCACTTAGAGTGGTCTTGCTAATAAGTTTTTAGCTAGGTATTTTCCCCCAGTAAGAGCAATAAAACTTAGGAATAAAATCATTTCCTTTCAATAATTGGAGAGTGAACTATTGTATGATAGTTGGAAGAGATGGAATGAGTTATTGAGTAAGTGCTCACGCTATAGACATGATGTGGGATTACAAATACAGGCATTCCATAATGGATTGAGTTGAGCTGCCCATCCAAATAGTTGATTGATGCATCTTCGGTGAGATTACTAGGTTTAAAACTTATGAGGAATTACAAGATTTGATTGAGAATATAGCTATGAGTAATTATTGATAGGGGAACTCAAGGTTTAGTCTTAGATTAGGTGGTGTTCATAATGTTGATATGGTGACAACATTAGAGGCAAAGTTAAAGTTTTTAAGTAAGAAGATTGATAATATGCGTTTGACGACTCAATTAGTACAAATAATGAGTTGTGATATTTGTGATAGTAGACACCCTAATCATGAATGTCAGGCGCCTGATAATATGGGATAGCCAATTGAGCCTATTAATTTTATAGAGAATCAATTTCAAAATAATCTCTATAGTAATCCTTCTAATATAAGATGGATAAATCATCTTAATCTTTAATAGAATAATCAAGGACAAATTAGGCAAGAGTCTTTATCTTCCAAATTTCACCAACAATAGTAGTAATAAAGGAAGCCAAATTTCAAGGAGCTCCTGACGAAATTTGTTACTATATTTAAGGCTCAATTCTAGTCTCTTCAAAATCAAAAAGATTCCATCCACAACTTTGAAAATCTGATTAGATAGCTTACTGAGCTTGTCTTTGAAGGGTAGTATGGTACTTTCATAGCAACATTGAGCCAAACCTAAGGGAGTAAGTGACCTCTATGAGTTTGAGGAGTAGAAAGGAGTTGAAAGTTGAGGAAAAAAGAGAAGGAAAAGGAAAAGGTTGCTTTGCAAGAGAAGAAGGATGAGGAGAAGAATAGAGAGAGAGAAGAAGAGCCAAGGAAAAAGTCATCAAAGAGTGCAAATCGACAATTCCATACTCGAGCATACTTGAGAAAGATCAAAAGGAAGATCAATTTGGTAATTAATTTCTTAGAGCTTTTCAAAAAAATTACATATTAATATAATTTTTGTTGGTGCTCTTCCACAAATATCAAATATGTCAAGTATCTAAAGCATCTCCTTTCTAACAAGAAGAAATTTATGGAGCTATTGATAATTAATTTAAGTGAGGAGTGCTCCATTATCTTGCAAAACAACCTACCTTAGAAAATCAGAGATCTAGGAATTTCTACTATTATCTATAATATTGATTGTAAATTAGAAGGGTATTAGTAGACTTAGGAGTTAGTATTAACTTGATTTCATATGATATATTTTAGAAATTAGGATTGAGTGAACCTAGGCTAACTAGGATGAGTATTCAATTAGCAGATAGATCAATTATCTTAAGGGCATTACAAAGGATGTTTTGGTTAATGTTGACAAATTTATCTTTCCTATTGATTTTGTGATAGTTAATATGGAGGATGATGGAGATATTTCCTTAATCTTGGGACAACCTTTCCTAACTACTACAAAAACTATTCTAGACGTGCATGATGAGAAATTAATCCTAAGGGTAGAGGACGAGAAAGTAGTTTATGGGGATAAGTCATGAGACATCCCATACTTGTTTCTATATAGATGTGATTGATACTGAAATTTCTCATACTATGTAAACGACATTATTGTAGAGGTTGCAACTACCTTTTGAGAGAGACACTCTGCTTTTGAGTTTCCTAGCTAATTCATTAGGAAACCTCATGTTTGGATTCAATAATAGTTATGATGGAAAGGTTATGTTATGCTAGAATACACGTTGAAGTGAAGAATTGGAAGGACCTTCTTAAGGCCATTTCTGACATGAAATTGAATGAAAGTGGAGAGCTTGTAGAGACTGAGATTAAGTTGTTTTATACTTGGAAACCTACATCTTCTAACTATATAAGGAAGCCTAAAAGGAAAGAAATACAACACTGGTACTTATGCTGAGCTTTTAAAGATTGATGAAGCAAATGAGAAGTAAGCTAATTCTACTCCCTCTAATGCTTCCAAGGATCCTTCTATTGAATCTAAAAGGGAAGTACCTCCTGAAATATTAGATAAAATAGCACGAGATGTTCATATAATGAACACTTCTACAACTAACCAAAATCTTGCACCACCACTAAAAGCAATGTAGACTATGAAGGTCTCTGAGTTAGGGGAAATAGAGTTGTCATTTATGGGAACTAATGATGAGGCTAACAAATAAAAAACTTTAGTTCCAGGAAGGAGATGAATGCAACCTCAGATAGTATATTTTTGGAACCAGGACCTTCTTCAAGAAGAAGATCAAGAAGGAAATGGGTAAGAATATATATAAGGAGAACAAACCTTGAATTAATTCCAGTTCCTTTCTCTATTTTGTCCCCTGTGACTATTATGGTATGGAATGTGAGAGGAATGAACAATCCTCTAAAAAATCAAGCTATCAAAGATATCGTTTTGAAAAAAAGACCTTTGATTTTGGGATTACTTGGGGCAAAAATAAAAGTGGAGAAGTTGAAAACTAGTCTTAGTTTTTTGGGTTCAAATTAGGGTTTCCACTCCAATCATATCAATCATTTTAATGGGAGAATCATTCTTGCTCTCAATGGTGAGAGAGTTAGTCTCTAACCTGAAAACTACTAATCAATTATTACACCTCTCTTATTGCTTAAGGTTCATATAATCTAAGTACCAACAAAAGTTTAGCTCATAATCATAAAATCAAGACTAAGGAAAAAACATAAAACTAAAAGAACCATGATAAAATCCCTTTTAATCTAATCCTCTTTAGATTGATGAATTTGTTTCCTTACTTGTTCTTTGTTCTTTGTTCTCCCTGTCATTCTAGGCCATCAATTTGTGTTTTCCTAAGCCTCATATGAACCCCTTTTGACTTCCCTTATTTTATCTTTATTTTATATAATTATAGCTCGAATTTATGGTTTTTAAAGTAGACATGGTCACTCATATGGTCATATGCATGAATGTGTCCCTCAATCTTGTTTTAATCTTTGAAAAATATGATCTCAAAGAGTTACACAAGTAGCCACACGGCCATGTAGACGTACATGGGCACCCATATAGCTGTGAAGACTTACATGGGCAACCATTAAAATAGCTTCAATTTTTCTGTTTTCTATCCAGATTTTTCCCTGCTTCTCCTTTTTATCCGTGAAGGCTAATGAGACCTAAAAATAGGTACCATAAATCATAAGAAACTCTCAAACAAACAAGCACAATGCATTAAATATAAGATTAGAAATATAGTTTATTTAGAATTTATCATAATTAACTTTGAATCTTCTACATTTGTTACTTAAAATTCAACTTAATAAATAAGTATAAGAAATTCTTAAGAAATCATAATCTTTCATTAATCCAAAGAATGAATCAATTCAAACATAATCATTTTAGGGTTCATGGCACTTAAATTTATATCTTAATTAGTTCAAATTGAAACAAAGAAAATTTACAATCAACATGAAAGAAGTTTAAATTATCATGGCTTGAATCTTGAATTTTATTGATGAATCTTGTTATTTCCCTAAGATTATTTTCTTATTAATCTTAGCAGCTTTCCTAAGCTTCCAATTGCTTTTTAGTGTTTCTTTATCAGTCTATGACCTCTCCCTTTAGTTTTTAACTAACACTACCTTTAAAATATGAAACCCTAGAATCTCCACCTAACACAGCCAAAACATGATACTGAGTTGGAATTTTGTGTTAGTTAAGACACTATTCTGGAACTTTTACAAATATAAATCATCACCAACATGAGTGAGAATGTACGTTCATGCTTCCACCGTATCAGTGAACATGGGTAGAACACATTAGGATGTTGTATACATTGGAAAAACAATATCCTCCTTAATTGAACACAGTCAAAATATGGGAATGTGTATGTACCATGTTAGTAAGATAGATAAGTCTCCCAGGTATAAAATGCAGTATGATTCAATATATGGAGCAACACAGTACCTTGTTGGTACTGTGTTCTAAGTCTTAACTTAAAATCTGGACTCAATTCTTCACAACTTTATTTTAAGTACCAAATGCTATGAAAAAAGCTAAAACCCAATCATAATGCTCTAGAAAAATGATGCTAAAAATATAGTCTTTGTAGCACATATCACTTCACTCAAAATTTTAAGACCTTCAATTGTCTTATATACAAACTAATGCATTTCTTTGTTACATTCGATGTAAGAGCTATTAGAGATTTTAAGTCTTTCCTTATATCAAGCACTTTTACTCCTCTTTATTGTTTAAGCCAATAATCACCATTGTGTAAATAGAACATCTTACTCAACCACGTTTTTAGTTTGATTACAAGCATATATCTTATGTGCAACCTACAAACACATTTTACTCTATCATCTAGAACAAGTATTTGCAGGCATAAATCATCACAATCTAGGTATAAAGTTCAATACTCTTAAGGGAAGAATAGGCATAACTTCTATGATAAAATGGAAACCCCATTCACACCTCTTTATACATTAAAGAAGATTGCATCAAGCATTCATTTATAGTAGATATTGTACATATAATCATGGTAGCTCATTTCACTACCCTAGTGTTATGGGCAGCGTTACAGATGCCGAAAATACAGCTCCTAAATCGTAAAAATCAATCTTGGTTTACAAAAGATTTACACATGTGAAGAAAAAGTCAACTTTCTAAATTAGTTTTCCTTATATTCTTATTCAGATATTATTATTGATTCTAGAATGTCTTATTTTGGTTGTTTAAGAGAGTCTATGTATGGCAAGTGGGGTTAAGGGTTAAAGACTAGCCTACCCTCACTTGTAATATATAAACGTTATTTTCATATGGAATAAGACAAGTAGAATTTTCATATTTAGCAGTTGTGAACTCCTAAAGTTCAGAGATCATAGTGTTCTCTCTAACGAGTCCTTAATTCAATTCAGCACACGTTGAAAGGGTAGATATTCTAACAGGCAAAGGTCTCCATCTTTTGATCCTATAGTGAATCATATACCCATAACTCGATCCGAGACATAGGTCCATAACAACTTGGTATCGGAGACAACAATTATGGGTGACTTTCAACTTTTACAGCAACAATTTGAGAGGTTTATGCAGATGTATCAAGATGACCACATACGTGCAACAAAGAAATTGGAGGAATTGTCTAGAGAGATTGCAACAGTCAAGTTGGAATCAAAAAGTAAGCAAACAAACAGTTGTTCAAGCGGCGGCAAAACAAGTTGGCCAGTAATAGATAACTATAATACCAGTAACACAGAAGGAGGCTCTTATGTCCCGAGGTATTCTAAGTTAGAATTTCCTTTATGGGGGCAAGGAGGATCCCTTGTGTTGGTTAAATAGGTGTGACCATTTTTTTCGTCACCAACACATGCCTGAGGAAGACAAGGTGGGCTGGTCATCCTTTCACTTTGAAGTTGACACTTTATTGTGGTTTTTAAAACTAGAAAGGGATTAACCTAAGTTGAATTGGGGCGACTTCAAATAGCAATGCAACTTAAGATTTGGCCTAACTATTCGTAACAGTAAACTTGGAGAACTATCTAAACTCAAACAAGATGGGACAATCATAGAGTACCAACGTCGTTTTGAGCAATTGTCAGCTTGCGTCAGTACCATAAATGCAGAACAAGAGGTACAACTGTTCATTAGTGGGTTGCAAGAACATATTGCGGTCAAAGTGGAGATTAAAAATCCATATGAGTTCACTAGTGCAATGAGTCTCGCTCGTTTGTACGAAAGGCGTGGAGGGGGTATAAGAATACCCTCCCATCGGTTCGATGAAATGTCAACCCCCTTAATCCTATCAAGCTGCCATCAGTTAAGTGTTTGACTCGAGCCAAGATGGAAGACAGGAGAAGCAAGGGACTTTGTTTCAATTGCGATGAGCAATATGTACCTGGTCATCAATGTAAAAGGTTATTTGCACTAGAGATTTGGGAGAATGATGTATACCTCAAGGAGGAAGGTAGTTGCAATGAGGTGCGTAGTGAACTAGAAATTTCCATCCATGCGATTATAGGCATTCGAGTGCCGCAAACTATGCAAATTTCAGGAAGCCTAAAAGGAAAGCCTTTGATTGTGTTAGTTGACTCTTTGAGTACCCATAGCTTTGTAGATGAGAGCTTAGCGCAACAATTGAGGATCTTGGTGGACCAACGAGACAGTTTGCAAGTCATGGTAGCCAATGGAGAACGTGTTTGCAACTTAGGTATATGGAAGAAAACTCAATTACAACTAGGTAATCAACACTTTAGTGTTGATTTGTTTGTCCTACCCTTGTATGGATTTGACACTGTATCAGGCGTGAATTGATTGTGCACTCTGGGTCCGATTATATGGGATTTTTCAGTTATGAAGATGAGCTTTACAAAGGACAGTCGTGTGGTGGAATTAGAAGGAGTCAAGGATAATCACCAAAGCTCCATTAATATGATATCGACAACAATTTTCGAAGTAGACAGAAATTTGGAAGTGCAATGGTTGGTAGTTGAATTTAAACCAGTGTTTGCATCACCTTCAACTTTGCCTCCTAAACGTAACCTCGATCATCACATTATACTTGAACTAGGGACAGGTCTCATTGTGGTTCGCCTTTATCACTATCCTCATCTTCAAAAGGATGAGATTAAGATGTAATGTGTGAACATGTTAGCAAAAGGCATTATTTGTCCAAGTCAGTCTCCTTTTTCGTTACCTGTACTTTTAGTGAAGAAAAAGGATGAAAAATGACGATTTTGCGTAGATTATCGAGCGTTGAATGCCAAGACAGTGAAGGATAAATTTTCCATCCCCGTCATTGAAGAGTTATTAGAAGAACTACATAGTGGTCGATTTTTCACTAAGTTGAATTTGAGTATGGGTTATCATCAAATTTTGATGCATCGGGAGGATGTGGAGAAAATAGCTTTTCGAACTCACCATGGGCACTTTGAATTTTTGGCAATGCCCTTCGGCCTTATGAATGCTCCATCCACATTTTAGTCCTTAATGAATACAGTATTAGTCCTTACTTAGGAAAATTCATCTTTATTTTCTTTGACGATATTCTTGTGTATAACAGAACCTGGGTTGAGCATATGGCCCATTTGTAGATAATTTTTTCTGTCATGTTGGAACAACAATTATTCTTAAAGCAATCTAAATGCTTAATTGGCCAAACTTCAGTTTCCTACTTAGGACATACTATCTCAGAGAGGGGGTATCGATGGATCCCAGTAAGGTGGAAGCAATGCTCCTTTAGCCCAAACCTAACACTACTCGCAGATTGTGGGGTTTCTTAGGTCTCACGAGGTATTATCGTAGGTTTGTGAAGGACTATGGCTCTATAGCCGCTCCATTAACCAACATGCTTTGAAAAAATTCTTTTATCTGGACTGAAACTTCTTCTATAGCATTTGACAAACTCAAGGCTACAATGGCTAGTACTCTTGTTTTCACTCTTCCGGACTTTTCTCAACCCTTTATTGTGGAGTGTGACACTTTAGATAATGGTATTGGTGCAGTACTTCAATAAGGGGGTCATCCCATAGCTTATTTTAGTCGATCATTGGCCGCTAGGAATAAAAAATTACCTGCCTATGAGAAAGAGCTCATTGGTTTGGCCAAGGTAGTTCTTCATTAGCGACCTTACTAGTGGGGGCAACCTTTTACGGTGAGAACTGACCATTATAGCCTGAAGTTTCTTCTTGAACAACGTATCATTACTTCCCCACAACAACATTGGATTAGTAAATTGATGGGTTATCAATTCTTTGTGGAATACTGGGCTGGAAAACAAAATGTGGTGGCAAATGCACTATCTAGGCAAAATGAAGATCAAGCTTTGCTTGCCACCATTTCATTACCACAATTGGGTATTTTTGAAGATATCCGAAAAGAGATTTTGTAATATGAGGAATTACAACAGTTATTAGCCCAAATTCAAGCAGGGACAACAGATGACAAGTGGAAAGTGCATGAGGGGCTGATTATGTGTAAAGATAAAGTGTATTTGCCTAAAGATTCCCCCTTGATTCAAGGCTTATTAGTTGCCATCCACAACCAACATCATGAGGGATATCAAAAGACACTCCATCGCCTTGCCTCTGATTTCTATTAGATAGACATGAAGCATGATGTTCAAGAATTTGTTCGTGCTTGTTCAGTTTTCCAATGCCACAAAACTGAGCATCTGCATCTAGTTGGTCTTTTGAAACCTCTACTTATTTCACAACAAATATGGTCAGATATCTCTATGGATTTTATCAAGGGCCTTCCAACCTCTCACGGTAAAAATGTCTCTTACTGGTGGTCGATCGACTTTCTAAATATGCTCATTTTGAGCCTTTATCACACCCTTATATTGCAGTTAGTGTGGCTAGATTGTTTTTTTAATCACATTTTGAGACTATTGTTAGTGATCGAGATGTTGTTTTTACTAGTTCCTTTTGGTCAGAATTGTTTCGTTTGAGTGGCACCAGATTGTCCTATAGTTCAGCGTACGATCTCAGTCGGATGGCTAAACTGAAGTGGTTAACCGTACCATTGAGATATATTTGAGATGTTTTACGAGTGACAAACCGAAACTGTGGGTTAATTGGCTTGCTTGGGCAGAATATTGTTATCACATGAGTTTCCACTCTTCTTTGCGGACTACACCATTCGAAGTGGTTAATGGCCAACCTCCACCTCGCCTTATGTCTTATTGTGCGGGTTCAGCTAAGTTGGAGGTTGTGGATTATGAATTTACATACTCAAAATGTTGTTTTGGAGGAATTGCATGCAAAGCTACTATAGGCCCAACAAACCATGAAGGCTTCGTATGATTCCCATCATCGAGATGTGCCCTTTACGGTAGGTGATTTTGTTTTATTGAAATTACATCCTCACCATTTCCTTTCCTTGGTTTCTATGAGGAATAAAAAGATTGCTCCAAAATTTTATAACCCTTTTCGTATTTTGGAGAACATTGGTGTTATTGCTTATAAATTGGAGTTACCCTTGTTAAGTCAGAATGACTTCACTAAATGATTTCGATGAAAGACAAATAGTGAAGTTAAAATGAAAAGCAGACGATATAAAAAGCAGACGGAAGCAAATATAGAAGCGCAAGTAAAAAGAAAACAGACGGAAGAAAAAGCAGAAGGAAGTAAAAAGCAGACGGAAGCAAAAGCAGACGGAAGTAAAAAGTAGACGGAAGCAAAAGCAGACGGAAGAAAAAGTAGACGGAAGCAAAAGTAGACTCAAAAGACAAACTATAGAAAGAAGACGGAAGAATTGTAAATGCATCAGTTTGAGTTAGTTATAGAACTCAACTGAATAACCGTTTCTTTGAAGAATCAAGAAGCAATTGAAGACGAAGACTATATATACAAATCGGAGACGGAGATTGAAAAAGTTACACGAGTTAGACAAGTTATCAAAGTTAACAAGCTTAGAGAGAGATTATTGTGCGAAACATCTAGAGCTATTTCTTTACTGTAACAAAACTCAAACACTCTTTCATTTTGAAAGTAGAGCTATTTCATCTTGTGCATCTTGATATCGATATTAAGTCGTGTATTAACTTATGATTCACTTCAACCCTTAACTGCGAAAATGCATCCAGTTTTTCATGTGTCTTGTTTGAATAAATTTATCGATAATCAATACCTAGTGCAACCATCTTTATCGACTATGCATAAAGACGCAACACTACCCCTTCCATAAGTAGTTTTAGATTCTTGAATTAAGGGCACAACAAAATAAGTTCTAGTTCATTGGGATGACCTTTCTCCAGCTGAAGCCTTGTGGGAAGATGCGGATTCTCTGTCTAAAACAGTTTCCTTCTTTAGCATTTGAGGATAAGTGCATTTTCGAGGGGGAGAGTGATGTTATGGGCAACGTTACAGATGCTGAAAATACAACTCCTAAATTGCAGAAATCAATCTTGGTTTACAAAAGATTTACACATGGGAAAAAAAGTCAAAATTTTAAATTAGTTTTCCTTATATTCTTATTCGGATATTATTATTGATTTTAGAATGTTTTATTTTGGTTGTTTAAGAGTGTCTATGTATGGTAAGTAGGGTTAAGGGTTAAAGACTAGCCTACCCTCACTTATAGTGACGAAACCAGGAATTTAAGATAGGAGGGCCCAAATAAAATATCGATTTCATAAGTTCTTCATTAATAACCTCCTTTGATACTGAAGGTGCTTTATTAACATTCTGATTTAAATCATACGGTAATGACTGAACAGTCGGTCTTAATTTTTTAAAGTATTTTTTCAAAACTGCAAAATAAAATATTAGTTAGAACCAATATTTACTAATTCCATAAAAGAGGTAGCAGCTGTCAAATATACTAAAAAATAATTGAATCTCCTTTTCTTTTATATATACATATATATATTCCCTACTGTTCATAAGCCTCAAAAAGTCATTCCCTACCGCAACAACTTAGTTAAATTATTGATCAAACGTTCATACATGCATTCCTGTCGTGGAATAAATATTATAAAACTTGGCGATATAAAAAGCAGACGTGACGGAAGAACAAAAAGTCAAGAAAAATGGTCAGATATGTCAATTAGCTATGAACAAGTATTACGCAGGGGTAAATCTAGTTTAGCTCGATCACATAGGAAAAGGGCAGGAAAACAATGATAATCCAGATTTGAGTTTTGAAACTACCTTGAAAGCTTTACGTTTTTCCTATTGTCAATCTCTTTTAAGATTGGAGCATCAGAAATTTTAATATCTAATTTATGGGCAATCTCAAGAAGCGAGGGAAAAGCAACTTGAAAGTTGATTAGCATATGCTCAAGATCTTCATCCTTAAGCTTGTGTAAGTTATTCTTGTAAGCTTGTGCCGTATGCCCGCATCATTTATCAAAGATAAAGGGTATTATATATAATATTAATTAAAAGTTAAAAATATTTAATTTTTTAAATATATAATATTAATTAAAAGATAAAGGCCTGATAGTGATATCTATCTCCTTCCATGTTTCCAAGTCTCCTTAAATATAGCATCATCCTTTGGATTGCTTGCAAACCAAAAATTACAACTAAAGACAAACTCTCTTTCTTAAACTTTGTGATTACTGGCTGTTTACTCTTTCTTAAACTTTGTGATTACTGGCTGTTTATTTTGTTCAAAACCTATCTAGACCTTTAATCATCTTTCCTTAGATTGTCATTTTGTTGTTTGATTAAGAGATGAGCTTTTTTGCAATAGAAACAACGACTCTTTCCCTCCTAACAACACTTATGTCAACACATCGCCTTGGCTTCTCTTTTAAAATTGAAGTTTAGGGGTAGAGGCTATTAAAGATAGGCACTAGATTCCCAAGTTAAGCGAGTTATATGAATTTATATGAATAATGGAAATCAAAGTTGACGAAGGCATTGTGACGTATGCTCAAAGTTTATAGATATGATGTGACGTAGGTAGGACAAGTTTACTAAAACAACTTGTACGAATATATTGATGATCTAAATTTGATCATAGTCTATGTTGATTTATGGAATACTTGTGTATTCTTTTGACATTTCAGTGAAAGATAAAATCCTAATTTCTACTTTTATATGGATTGATGCGGTTGAGCAAAGCCATACCTAAATTTGGTATTCAAGCTAAAGTCAGTCAACCCAAAGTAATTTATTTCAAATGCTATACTAACAAGTTCTAAAAATTTATCATTTAGTAATTCTAATAACTCTATCTACTCATATTTTAGATTTCCTTGACTAAAAATTAAGCTTATTCCACTACAGTACCAAAGTCTTTAATTAATTAATAATAAATGTCAAAAGGAAAATATGGGTTTCATTCTAAACACCGTGTTTCATTATAATCAAATATTGTCAAAAAAAATTATATGTGTATTTTTATCATTAACAGTCGATCTATTAATTATGGGTAAGACTGTGTATTGTTGGACCTTCCCGAATCTTATGCTTCAGCGAAATTTTTACTGAATTGTTATTGTTATTATCTTAATCTAGTGAAAAATATTAAAGAAGAAACCTCTTTAACCGATCCATCATTTAATAAATAATCAAATTGTAAAATAAAAATATTTAAAATGCCTTTTATTTTAAATAGATGATAATTCTTGTTTATTTGAGTTGTAAGTGTTTATGTAAATCACAAATAAATAATTCTTATTGGTATTATAAACGTTGCTTATTAATTATTGTTGGCCCACTAATAAATAGATAATTGAATGAATACTGAATTTTTATTCATTAATTAATATCTTGAATTATTCATACAAATTCTATTTCTTCATACGTCTCCCTCCAAACACGCCCTTAACAATATCTAAGTTGCCACGCAAGCGCAATGCCTTTGTCTCATTGACTCGTTAACGTTTGGTTATTTGGACCAAAATTATGTCCCTTTTTGTATTTGTCTCAGAACAACACATAGGAGTCTCCTTGTAAGTGTTGCTTTGCTTCTCTCCCTCGAAAAACAAAACCCGAACACACGGAGGACGAGAAAGTGAAGGAAACGCCGAGAAACCGAAAGAGGAAAAAAAAAATAATTAATTACTTACAACTGAAAAGAAATACAAGAATAGGAGTGAGAGAAAGTGAAGAAAAGGTTAGAAGAGAGAGGAAAAAACAATGAAGCACATTTTCAAGAAGCTTCACATAGGCAGCAATCACGAGCCACACCGGTCAAACGAAGCCGGTGCATCGCCATCATGTGCTACCGATCATCGAGTGGCCTCCTCCGGCAACTCTCCGGCCAGTCCGCCATCGTCTTCCCCGTCTCCAACGGCCACCGTTTCGACAACCACCAACACGACCACGCAGTCGTTGGCAGCACCCGTCAACAGTCTTTCCGATTACTTCTCGTCAGAGGAGGAATTCCAGATGCAGTTGGCGTTGGCGATCAGCGCGTCGAATTCGGATTTTGGAGATGATCCGGAGAAGGATCAGATCCGGCAAGCGACGCTGCTGAGCTTAGGAGGGAATCATAATGATCCGATCGATGTGAAGAGAGGGGAAGGTGAAGCTGACGCGGAGGCTTTGTCGAGGCAGTATTGGGTGAGTTTGGTGTGAATTTCTGGGGAAAGAGTTCAATTTTTGGAAATTCGGGTTAATTATACTGAATACCGGTGTTCAATTCTTGTTTTCTGATCGTTGATGCTTAATAGTTCTGAATTTGAATTTTGGTACTGAGTCGCAGCTAATTAGGTCAATTTATGCTCCCAAATTTTGGAATTTACACTGTTGAATTGGGGAAATGAGGTCGAGTCAACTGTTGGTTTGTTGAGGCTGACTTTAATTTGGGCATTCGTATAGAGTTTGAAGATAATCCTGAATTTTTTTTTTTGTTTCAATTGAGATTTTAATTGGGCAGTTTGTCTAAATTCCATGGTTAATTAATCTAATCAAATCTTGAAATTGGGAACCTGGTTGTGAATATGGAGCATTTGGCTTTTGAGCAATAGGATTGTTTTCAAATGCTTATCTATTTGTCGCAGTTAATCTTGGTTCACAGGTATATCTTAAATGAATTGTGTTGCCACATTCTTTGTTGTTTCAGTTACTTACATTTCAGTATTTTGTTTACATGGGGTTGACGATTTTGGCATCCTTCTGACATGCATGTAATCTGTCTTATTCATTTAGCAATTGATATTGTGCACAACTTTCCCGTAGTTCAGAACTCAGACCAAGCGACTCTATCTTGGAAATTAAATACCTGGACTTTAACTTGGTCAAATATTATTAAGTCAATGAAAAATCAGTTTCTTTGTGGTACACTTGAGTCCTCCATTGCCATTTCAAAGATGCAGCAGTTCCTTGAGAAATTCAGCAGCTTCTGCTCTAAAGTTATGTTGGTTGGGCCAATTGTTTTAAGTTTCTTGTTGAAGTGTGGCGTAGACTCCCAATTTTATTCAGGTTGCTGATGTTGTTGTACTTATATTATGATTTCTGTGCTATCATCGTCAAAATGTACCCAAAACAATTTTTTTTTCTGAATTATATTCATCTCAACTTCTGTCAATTTGGTTACTCAGGAATATAATGTGCTTGATTATGAAGAGAAAGTAGTGGATGGATTTTACGATTTATTCTCCACAAGCTCAGCTCTTCATGCAAAAATGCCATCTCTAACAGAGCTAGAAACAAACCTTGGGAACTCTGGATTTGAAGCTGTAATAGTCAACCGACAATTCGATCATGTTTTAGAAGAGTTGGTTCAAGTAGCACAATGTATTGCCCTTAGTTGCCCTCCTACTGAAATTGGAATGTTGGTTCAACGTCTGGCTGAAGTTGTAACATTACACATGGGTGGGCCAGTAAAAGATGCAAATCTTATGCTGGCAAGGTGGATGGAAAAGAACGTGCAGTTGAGGACGTCCCTTCAAACAAGTGTACTGCCTATTGGGTCCATTAATATTGGTTTGTCTCGTCACCGTGCTTTGCTTTTCAAGGTTAGTGTCATTTTCTGAAATATTGTATGCGGTCTCTTGAAGGTTCTGTTATTACTAGGACGTCATAATCTTCTATATACTTGCAAGTTTTACATCATTTCCATTTAATATAGGTATTGGCTGACAATATAATGCTACCTTGTCGCTTGGTGAAGGGGAGTCATTACACCGGTGTTGAGGATGATGCTGTCAACATAATCAAGTTAGAGAATGAGAGGTTATAGCTTGTTCCTCTTATAGTAGTTTTCTCTTTTTTCTTTCCTTTTCAATGTGTGGATTGACTATTGAGAAGTGTAGTTTGTTTTGGAGTCGATTGTTTTTGAAATTTAACATTGAATTAGTTTCCAGCTTGCTTCCCTTGTGTGTGTGTGTGTGTGTGTGTGTGTGTGTGTGTGCTTATTTTGCATGTGAGAAATTGACAGAATGGTCCCTGAGGTTTAATAACAATTGCACTTAAGGACAAAAATCGTAAAACTATAAGTCCTTGGGAGTCAAATTAGTTTTTAGAGTTATTCTGATTAAAAGATCGTTTTCTAGATGAATTAAACCCATGTAACATCAATCTCAGCTAATAATATTCGTAGGGTTTGCTAAAGCTTTAGCCATCAAAACACATTCTTAATCTTTGTTGTCTGGTTTGCACACACTATGAACTTCCTGGAAATTGTCCTTATGTTACCTTGTGCTCACTTAACATATATTTATGCCTTCAGGGAGTTTTTAGTTGATCTCATGGCAGCTCCTGGGACACTTATACCAGCTGATATTCTTAGTGCAAAGGAGACTACCTTTAAACCCTACAACTCAAACATAGGTAAAGTCTCTCCCCTGCATTCCTCTAACGACTCTGGAGTTGCTTACAGTAGAATAAAGCCATTACACGGTGAAGGAACTAGTCAGACCTCTTCAGTGAATTGCAATTTACCTTCTGTTGGAACATCAAATGCTGTGTCCTCACCTTCGCTCTTGGGTGCTGGTTGTGACTCTGATGTTAGTTCTTCAGGCTTATCATATGAAGGAGCTCCTTATAATCAACTTGGCAATTTCTCCTCCTCTGTTGTTGGGAATTCTTTGTTCAAGGGGAGTCGGGGTACCCATGCAGTTGGTGACGGTGTAAGACTGAATGTTAATGTGGTTCCATATGGTGAAAAGAATGTGGAGGATTCCAAAAACCTTTTTGCAGATCTTAATCCATTTCATATTAAAGGAACTGGAAAAAGTGCTATACAATATAAACCTTTGGAGAATAAGTCTGAGCTTCAGGGACAGAAAAAGAATCCTCTTCCTGGTCGACCTCCTGTACCATTGATGTGGAAGAATCGGTATGCTTATAATGAGGTTTCTAATAAAAAGGAGTATGATCATATGGATGGCATGTATCCAAGAATTAATCGAGAACCGAATAATTATAATCAGTCATCCGTAGCTTCCACCAGCTCTACCATATCGGAAAATGTATATTCTCAGGCTTTCAAGCCATCCACCAAAGCAAATTCATCTAGAAGTGGCAACACTCAAAATTCTTCAAGTAATACTAGTTCTGTTTTGGCATCTGCTGCAAGTCTGTGTTATGAATTGCCAGTAGGTAAGGGAATCAACACAAATCCTCAAGAAGATAACTCCGCTGATGCAATGAATTCACAAAACAATGCAGAAGCCACGGCTAATGAGCATGAATGTAGTGAAATAGCTGTTCATGATTGTGAAAAACACATTCATGTCGGATTCATGGTGCCCAATCTGAAACTAAAAGATCCAGAAAGTCCAAGTTTGCCTACCGACTCCAACATGAACAGAGTTGATCAAATATTGGATGATGCAGATGTAGGTGACTGTGAAATTCCCTGGGAGCATCTGGTTATGGGAGAAAGGATTGGACTAGGTAATAGCATGCTTGATATGAGATATTTAATTTGATTAGAAATTTGGTTGCCATGATTATTAACTTTCTTTTTGGCCTTCCTGTGTGCATTTTATGTAAGCAGAATATGTTATAGATTTACACCTTCAAAGAATTAGAAATATGTTACTGATGACATTACCAGAGCCAAAATTGCAATATTTTCATGTATATCAGTCATTTATACTTACTTGCATCTATCTACATAAATGCAAGTTTTTGAGTCCCATCCCATCCCTCTCTCTCTCTCTCTCTCTCTCTCCCTCCCTCCCTCCCTCACTCTCTCTCACAATCATGTTTCTTGTGTGTAGGTTCATACGGAGAGGTCTACCGTGCTGATTGGAATGGAACGGTAAGCTTGATGTTCACAAGTTTAAGCATTGGTTATAATTAAGTGGTTGTAAAATGTTTGAACCTGAACATGTCTATTAAGCTAATTTGTTTATTATGAAAAAGCATTCTTTGTTTTATTGTTCAAGTCTGTCTCTTGTAATGAATGTTGCCATTTAATGCTAAGCTTGTCATTTTCCTAACGATTTTTCTTTCAGTGTCTTTGTCTTGCTTTTCTGCATTTTAGGATTAAGAAGTTAATTCATGAGCTTTATCTTATGTATGATGGCTTGCTGCTTATTCAGGAGGTTGCAGTAAAGAAGTTTTTGGACCAAGATTTCTCAGGTGCTGCTTTGGCTGAATTCAAGCGAGAGGTAAACAAAGTTTACCTCAATACAAACTCATATGTTGCTAATTGGGGCTTTACATTTGTTATTTGCCCACTACAAGGCCAAAAAGATTGAAAGAATGCAAGGGAAGTAAGAACTGACTGGTTGCTATGCCTTGTCATTGAATGCTAACTCTTTCATTTTTCTACTCTGATATTTCATTTATGGGCTAGTGGTGATAAAATTTGGCCTTATGGGCAAGTGGAGATAAATTTGGACAAAGTTTTGATAACTGTGCTATCTTCTTACTGACTTTGATATTGTTAGTGATGGTATGTATTAGTAACTTTTGTGATTTCTTGTTTATTTGTATCTTGGGACGCAAAAAGGACTTGAAGAATTAATCTAATATATCAGAGATAGCCCCCTCGATAGTCTCTTTTAAGCTCAAAATTTTTTAAACTGTTCTTTTTTGTTGTTTCATTATGTCATATAAAGGTGCGAATCATGCGTAGACTGCGCCATCCCAATGTCGTTCTATTCATGGGTGCTGTGACTCGTCCTCCTAACCTCTCTATTATCTCAGAGTTTCTTCCAAGGTATTATTTGATACACCAATGCTGTTTTTTATCTTCCAGTAAGTTTCATTTTCTCCCAAGAAAATAGAAAGTCACTTCTTTCTTGATTTAACTGGTTTATGTGTTGTTCATGGTTAGTTTGATAATTGCAAATGTTTTCTGTGAACATATTGTTTGGTTATGTTTGGTTTCCAGAGGAAGTTTGTATCGGATTATTCATCGTCCTAATTGTCAAATTGATGAGAAGCGCAGAATAAAGATGGCTCTTGATGTGGTATGCAATTATCAATCCTTTTGTCTTTAGATCTGTATTAAACATCCATTTTTCAGATTTCAAATCTTCTTATTCTTTTCAGGCAAGGGGGATGAATTGCTTGCATGCCAGTACACCAACAATTGTTCACCGGGATTTGAAATCACCAAACCTTTTGGTTGATAAAAACTGGAATGTTAAGGTATATGGTTGTTCTGTTTCATTGCTTTGTAGGCATGTCAAGTTCTTGTTGATACATCTACTATTCCATGACATTTTCAATAGAGTAATCAGTAGATTGCCTGTGCATTTACTTACTGCTCAAGTCAAGCTGGGCTTTGTAATAGGATATTCAACATCCTACTGTTATCTATCCATATTTTAAGCAATCAACTGGTTCCTCTCAGGATTAGACCTCATAAACATCAACGTTGACATAGTCATGGGATGCATAATTTTTGTTTTGCCTATCAACTCTGTTTCTTTTCTCATTTTAAAGAAAACATTGATATAAAGAACAAGTGGAGTGGTTGATAGATTCTATGCTAAAGAAGTCTGTTTAGATACGAATAATTTCTCCGAAACAAACAGTGTAGTGATTACAGAAATTTGAATCCAAGTATACATGTTTGTAATTCTATAGATTATTTCAAAATATAGCTATAAAATGATGCACCTTCCGCTGAAGGATGAAATGTGGTGGCGTATTTGAGACTGCTATACAAGTTATTGGGTATAGAGTTTGAGGTTTTGTTTTTCCTTCCTTATCTGTCTGGGGTAGTAGAGGATAATGTTACTTGAGCTTGTGCTAGTCTAACACATTTTGTTATCTATAATCAGTCATTTGTTCTAGAAACTGACTGAATTTTAGGCATTCTTCTTAACAAATTGTTACTTTCAGGTTTGTGATTTTGGGTTGTCGCGGTTGAAGCATAACACCTTTTTGTCATCAAAATCAACAGCCGGAACTGTGAGGATTTTTTTACCTTTTCTTTTTCCCCTCCCATTCCATTTATCTTTTATAACTTTCAGTGGTTAGAGAAACTTCCATTTCTGATCTTAACATCTGTCTCTGTCTTATTCTGTTAGCCTGAGTGGATGGCTCCAGAAGTTCTCCGCAATGAACCATCTAATGAAAAGTGAGTTGCTGATGTTCTGTTCTAATGTATACGTAATTCATTTCTTGTAGTTCCATCTGTTCTAAACAATGTATTAGGTTCATTGCCTCTTCTCTTTACTTGTTAGTAGATGAATTTTAGTAAGACAATGAAATATTTGAAGATTTTCTTCCAAGCGTTAGTGTTATTGTATGGAAGCTAGGGTAGAAAAGTGTTTTATTTTGAATTCATTTGCAAAAGGACCAGCACATTGCTGTTGTTCATCTCAGCAAATTCCTGAAGGGATGGCGGCATCTAAGGTTATCGTGAGATCCCTAAATTGCTGCATTAGTGATACCTCCAGGTGCTATATTTTGTTGAAGGATGCATCATAGAAGTCACAATTGTTGACTGTAGCTTGTGGAATTGAGACAAAAAGAAGTGGTGCAGGAATGTCTTATGGAAATTGGGATTAACAGTAATTTATGTCAGCCATTGCCTTGAAGCAATTCGGAGTACTTTTATAATAAATGCATGTTTGTTGTTTTGATGTACAGGTGTGATGTATATAGTTTTGGAGTAATTCTCTGGGAACTTGCAACACTAAGATTGCCATGGAGTGGGATGAACCCAATGCAAGTCGTTGGTGCAGTAGGTTTCCAGAATCGTCGCCTTGAAATACCCAAGGAAATTGATCCCTTAGTTGCTAGGATAATTTGGGAATGTTGGCAGAAGTAAGATTATAAGATATACATTTCTAAAATATTCTACAAGTTATATCGCTTTCCTAATATGAATTCAATTACTTAATGGTTGTCAATGTTTTGTTATTTCCAGCGATCCAAACTTGCGCCCTTCATTTGCAGAGCTTGCAGCAGCTCTCAAGCCTTTACAGCGACTTATCATCCCGTCACATGTTGATCAGCCAAACTTACCCCTGCAACAAGACATCCAAGTAAATTCTACACCTTGAGACATTCCAAGTTCCCAATTGTGAATAGACAAGAAATTCTCTTAATTGCCTTTAAGTGAGGCTACTGTATTCAATTTTCACAAAAAGATGAACAAAAATGAGAGGGAAAATACAAGTAAAGCTGTAGACGATGGTTTAGGTTGTGCCAGGTAAAAGCTGCTGTTACTGCCCAAGTAAAATAGTGGCAGCACTTTTGTACAGTTGGACCTCTGTGTTATGCCTGTATTAAGAAACTCAAAACTTCTTATTATGTACCTCTTTAAAGATAAAGAGGATATTGTCGTTTCACAACTGAAAAAGAAAATTATTGCAAATGTGAGTAAAGATGCTTTTTGCCATTTTTCTATGTATCATTTCTATTTGATCTCTTCTTATGCGACTTTCTCCGCCTGGTCTCTTGTTGTCTGGAGTCTTTAAGATCAGGAGAATCAGTTCTTGTGTTTCTTGTATGGCATATTGTGAGAAGAAGTATATGTGTTGTGATATAAAGTTACATCCGGAACATCTCTTAAATCAGTCAGCTGCTACAATGCTATAGCCGATAATGTTTAAAGAAATATTTCTTTAACACACCACCATGCTTCACAAACCCAGCTTTCTCCAATACCTGTTGTGAAACCTTATTTTCTGTAAAAATAAGCCCCTCGACCCTCCCCAAATGCTTCCAATTCCTTTCTAGCCCTTAACATGTCCATATTTCCTGCTTCTGTTGCTATACTTTTACCCAAGTACTTTGGCTCCCAGTCCCATGATATAGCAAGTCTCCGCCCTTTCTCTCACTTTGGACAACACCGGGCATAACAATGATTGACCCGATCTCTCCTAACGCAGATTGTTTTAGACCAAAGGTGAGAACCCATGGCATCCTTGGAGTTTAATGTATTCCATGTACAATAGCTTGTCACATCATCATCTCCTGCCCATTCCACGAGGTCATCAATTTCTGATATCTTGAAAGGTCTATGTGATACATATAAAAATAATATAAAGTAGACATAGTTTGTAGTTAAATATGATTAATCATGAGAGATATAAAAGAAGTATTCTAATATTTGAAAAGTAACAAACCAATAAGAAATTTATTAACCCTTTTTTTTTAGCTTTTTCTCCTCTTTTGAACTACTTTCTTCTGTTCTTTTTTTTTCCTCAATTCTTGAGACAATAATTTTAAAACTCAATTTGATCGTAATATTTTGTATCCTATAAAAATAATATAAAATATGCATAATGTATGTTAAAATGTGATTGGTCATAAGAGTAATACGAAAGATGTATTCTAATACTTGGAGGAGTAATCAATCAACAAGAAGCTTGCTTCCATCTATTTGTTTTCTCTCTTTTCTTCTCTCTCTAGCATTTCTTATTTTCTAAACTCTACTTTCTTCTATTCTTCCTCTTTTCCTCTCAATTTTTGATATAATAATTTCAAAACCAGTTTTAATTATAATATTTGGTATTGGATTCAATCATCTCAATCTTTGATTCTTGATTCTTGATTTTTTATTCTTTTTATTCTTATTTATTCATCTCAATCTTTGATTCTTGATTTTTGTTCTCTTTGTTTCATTTCAACCTTTGATTCTTGATTCTTCTTTTCTTGTTTCATCCCAATTTGTTTATTTGTATTCTTGCTTTCTTAGTTTATTGCATATTATCTTTTTAATTGTAAGTATATTGTATTTAAATGATAGATATCTAAAATATTTTCTTTTCGATAATGTGTACCCTGGTTGGTATTATGACAAATTGGCTCAAAATGATATTCATTAGACGATTACATGTCAACCGAAGCATCAATAGAATTCAAAGTCCAATTGAATCACGATAGAGGCGGGCAGAATATAAATCAAAGAAACAATTTGAAGAATCAATGCTCTTTCAACTTATAAATTTGAGCAAAATCTGGAAAAGGATATAACAGAAATAAAAATCCTATTCAAACAATGTTTGTCACAATTCACACTTGGTTTGCCCTTTGTCTCTTCTATCATTATCATCGTCATCAACCAATG
This sequence comes from Erythroxylum citrifolium, assembly GCA_026284465.1. NCBI lineage: Eukaryota > Viridiplantae > Streptophyta > Magnoliopsida > Malpighiales > Erythroxylaceae > Erythroxylum > Erythroxylum citrifolium. Next base: position 42,399,585 of record JANKOE010000003.1, read on the forward strand.
AATTGACTTGGTCCAATTAGGTTAATTCAAATAGTTATGACAATTACGTCGAGGAAGAAGTATTTAGAGAAGAAGAAGAACCATCTCAAAAACATGCAGAATAAACAAGAGAAGAGAGTTACTAAGAAAATGAGGAATTGTTTAAAGAGTTTAAGAAAATGAGCATGAAAGAGAGGTTTGTTAGAAAGCACAGGAGGTTTGTGTACAATGGTAGGTGATAATGATCAGATTGTTAAGACAATAGAGGATGTTGCCTCACCCAGTGTCAATGGTCTGAGGGGCATACCAACACTATAAGGAAAACACTTTGTGCTTTCGTACTCTAGAGGATGTAAACATCATCTTAGTTTTTGATCATATATATATATGTTAGAATTTTACAATGGGCCTACAGGCACACACGAGAAAGAAAGTTAGACCACATACAAGTCTAAGTGAGGTTCCATCCTAAAATCAATTGGTGATAGGTGGAGTAGCCCACTAGACTTATATGT
>JANKOE010000003.1:42430111-42448374 GCA_026284465.1 Erythroxylum citrifolium
GCATACTTTAAGGCCACAGTTCATGGATTATGGTTGCGAAACTTTATCTTAGGTATTGGCATTGTCGACAGTATTAATATACCGTTAAGAATTTATTGTGATAATTCCGCAACTGTTTTCTTCTCTAAGAATGACAAGTATTCAAATAGTGCAAAACACATGGATTTGAAGTATTTGTCTGCGAAAAAAGAAGTGTAAAAACATAACGTGTCAATTGAGCATATTGGTACCAATCTAATGATAGCGAATCCGTTAACTAAAGGCTTACTGCCTAAAACATTTATTGGTCATTTTGACCAAATGGGTATTATAGATAAGTCCTTGTTAGCATAGCGTTTTGACATGTATATATACATATAATTGTTTTGCTCAAAATGTTATGATACTTGTTAATTCAATTACAGACATATTTTTTGCTCGCTTACTTGTTATCCATACTATATTGTATACAATAACTATTTCTGTGAGATAACAATTACAGAATTACTCATTTAAAGTTTTATGAGTTGAGTTGATTATGTGATACATGGAAGGAATCATGTTGTATAACTTATGACCGCCACGATCCCATCATCTTAATTCAATTAAGGATGACTTGATCGATTCCATGAATTGTGTGCACTTAAAGTTTTATTGTTGAATCACCAAGTCGTAACATGGGCCGAGTGGGAGATTGTTATATTATTTAATGGCCTATGTCACTTATAAATTTGAGTCTAATGAATAGAGCCAAACATAATGGTTATTGGGTATTAAAGCCTTGATCTCAAATGGGTTCAAGACCCTTTCTCTCTCTCTTTTAAAAATCAACATGATGGTTAGTTGTTTATAAGTTCCAGAAAATTTATCAAAGAGGTTTCTGAACCATTGAAGAAACAAATCAAAGAAGAGAGGGAATCAATCATGACAAACACTATCATGGATTCAGATATGATTTAATAAATCGATCCATAAATGTCTAACAATGGATTCTGAGGCCTTCATTTTTGTTTAGGAAGGTTATATCACACCACTTTACTTTAGCATTTCTCCTTGTTTCACATCGTCCAAACCATAAAAATGCCTTTAGCAGTCGATGAATCTCCTTACTAATCTTGCAAGGAAGAATCATATGTACTAAACAATGTGTACGAAGACTCCTCAGAACCAAAATAATTAAAGTGACTCTCTAAGCGTAAGATAGAAACCAGTTTTGCCAAGAGAGTGCTTTGCATGTTATCCTCACTAAGATGGAAGTACATTCGACATATTTTAATCGTGAATAAGTAACTTTCACCCCTAGGTATCGCAAAAAGGAGAGTGGATGCTCAACCTGTAGCTTTGCTAAGGCCTTGTTTGGTTGAGAGGTTAGTAATAGAATATGATGGAACGTAACACACTTTCATCGTTTGGTTGAGGTTTCAAAATGGAATGAGATGGAAGGGTTTCATGTTACGTTCCATTCCATTACATTCTAAACAGTGAAAATAAAAAACCTCCAATTTGGAAGGTTTAGGATAGAACGTAAACTAATAAATACATATTACCTAATACCCTCAATAAATTTTCTTAAACCAATTATTTCTTTTAACCCTAACCCTCTTTTTCCCAAACTCATTTATTACGGTTAACAAAAATTGTATATAATTAATAATATTTTTATATTATTTCTCCATACCCTAATAATAATGTTTTTATATTATTAATAATAAATTGTATATAATTCATAATAAAATAAAAATTAATTAAATTTTTATTAATGAAAATAGAAAAATATAAAATTTGTTCTTTAATTGTTTGTATATATTTCTATAAAAATAAAAATAAAAATAATTTATTTTTAAATATAAATCACATATAATATAATAAAATAAAATTTATTAAATAAATAATGATAATATTTTTATATAATTAATAATAAATTGTATATAATTAATAATAAAATAATAAAACTTTTATTAAAATTTTTATTATCTTAAAATAGAAAATAGAAAAAATGTATTTGTCACAGTTATGACTTGAAACGTAACTTTTTAATTGGACATGATTTTTGTTTTAAAATCATAGTGTTAAACCTCCTGTAACAATTATTTTAATATCAGAGGTATAATAGTCATTTATTATACATTACATTCCATTCCATCCATCTTCTAAATAACATTTCACTACATTACATTATAAACCTTTCCATCCCTCCCAAATAACTTTTCACTATATTATATTCCATTTTATTATAAACCGTTCCGTTCTGTTCCTTTCCATTCCGTTAATTAACATCCAACCAAACAGGCCCTTAGGTTGGGACTCTAAAGGTGAAACATTTAAGGGCCATAGAGCTCTGGCTTATAAGGAATCATTTTAAAAGTGATTCCTCATTCTATGATTTTTGGTGTGTTAGTTTATAATTCTCTCCCCTAAATTAAGGGTGAAATTATTTTCTTCTTCAATGTAATTATTTCCCGAATAACGTACAAATTATCTTTTCCCTTCTTTTTATGCTTTATAATTTTCCTTTTTATATATTATATGATTTTCTAATTATTCCAACGTGTTTTACCATAGTATTTGGAGCATAATCATGGTGCTTCTTATACTTATATTTTATTGGCATTTTATCTTAGCCAAACTCTTAATTTTTATAGATGTTGATCTATATTTATTTAAACATTTGGTCTCTACGAGGAAATTTTATATCTTTGGTTGTGCATTTTATCTTTAGCAAAACATCTTATTGTATATGAATTTTAACTTTGGTAAAACGTCTATATTGCACAATCATCATAAAAGAAGATTCGTGTCTTTGGTTATGCATTTTTCCTTTAGCAAAATGCAATTTTGCATTTGCATTTTTCCTTTAGTTATGTTTGTCACATAATTTCCTTATTTGATGATGAGTTATGATAATTATAGAGGAGATATGAATATTAAGAGAAAATAGCCTTTATTGATAATAAGGGCTTAAATGTTTCCCATTCCATGTTCAAGTATTTCTCTTCTACTAAAATATGATAATTTATAAGTTCTTAGCCTAACCACCTTCCTTATAATGGATGGACCATACCACTTGTGGCACGACACTACAACAAAAAAGACCATTGGCTACAAAAAAATCGTAGTTAAAGGTCCCAAAATTGTTGCTAGTAGTTATTGGCGATGATTTATATTCATCACCAAAAATATCGCCAAATCCATATAGCTAAAAACTATAAGCAACGTTTTTCACTAATTGTTGTTAATAGTTTTTGCCTACTCTTTAATTTCATAGGAAAAAAACTATTAACGACATTTTGAGAAATCGTCACCAATAACTTTTGGCTACAATTAGTTTTCGTAGGAAAAACTATTTTAGCTACATTTCTAGAAAAGTAGCTAAAAGTTTTTAGCTACGCTTTGTAAAATGTAGTCAAATTTTTAATCTAAATTTTAACAAAATGTTATATCATATTGAATTATAATTATTTATTACATTTTTATTCCATATTATTATATATAATATTTAGATTTTTTGTTGTTAATTTATTACACAAAAAATTTATACAAAAATAGTTGATAATTTGAAACATTTTATATAAAAAATAAAATATCTTTAAATTTCTTCGTGTTCAAGATTTTAATTACAACTTCAACAATACTTATATATAAAATAGTAAATACAGAGATTAGTTTATAAGATATAATACAAATCACTCAACCTCGTTGCATTTTCTTCAAATCTGTAATTCGAGAAAAAATATTAAATTTAAATTATAATAAAAATATGAATTAAAAGAAAAAGTATGAGAGATGTAATTAATACCATTTACTTTCATCTTCACTGCTTTAGTAATCTAGACCAAGTAATTTTTTGAGGTACTTTTAATACTTGGCCAACTTTTTTCTAGTATTTTGTAGTTGAACCTTAAACGACTTGTTTTCCTCTTCAAGACATTGAATGTATGTGGATCTTAATGAGGATGAAACATTTACCTTAGGGCCAAACTTAAGACCTTTGATATAACTGGAACGTGTACTAAGCACAGTATTGCAAATGTCTTTAACATTTACCTCATTCTCTTTAGACATTTATTTTTGTAATAGCTCTTGCATCTTATTCTAAAATTAAAAAAACAAACCAATATTCAATGCAAGTATTATTATTTAGTACTGCATAAATAATTAAACTTAAAATTTAAATAAATTTTTATACTTACAAAGTTATTTTCTGCTTCTTTTGACATCCACCCTTGTCCCAAAAGGTGGAATCAGCCATCCCAGCTGCCCCCACACCCGGACCCGACTAGATGGTGAGGGGTTAAATCACAGTTTGATCTCGGTCGACCACCTAGCAGAGCGGCCCATGCGCTCCCGTTACCAGGAATCGAACCTTGGTCCTTTTCCCAAGTTACCCTGCTAGATTGCCAACCGAGCTACCCGTGCGGGCACCCTTGACCTTACTTATAGTGACTAACTTTGTATAATGTGATCATATCACACTCTTATCCATGTAGGTCCTTCTCACTTTATTTTATGAAAAAAACGAGAACAATAAATAATATAGTGTTTATTGAAATAAATATAACTTGTAAGCAAAAAGCTTACATATTCATTATAGACGAATACAAATGATTTCGAGCATTAATTGTGAAGAGTTTTCATTTTTCCTAAATGGACCTTTGCCTTTTCACATTTATCCTAAATAAAGAAAAAAAAAGATAGTCATTAAATCATCTAACAAGATTAATATAAGTAAATGTGAAGGAAAAGAAAACAAACATGAACTTTAGGAGAGACCCAATAATCTCACAAATTATTCCAAGTTTTTGGATAGCTTCGTTTTGAAACATGTCTCCTTACACTCCGCATTAAAAGGAAAATATTTGTAATATTGATGCAACATATAATGATGATCCCTAGTTCTTTGTTTCAACAATGAAGTCACAGTTTGAAACATCAGGGTTGTCGATATTAACGATATTCAATTTCATCTATGAATAATAAGTAAAAGTGAAATTATTCTTCAAATAATTGAAACAGTATTGTATATAGTTAAATAAATTGAAAATTTACCGTAAATTTATCCAGAGCATTTTCAAGCAAGTTGTCTTCCTTCAAGTCTTGAGCATCCTTTAAGTAAGGTAATTTTGTTCTCACAATAATCCCCAACTCACTTGACAGTTTTGCAGATTGGATCTTGTCTAGAGGACGACCTTGCAAAGTATCAATATCCACTAACAACTTGCTATTAATTGCAACATTCATTCGTTATAATTCACAACCTCTAGTTATACCTCTACATCTTTTTCTGATGTTGACATTAAAAAATGAAAACAAATGAATAATGATAAGAGAATACGCTTTAAATATGTAAATATATATTTGAGCATAAGTATATTTGTAGGTGTTGAAGATTAACAAACCTGCAGATCACTCTACACTAGTTAATTCATTATTGTTTGAGGTAGAATGAGGTTGTTGCTGACTTCCTTTAATGGCGGTTGAGGTCGAATGTTGTTGTTGGCTAGGAACTGATTGATTTGGTTGAAGTTACAAATCCCTTTGTTTAATAATTTCTATACCTGCCACATTTTTTCCTTTGTTTCTACCGGGTGTTATTATATTGGATATCTATAAAAACAAACATAAATTTTATTAACATTACAATACATCCAATTATCATTACAAACATATATTCAATAATCAACAATTCGTATTAACATAACTCAACTATCAACGATATGCATTAATATAACTCAATCATCAACAATCCGCATTAATATAATTCAAACATCAACAATATATATTAACATAATTCAATCATCAATAATCCGCATTAACATAACTCAATAATCAACAATCTGCATAAACATAACTCAATCATCAACAACCCGCATCAACAGTATGTATTAACATAACTTAATCATCAACAATACGCGTTAACATAAATATTACCAAAATTACATTTCAAACAATATAAAAAACACTTTTATTACCTTCAATTATCATGATCAACTATCCTAGCAATTTGTATGACTATATTAACACCTTCATTGAAAAGATCACGCTAGAGGTATCAATAGTCGATATTAACTAAAATTGTCTTCCAAAAGGTTATAAAACATTATGTTATCTTTTTATATCCTCGTAAATCACTATAATACGATATTTCAATTAAAATATGATCAAAATATAGAACAATATTCTATGGTGACAATAAAATGAACTCATAAGTTTTTTTCACTGAATTCTCCTATTTGAGTTTAATATAAGTTCATGATGCACATCTATGAAATGTAAATATTTCTCGTAACTTTCATAAATTCTTAAATCTGGTCAACTCAATATGGAATTTCTTCCTACATAATTCACTTTGGCAATATAAAGATACTCTTTCCATTCTAATCCCAAATAATTTGCTTCATACAACGCAATGGTATCTTATCTTTTATGACATCAACTAATAAGGTTAGGCCAATTGTTGCTCATCACCATATCTCACACAAATTCTTTAGTATCCTACAAAGACTATGGACTCACATGACTTAAATTTTACATTTTTTAGGAAAGCAAAAATTTTACATTCTTTAGTAACTTACTAAGTTTATTTTTAAATATAAAATAAAACCTATAATATTTTAATTTTTTGGATAAAATTTTATCCATTATCCTAAACTCAAAATGAGGTTCTTACATAATTAAAATAGTGACTTCTACAAAATCTTAAGTCATCATATTACAAGCCTGTTTTGTAAAACTCATGTTGTTATAATCTCTAACAAAACTTTCATCGAACACATTTTAGGTTGTGCTCAAACAAGCTTCCTAATCCATCTAAGCCTTAATCATCCCATTCTTGGACGCATTCACCATATTCTAAACAACAATATGCATTTACCATCTTCCAAACAACAACACGCATTCTCTTTCAAACAACAACACACAAAACTGATACAGCAACCAGCAAAAAACAAAACCCAAATGCAACAAGTAAGACAATGAAAGCAGAACATAAAAACTCAACATACATTGGACGCCTTACCTAGTCGGATGGACAACTGTAGATGAAGGACGTCAAACAATGAAGTTGGACAAAACCGAATTCTCTTCAATGCAAAACGTTTTGGGACAAAACAACAATGAAGAATGAAGACAAAGAAGGGCTTCGTTTTGGTGTTATATTTAAGAACTAGCCAACATTTGGCAATGATTTCAGGAAAACTCGCCAAATGCAAACAGTTGGCAATGAATTCAGAAAAATGTTGCCCAAAGGTTAGCCCATTAGTGACAATCTCATGGAATTGCCGCTAATGGGTAGATCATTGGCGACAAATAAAGACAAATGTCACCAAAGGTTGATCTTTAGGTGACGTTTTTCCTTAAGCATCAAGGAATTATAGATTTGGCGACAATTTATCATATATATTGAACAGATTTTATGTAATATAAAATTTCTACAAATTAGTATAGAATTTATATATAATAAATAAAGTTTTGTGACACCCATACATTATCAAATCATATATTTTAAAAGAGATAAATAAAAAGTATAAATCTATTTAATAATAATTAATTTTGTGTTTTTAGTTTTATAAATTTTTGAAAGCACATTGTTGTTAGCTAATTTTATTTTTAGACTTACAATTATTTGTCAATAATATTAAATTTGATTTTTAAGAATATGATATTAATATTTAATATTAATTTCTATTTTTTACTATATTGTAATTATTTTAAATTATATTGCAATAAATATAATTATATATGGTAATTAATATAATGATATATGAATGTATAGATATTACTTGTAATTAGTATAATAATATATGAATGTATAGATAATACTTGTAATTAGTATAATGATTTATGAATAGATAGATAATAGAATTTTTTCATATCTTAGTTATTATAATATTCTATTTAATCATAATTATCTATTTATTATATATAAATTCTATATTATTATATAGAATATATATTATATATATATAATTTTTATATTATATATATATGTGTGTGTGTGTGTGTGTGTGTGTGTGTGTATATTTTTGTATTCATCGTCAAAGTGAAGTAAACAAATCCAACTACCAACATAAAAAATTAACATAATTGACCAAGCTATAAACTTAATAAGCTCATCAATCCTAAAATAAACCTATCTAAATCATAAGAAGTAAAGAAATAAACATTATCTACATAGGTTGTATGGGTCTACAAGAAAAAGGACCTAATTGTTGCAATTAAAGGTGAAATTAAGGATGATGGAGAGACCAGAGAGTGATGCCTAAAAGTGAGAGAGCCAAAGACTAGAGACGAGGGCATGAAAATGAGAGAGGCTAACAGAGGTAGACCAAATAAGATGAGGTTAGGGGAGGAGGAGAGTCGTTTAGTTAAGAAGAAAATGGTGTAATTTTCTTTATTAACAAAACGATACCATTTTAATATAGGTAAGATTTGAGCATTATATTAGGTCAGGCCACCAAATCTAAGCCTAAGTTTGACCTGAAGCGTAATTTTTTTTTATAAATCTGAGCCTAACCTAACTGTCGATCAATTTGAGCCTAGCTTATTGATTTTAGGTCAAACCATACTTGTTTACCAATCCTACTTAGACCTTATGCGATATGTTAATGGGCAAATTTTATCTTTTACTTTGAATATATGCGCTAACACATCATGCTTAATGTTAATCTTTAATTATTATAAAAATTAGGTAAAAAATGTAATTCGTTCCTTAATATTTCAGATAAGGTTTAAGATAGTTTGTACTGTTATTTCAGATAAGCTTTAAAAAATAATTTATTTAAACATTGATAAAAGATGTGATTTTTATCATAATGTTTCATAAAAAAATTTAAAAGATATCCTACAGTACCATTTTTACACTCAATTCAAAGTGCAATGAATATTGTTTTTTTTGGTAAAGTTACGATACAAAGTAGTATTAGAGATAACAATAACAGCTACTTAAGACCTTTTGTGAAACAAACTCACACATTTAGCGTAATTATAATACCCTTACCATAACTACATATTTTTAAAAATAAATATGGAAACTTTTTCATAAATACGTATTAAAATATTTTTATTATATTTAATTTTTAAAACATATATTAATTTATAATATGCAATATAGTTTTTGTTCATAAATTTTATTGAATATAAAAGTAATATTTATGTTTTAATAATTAAATTTTTTAAAAATAAAATTCCCATAATAATCCCGTCAACATTTAGGTGACTAGAATTGCATGGATAACACGTCATGTTTCACAAGTTAACAGCTTCATGATGGGGATCTATAAAAAATCTACTGAAGTTATTTTAGAAACGGGCCTTTATGCAAAACGTTAACGCTAGAATCACACCTTTTGCCTTAATTTTATAACAAAAGCTAATATGCTACATGACTAATATGCTACGTGTCAAGAGTTAACAGGGTTGTGATGAAGATCTAACGAAAAGCTAACAAAGTTATAAACCATATTCAAAAAATTTGCGAGACCAAAGATGTTTTTTTTAGCGAAATTAGGCTGGATTATGATAGCTAACCCACACGCTCTTTGAGTCAAGGTTCTTCATGCAAAATATAACTTTGACGTCGCCCATCTACCCACCTCACTTGAAGCGAAATGGGGTTCAATAATTTGACGAAGCATCAAGGCGACGTGGCATATAGTACTGAAAGGCATGCATTGGATGATAGGAGATGGCACCAGAACTCGTTTCTAGACAGACCCTTGGATTGCGAGCGTCAGGCCGCTTTTACCCAATGTTACAGTTCCTCTCCCGAATCTCAATCACAACCTTAGTGTGAACACTTTGTGACCAGCGACGCGACTTGGGATTGGCCTGCCTTTCAACAATACCTCCTGACGTCAATCAGTAGGGTCATAGCAGGTATGTTTCCTCCAAAAGCCTTCCTAGGACCGGACAAGTTGATCTGGGGTCTTTCTGATATTGGACTATTCACCATAGATTCCACTTATTCCATGATCATGGGACTTAACGACGACTTCCCCTTTGATCAGTGGAAGATAATTTGGCAGTAGAAAGGCCCACAATGCATCCGGTCCTTTTTCTGGCTTCTTGCATACGATCGTTTACTTACTAATCAGCAACGTGTTCGCAAGCATCTCACTACAGACGATGGTTGTTCCCATTGTCATTTTCTCGAATCCTCACTCCATGTTATGCGAGACTGTGACCGATCCTGTCAAGTGTGGCACACTTTCCCTCCACACCTCATATCTTCTGACTTTTTCATTATGTCTACTCCCGGATTGGATCACTACCAATCTCCAAAACCACCAACATGTCCTTGGGCATGAATGGTCGATTATTTTTGACATTACATGTTGGTTCCTATGGAGATAGAGAAATTTGTCCCTCTTTGAGAATCATTTTACATGGCCTGACTCATCCTCTTCTCCTATGTTGTCCTATGCAGATTAGGTACACCAGGCCGCCGTGTGGCAACGACGAGCTACCAACACAGATGGAGCCTGTAGACATTCCGTCCTCAGCTATAGCGAGTGGACTGTTACGGGATAGTGCCAGCAACTGGCTCGGCGGCATTACGCACAACCTCGGCTGGTGCTCAGCACTGACTACAGAACTCTGAGGTGTTTTTTTAGACCTTACTCTCGCATGAAATCTGGGGTATCGCAGGATAGAGCTCGAAGTCGAATTTATAGCGGTGATCAAGATCCTATCATCCTCAGACATTCGTCCTCAGGCTCTCAGCCCCATAGTCATGGAAATTAACGAACTATTTGCTCGTAATTGGACTGTTGCTCATCGATATATATACCGAGAGGGCAACAAATGCGCTGACTGACTAGCGAAGTATGCATTACATTTTGATGTAGGCGTCCATTATTTAACTACTATACCCATAGAGTACCACTTAATCCTTCTATAGGATATGTCCGGGTTACGTTTCCCGAGACTCGCAAAGTAATTTACTTTGTTGTATTTCCTTAAAAAAAAACATATATATGTCAAAAGCATGAATCTCAGTAATATTTCAAGTACAAATTAAATGGGTAGTGTTACAGTTATCATAACGTAGATATGATGTTTTTAGTCAATTATTACAGTGCAACTTCAATATATTCACTATTTTTTCATAAATTATTATTCATGAAGAATAAAAAGAAGTAAAATTGAAAGGTAATATAATTTTTGACAAATTGATCCTATAAAACAATATACTAAATTATATATTTTAACATTTTTGTTATTTCGAAGAATATAAGGAGAAGTTGTTAAAAAGTGAAATAAATCATTTTTTATTCTAATATACATATTTACATTAATGTAATGGTAACTTTTTCTATTCTTTTGAAAAAATCATGAAATTAATTGAATTTGTACAAATAAGTTACTATGAAGATTTTAGTACTTTATAAAGACTATTCTTATAATTGAAATACATGTGCATGTTAAATATTTGTTAAATTAAAAGTTGTTTTCATGAAATTGTGAAATAAAATTGCTCTGTAGCCTTTGGAGTTGGGACTGTCCGTTTCATCGAGACGACGTTATGTTTGGGACCCACCAAGGTAGGACTATAAAAATGAATCATTCACATGATTTTAATAATTAACGAACTAGTTAAGATGAAAACACAAGTAGTTCCAAATACTAGATGAAAAGAACATCTTCATTGATGTGGCACCACTAGCACTAGCACAAACACTAACACCGGGACGTAAAATCAGAAACAGAAATTTGGGTCAGCTATTTTATTGTGTGAGGTGCCTGCAAATTAATGAGAGGATTAGTCATTAGATCTGTCGATGGATACCCTAATCTAAAATAAAAAAAATCAAAATATGAAAATGGAAAGAAAATGTGAAGTCAGATGTCGTTTTTGAATTTGAAAATAAAATTCAAATAATATAAGACATTCTTTATTTTTTTCTTTCTCAAGAAAAAGGAAACCAAAAAAAAAAAAATCCACACGAACAAGCTCAAAAATTCCAAAACCTACCAACCGCCATCTCACAGGTCATCATATTCCTTCAGTTTTTCTTCTGCTAAAACCCCTGTTCATTGTTTGCGCTTTTATATCTTGCAGTCCTTGGTGGGATTTTTTTGGAATTTTTCTACTGGCGTGTGTGTGTGTGTTTGATTGGTGGGGGAAGGAGGGTTTTGAATGGGATTTCAACTGAAATGAACACAAAAAGCAAGTTTAAAATCTTTGACTCCCTGCTTGCTTAACGCTGGTTGTTGTGGTGGTGGCGTGTCCGCATTTACTCTCATGGCAAAACGCGTGTACGAAGTTTGGAAAGGAAGTAATGTAAGGCTCTCCATCTAATCGGGTTTCGTTTTCTGAATTTGAGCTTTTCTTTTCATTGGTTTTTAGAATCTGGGTTATGTTTAGATTTGTCCTGTTGCGATACAAAAAGGTGGGATTTTGTTTAGTTTGGTATGAGTATGGGGTTTATTTATTTATTGGTTTTAGGAGCTGAAATTCATTTCCTTTTGTTTATTTGTTAAATTGCGGAGAATTAGAGTTGGTTGTATCTCGAATTTCGGGGCTTGGTTTTTGTATCTATTTAGCAATGGAGTGTAGACTTTTTTTTTCCTTCTTCTTCTTCTGGGTTTTTGATTGCATGTTCTTCGATGCATACGAGCTGTGGGATTTATAGCATATGCAACGTTTTTGGAGTACAAAAAGATCAGATTTTGCTGTCTTTTATGTGCCTAGCTAGGAACGTCATCGAATATTCCACCAAATTTATCAACGGAGGTATCTATAGTGTTCTTGTAAATTCTGGAGTTTGCATTCATGTAGTATAGTAATGGTCGTGAAAATTCTAGTGGAGTGCTTGCAGGTCCGATAGTACACTTCACTCTCTAAAGTACATTTTCACTTCTGCTGTAGATTTTAAATGCAGTGTCAAAGATCTCTCTGAACATAGTCACTAGAAAATTTTCTTTTAAAAATAAGTTGTTCCAACATTATTGTCGGAGAGGTAAGCCTTTTGTCTATTTTTAGGTTTGTCCATATCTGCACCTTCTTTCCAAATACCTTAAGGTTGCCTAAGAATTGTGCCATAGGAAGTGCCTAGAACTCATATTTTACATGCTTATGGCCCAAGGTCGGGTGTTCTTACTGTTGATAATCATAATCATCTTGCTTTGGGTATATATATAACTTCTTAAATTTTGGAGGAATTGCTTTTTGAAGCAAGACACTTCAGAGGAAGTCTAATGAGATGTTCATCTATCAACGGGATAGAAGAAGGGCTTCAAATTGGTAGAGCATATTCTAATGTGTGGGTTCGTTAATCTCTAACTTGGCGGGCGGTGGATTTGCGGGATTTTCAATAGTGTTACTTCTTAATCTCCAAATTTCTGATGTTAGCTTTGATACCTTTGATTGAACCATTTCTGTAAAATAGGATATATGTGTGCCTGCAAAGTCATGTTACTTCTTGTTCTTACTTGGATAATATTAGGTAATGAAAGCAAAGTATGAACTTTATGCCCAGTTATCAAAAGAGTGAAATTTGTATTCATATTTTGAGTTCATATTGTATTTTGTTTCTTTGTCTTGTTCTCTCTTTGAGCTAGTAGTTCTTTACCAGTGAAAATCGTTTTATGATTTAACTAATCTCTCATTTTATATTCTTGTCCATTTGCAGAAATTCTTGCTTGGTGGGAGGTTGATATTTGGCCCTGATGTCAGGTCATTGATTGTCACCTTGCTGCTGATCATTGTCCCAGTCGTAATCTTTTGTGTATTTATTGCAAGGCATCTTCGCCATGAATTTTCACCATATAATGCAGGCTATTCAATTCTGGTGATTGCAGTTGTCTTTACCATCTATGTGAGACTCTTAATCTATTGATGCTTCACAAAATATTACTTTGTTTTGCTTTATCATTGTAAATATGTTTGTGCTGTATTTTTGGTTGCACTGAATAAGTTACTGAATGGATGAACCTTTACAATTTATGCCGGTGATATCTTCACGAATGTTTATTCGACATTGAGTTATACCTTTAGGGATACTTTTGTCAAGGGTGTGTGAGATTTCAACTAATAGCCTAATTTCTCCAGTTCTAACCATTTTTTTTTACATTGTGAATAATGAGTCCAGATCACCATTAAACAGTAACACTGGTGAATATGTTCTAAAATTTTTAATTCATTCAAAGCAAATATCACTCTCAGTTAAAAGCTCATGTACTCCTGATAGCATTATCTTATCTTCTTTTCTTGTTGAATTTGATATTAGGAAAATGCATGATCTTTCTAGCTTCCTGAGATTACAAGATATTATTTGCTACTTATAGTTGAGTTTGCTGGAGTTAGGTTTTAAGAATTACTCAATACTGGCCTTAAATTTCAAAATGGGGCTTTTATTGGTGTACATATTTAGAGATCCTTAAATAAAAAAAATTCTCTCAGGATGCTTGGTAACTGCATCCTTTATTAATATCCTCTATAAGAGTGTGATTGTGTAATATATGAATTTGATTTATTCCTTTTTCTAGTCTCTTTTTCTGTTCTTTTGATCTTTTTGATGATTTTGGCAGGTGTTAGTTCTCCTTTTTCTTACATCAGCTCGGGACCCTGGTATTATTCCACGTAACTCTCATCCACCAGAAGACTACCGATATGATTCATCTATGTCAGCTGAGGTTGGGGAAAGACAAACACCAAGCCTCCAGTTCCCTCGGACAAAAGAAGTTACAGTTAATGGCATTCCTGTTAGGGTGAAGTATTGTGATACATGCATGCTGTACCGCCCTCCCCGTTGCTCACATTGCTCTATCTGTAACAATTGTGTGGACCGATTTGATCATCATTGTCCTTGGGTTGGCCAATGCATTGGATTGGTACGCTATTTCACCTATGGTGCCAGTTGCTCCTGTTATTTGGGCATCATCATCAACTTTGTTCCGTCTTTCTTTGCTCATTTTGTCTCCTGTTATTCGCGTAATTAGTATTGTGCTTATTTGTGCAGCGCAACTACCGATACTTCTTTATGTTTGTTTCTTCATCAACTCTTCTTTGCATCTATGTGTTTGCAACATCAGCAGTCTACATGAAAGTTTTGATGGACGATTACCATGGCACAGTTTGGAAGGCTATGAAAGAATCTCCTGCATCTGTCATACTGATGGCTTATTGTTTCATTGCTCTGTGGTTTGTTGGTGGGCTTACTGGCTTCCATTTATATCTCATAGGCACAAACCAGGTCAGGTTAAGATGCTATTTATGAAATAATGTCAGTCATGTTCAACTGAGATAGAAAAATAGTTTGCTTGTAGATATCTGACATGAAGTATGCATTCATCTTTTGGTTTTGGTGTTATGAAGTCATAACGGTTGTTCAAACAGAGATTCATGTAAAACTTACAAGGACATCTGAATGAATGATGCAGATAATCAATTAAGGCATTAAATTGAACTCAACATATCCATGACAGTTAGGATGGTATTTTTGAGCATCCTCATTATTGAAACTGAATGACTAGAAATAATATATTAGAAAAATGTTTTTTGGAGTCCCATTGCATTCTAGTTACCCAATTCTTCAATTTGGAAACCTGAAGCAATTCAGAACTAACTCTTGTCTTAGAAATTATTTTGGATTTGTTATTTCAGTTTCTTGTACAACGAATGGCTTTTTTTTTTTTGGATCCACCTCACATGCTTGAACTATCATACATTTCACCTCACATGCTTGGACTTACATTTCATACTTCTCTGTTAAGGAATTAGGCACAATTTACCTGTTCTTGTACTGAATTGCCCTTGTTTACCAGACCACATATGAAAATTTCCGGTACAGAGCTGACAACAGGATCAATGTTTACAACCTGGGTTGTGTAAATAACTTTCTAGAGGTATTTTGCACAAAGGTCAAGCCTTCAAAAAACAACTTCCGGGCATTCGTGCAAGCGGAGGTACCAAGATCGCCTATGCCCATTGCTCGGGAAACAGAAACAGAAGATTTAGGTGGTGATCGGCGTCCTAAGGTTGAAGATGATCTAGATATTGGTGAAGATCTATTGAAGATATCCCAGCGTCGCAATGTTGAAGAAATTGATGAGGACATACGCAGCAGAGGGAGCAATGGGGCCCCTCATAACACTTCAGAAGTAGAGTCGGTTTTGAGCTCAGATCATAGAGCTCTGACAATTGGATCGGAGACTAGACACTCGAGTTGGGGAAGAAGTGGGAACTTGGAAATTGCGGCTGATGTCCTTGCAAACTCAACAGTTGCTGAAAGTAGAAGTTACAGCACTCTTAAGGAGTCCCGCCAATGATGATAATGAGGTAGTAAGCTATCTGCAGAGTGATGCACAGAATTGTTTGGATGCTCTGTTACTGGATTTGACTAGAAACTTACAGTTATCTGGTTGGGGATTAAACCAAAACCCCCCTGCTGGCATGAGGACACGTGTTTTGGAGGGATTGTTGAGCTTACTGTTTTAACTGGGAGAGCAATCAACAGGAATGTATTTGTAATTGTCTGGAAATATGAGGATAGTGTCTTCGCAGTCTCCAATTTAATTTCAATCCACTAAGATGTATTATCTTTGGTTTGCCCCCTTGTAGTTCTGCTGGGTTTATTCTTTGTGTAAATAATTACTCTGCAGACTTTCTAGCATTTCCGTAACCAGCTGGCTTGCCCTGTGATTTCTCACTCCTTTCAACTCCTTTATGCTCATTACCAAGCCTTATGATCGTATTCATTTCCTTTTCAAAATCTAGAACTTGTTGGTTAATGATAAGAGCAGAGAACCGGTTGCTGTCACATGAGTTGCTTCTGCACAGCCTACTTAGATTTTAATTGAATTTAATTGGTAAAATAGGACAATTAAAAGAAAAATACTTTGTTCTTTTACAAAACTCTTTTTGTTTAGATAAAATCATCATTTGAATTTGAGAAAATATCTTATTTTAAAATTTTAATTGCTGTTTAGCAATTAGATGAAATTAATTTGAGGGTAAAAGACAAAATTATCTTATAATTTAAATTTTTTTAGAAAATCTTATGTTTTTAAAATTGCCTCTTAGTTTTCAATTATTTAGAAAAAACACATTACCCTGAACTTTGGTTGAAAAATAATGGCAAAATAAATACAATATAAACATCAAATGTGATCATTCAATTCAATTCTTAAACTCAAATTGAACAAACTAAATCATATTCAAACTAATAATTTATTAAAATTATCTTAAATTATTAAATTAAGCTGAATTTAATTGTTCAAGTCAGATTTAAGAGCCAACTTAGGTTACTATATTAATGATACTTGATTAGTTTATATCTAATGCTCGTATTGCTTCTGTTTCATTGTTATTTCTTAACCAAAGTCTAAGGGAAGGAAATTTTGTAAAAATCTAAAAATGGAGGAGATTTTTTTAGGATTTTAAAGATCAGGAGGCTTTTCTAAAATATCTTCAACTATGAAAGATATCGATCTGTTTTGCCCTCCCCTTAATTTGATGATAGTAACCTATCAATGGTTGTATGTCTACCATTGCCCTCCCCTTCGCCACAGGAGCTCGCACGAAGTGGTAAATGACTAGCCACGAGATGTGCTCCATTCTCATGAGTGGGGGTTCGAACCTCCCACCACATGGTTAAGGGACGAGACGAGCTTCCCATCACACCACACCTCGTGGTTTTTAATCGTATTTGATCTTATATACTTCATCCTGTCACAAATATATTCAATTCTTTTAATTAGAGATAGTGTCCATATTTGAATATATTTTTTCTTATATGAGTCACCAATCGAAAACGCCCCTTTTCGTTTCTAAATTCTATTGAATTGCATTTAATTTACTTTCATAGAATTTAGTGACTGAAATGGTGGCGGAGAAGTTTTTAAGTAGATTTGAGGAGTCTGGGATGCCTTTTTTTACATGACGAGGTGCTAGCTAGCCGGTTGAACACTTGATAACAGTAATTGAGAATTGCCTACAGTGCTCGTTGATTCTTTCTAGGCCTTGGGCCCTGCTGACACACGTGGTTTACTTTTAATGTTTCTCATTTCCGTCCCATGACATTGTATCGAGGGATGTTTATGGTAGGATAATTTAACTCGCTCATAAATAATTTGAACCTGAACCTAAATGTTAGGTTTGACAATTTCACGAACTTGAACCTAAAGAACCTATAGGATCGATTAACCTACTTTCAAGTTCTGGTTAGTTCTTAGGATAACCAGAACCTATTCATATCAATATATATAACAAAAAATTATAAAAATAATTGGTGAAAACAAATACAAATTATTTATAAAAGTATGCATATAAAATCCATCAAAGA
>JANKOE010000003.1:42455078-42465350 GCA_026284465.1 Erythroxylum citrifolium
ACACTTTTTCTTTTTAATTCTTGCTATTTAACTTTATTTCAATCAACTCATCCACTTTCTTCTCATAATCCATATAAATTCACTCAAATATCAAAGTCCTCAAAATTAAACAATTCATTTCTCATAAATTTCTTTCTTAATTTCATCAAATTTCCCTAAATTCATAAATTTCTCACCAATTTCTTTCTCATGAAAAATCATTTTAATATTTCTAATTTTCATCAAAAGTTCGGGGTCCAACATCCTTAACCATTGGATTAATGATATTCCAAGTATTTTGATAGAAGTGTCCATTTAGCCCATCTAGCTTAAGAGCCTTCATACCATTCATTTGGAAAACAATATTCCCAATTTTAGCATCCAAGATAGGCCTAGTTAGATTATTAGCCTTTCCAATAAAATCTTCCTTTAATTGAATGAATATAGTACTTGTCTGGTGTAATTATTTTCCAAGTTACTTCCAATAAGAGCTTTAAAGTAAACTATTTCTTATTATAGCTTACCCTTTGTTTTTACCATCCTTCTATTTGATAAAGTAATTGTGGACATTTTTCCTAGCCGTCAGGGAATTCAAAGAGAATCTTGTACATCTTTCCTCCTCCTTGATCCAATTGAACTTAGCCTAATGATCGAATCATGATTATATACTGCCTATAAATATTATTTCAAATGCTATTTTTCTTCATTCAATAGCTTAAGATCACAAGGATTGTTAGCTAATTATTTTTGAATTATACATAACCTCCTTTTAGCCTTTTCAATAATCTCTTTACTACTTGAGCCCTTTACAGAATTAAGTTTTACTTGAGCCCTTTACAGAATTAAGTTTCTTTAGTTCTTCTTTAGTTGACTTAAGCATTTAAAAACACATATATTGTTTGGTACCTTTGATTTCAAGCTCTAAACCTCTACTGACTGCATTCTGATAACCTTCCAATTGAATTAGGTTGCTCCAAAGGCCACTTGTCTGAAAAATTGTATTAAATCATACACAAAGTAAGCGTAGATAGATACATCTTCCACTAGAAACTGAATTCTACTATGCAATATCTACTCATCTACTCCAAGGTTATCCAACTTAATCAAAATAGAATTATAACAAATAGAAAAGTAGTCGTTATATCCATTTAATGTAATTCAAGATCCACTATAGCCAATATTAAATGAATTAGAGCACATTTTACAATAGGTGAAAATGTCTCGTTGTAATCAATTCTCCTACGTCATATGTATCCTTTAACTATGAAGCATACTTGTATGTTTTTATATTACTTGAGAACCCATTTGTTCCCAATATCTTGTCACCCATTAAAGAGATTAACAAAGTCCATACTTGAATTGAGCTTAAAGAAGTCATTTATTCTTTTATTGCTTTCATCCATTCTTCTTTGGCAAGACCATTGATAAGTGTAGTTTAGACTATGTTTTGATAGGCGTTGAGTGTGTTTATGGGTGGTTTTTAGATGATTGTTGCATGAATAGGCTTAGACTTAGGTTAATGTGTGTGTTTATTTATATTCTAAGTGTTTGCGTGGTTTAGAACATGTCCTCATTCATAATTATATATTTCTTGAGGTGTTTGATATGTTTATTAGTTTTGGAACCTAGATAGTGAAGAACAAGAGATTTGGACATGTATGGAGTTGTATGGGCAAGGTCACGATTGTGACTCCTATATTATAGTCGTGACAGAAGAGAAATACCTTGAGTCACAATCGTGACTTCATATGCATGGTCATGAAAGAAAGCAATCTCACAGAGTCACGATCGTAACACCAGATGCATGATCGTGACAAAAACTTCCCAGGCGTGACTTTTTCCATCTGTTTTAGGGTTTGGGGGCATTTTTTGGAAACAAAACAAGGGCAGAAACCCTTGGATCCTTTGGGACTATTTAAGAACACGAAAACACTCCAAAAAGGCAGCCACCATCTTTAAAAATTAGATCAAACAAGGAGGATCAAAAAGAATATATAAGATTTCCAGATCAAGTTCCAAATCAAGTTTCTCTTGCTTTCCTTTTGTCATTTTCATTAAACTTGATGTGTAAATTGGATTCTAAGGTTTTATTTACATTTATGATGTTTTAAATCTCTAGATTATTATTCTTGACTTGTTTTATGATTTGATTATTGTTGAATTTAATACGATATTCTAGTGTGGTGATAATTGTGCATGTCAATACATCAACAATAAATCGAGATAGTGAGCCGAAAGTAATTAGGTTAGGTTGTGCAATGAGAGTTAGCAATTTAATAAGTCGCACAATTATTAGATTGTGTGAGAACTCAATTATTCAATAGATCACTTGAGAACTGGTTGATAATGTTAGGAAGTTTTTGTGAATTGAGAGGTTGCAAAATCTGGAATTTTGTAATCACTCAGGGTTAATCAATTGGGTCTTGACGGAGAGATTAACCAATCCCTTAGAAAATCTAAGATAATCATCTAATTGAATCAATAGTGGTTAAGGGAACAAAACACTGAAAAAAATAAATCCTAAGCCTTTATCATTGATCATCCTTACATAATTGTGGCAACTCAATTGTTAGTTGATAATTCACTTAATTTTATTTGATTGCTTTAATTTCTATTATTTGCTTTCATTCAATTCATATTTCACTTCCTTAGACAAAGTTAGGTTCACTTGGTTTTAACTATTTCCTCATGAGATCAACACCTTCAATACTACAAGTTTACAATTCGTATACTTGCAGATATTAAGAGTTTTATTATAGGTAAAACTTGCTCAACAACTAGTAAGAGTCTCATATACATTTCTTGCCTCATACTTTCTTGTGAAATAATCATATGAATTTTCCTTCTATTTCAAAATGAATTTGGTGAATTATTCTATGATTAATTTAATTTAAAAGAGATTAGTGAGAAATAAATTCATGAATGTCCTGATTACTCCCACTAAAATTTGATAATGTAAGTAAACTTTTAATGGGTTGTGACCTGAATTAACCTTGAGTTTAAATTTTAAGTTTTAGATTGCTCCTATTCAAATAAAGTCTCCTTTTATGATTCCCCATAATAAAATCATTTTGATCAAGAGTTTAATATAAACTAAGTCTTCCAATTTTACCCTATTATGAAAAATTATTTTTACAAGAATGTGACATCTTGTAATTCCAATTCAGTAACTCCTTCATTACCTTATTCACCTATAAACATGTCTTTTTGATTATTTGGAGTATCTAATAAATATAATTTTCTTCCATTTTATGTATTACTTCCCATTAAACTTTTCATGTCAGATTTTCTACCTATTCCTAATTTATAGAGAGTGTTTGTAACTTATTTTGTGGGCACCAAGTAAGTAAGTGGCTATGAGAGATGCATCACTCCAATAGGCGATTGGTAAATTTGCTCATGTCATCATATACCTAATCATTTGTAATAGCATTACCCTTCGTCCTTTTGCAAGATCATTTTGTTATAAAGTTCAAGGAATAGTCAATTGTCTTTCAATTTCTTTTTCATCATATGGCATTTTGAACTTATTATACAAGTATTCTTGTTTTGGATAAGTTCCTAATGCTTTTATTTTCTTGTCTAATAAATTCTCTACCAAATCTATATACTTTATAAAATAATTAATGCTTTTGCTTTGTGATAAATCAAGTAGATGTGACCATGCTAAGTATAGTTTATAAAAGTAATGAAATACACAATTCTACATCTTATCCTTACATTCATTCCAGCATATATGTCAGCATGAGTCAATTGTAATGGATAGAAAGCTCGTGTATTTCATCTAAATATCCTCTTCCCTAATCTAAATTCTTTTATATACACAAGTTGTTGTCTTGATAACACAATGCAAAATCAATAGTATCTTTTAAACATCTCAATATTCTCTTTACTGGTTTGAATTTTCTTAGCCTAGATTAAACTAATATCTGCTCACCATTTCAACAGTGTAACAAGTATATGATCTTTTACACATTATAGAATATATGAGACTTCCAACTACACTGGGATTTAAAACTTTCTTCACTTTTTCCCTTTTGTTGGTGTCGATGGGGAAAACTTTTTACTAAGACCTTCACCTTCACCTTTAGCAATATAATTATCAATTGGTGAATAATCTCTCATACGAAATTGTTCTAGAATATTTTAAATATAAGATGCTTAAGAAAGTAACAATAATCTCTTTGAATGATCTCTTAAAACCTTAACTTGAAGAATATACATATAGCTTCACCCATGTATTTCATCTCAAATCGGATGACAACCATTATTTGATTTGCTTAATAAACTAACAATTGTTACAAGCAATCAAAATATCATCTGCATATAAAAAAAATAAAATCACAGATTTGTCTTTGGATCTTTTCATATATACATAATGGTATTCATCATTCATGTGGAAGTCATAAAAAATAATTATGTTATGAAAATGAATCTACAGCTATCTTGATGACTACTTCAAACTATAAGTCAATTTTAATACTTTATACACTTTATATTATCGATTCTCAATTTAAAAAGTAGTTGTTACATCTATTTGATATAATTCAAGATCAAAACTAGTCAATATTAAATTAATTGGTAAAAATGTCTCATCATAATTAATGCCTTTATGTTATGTATATGCTTTAGCCATATGATATACCTTGAATCTTTTACCACTACCATAAGAATTTTATTTTATTTTGAGGAACCCTTTTTTTTCTTCCAATAGCTTGACACCTATTAAGGAGATCAATTGACACCTATACTTAATTTAAGCTTAAAGAAGTCATTTATTCTTTCAATACTTTAATCCACTCTTCTTTAGTATGACCAATAAGAGCCTCATATACATTCATTAGATCTTCGTTTTCTTATAGGATAATCATATGAATTTCCTTTTTAATTTCAAAATGATGTTGGTGAATTAGCCAATGATTACTTTGAGAAAAATGAGGTTCACAAGAAATAGGTTTATGAATGTTCTAATTACTCCCACTTAGATTAAATACTGCAGTAAACTTTTAGTGGGTTGTAATCTGAATTCACCTTGAGCTAATTCTTCAATATCTAGATTGCTCCCACTTAGCTAAAGTCCCACTATTATCGAATCATTTTGATTAAGAGTTTCACATAAAATAGTTATTTTCCTATTATACCCTACCTTGAAAAGTCCTTTCTAAAAATGTGACATCTTGTGATTCAAATTCAGTTACTCCTTCATTACATTGTTCACCTAGAAGCACATATCCTTTTGATTATTTAGAGCATCCAATAAAGATACTTTTCTTCTCTTTTGGCCTGGTTTCCCTTATTTGTTAGAGAGGTCATCAATGTAGGCAATACACCCCTATGATCTTAAACTTTTCTTGTCAAGTTTTTAACTTGTTAATCACTTATATGGAGTGTTTCTAACTAATTTTATAAGTAAATGATTAAGTGCATTAGTGTTTATGAGCAATGCATCACCCTTGTAAGTGATTGGTAAATTTGCTTACGCCAAATGGACATAATCATTTATAGTAGCATTCTATTTTGTTTTTTCGTAACACCATTTTATTATGGAGTTCAAGGAATAGTAAACTATATTTCTATTCCTTTTTTGTCATATAGAATCTTGAACTTATTAGATAAATATTCTTGTCCTTGATAAATTCTTAATACTTTTATTTTCTTGTCTAATTTATTCTTTACCAAATTCATATAAATTATTAAATAATTGATTGCTTTTAATTTATGATAAATCAAATAGGCATGACGATACTAAATCTTGCCCTTAAATTTATTAAACCATATGTGGTATAATAAATCAACTGCAATAAACAGGAAGCTCATGTATTTCGTCTAAATCTCTTCCTTAAGATGCATTCATATACCCTTTTATAAGTAGAATTTTGCCTTTATAGCACAATGCATAATTAATAATATCTTTTAGATATTTCAATATTCTCTTTACTACTTTCCAATATGCTTGTCCTAGATTTGACTTATATCTGCTAATCATTTCAACAACATCACAAATATCTGGCCTTGTGCACAACATAGCATATATGAGACTTCCAACTTCACTTAGATAGGAACTTTCTTCATTTATTCCTTTTGTTTTGGTGTTGATAAGAAAAAAAATTCTTGCTAAGATATTAACCTTTAGTAGATGCTAAAAGAAGGTGTAGTAAAGCATAATTTCGTCTAATTAATGAAATAATATGAAAAACATAATTCCAGTTAACATTATAATAAGACTTCTTCATATCAACTTTCAAAATGCAATTCTTACCCCTTTTATATTTTCTTAGAATAACCCTTCATAAACTTTTACATGAGTAGAATGTTATTACCCATTTCTCTACCAGGTATGTAAGCCCCTTATTCACTATCCACCTAATTGTTTAGAATCAATATTAGTCTACTTACCAGGATTTTGGAGGCAATTTTGTTGATGGTGTTACAACAAGAAATAGGCTTGAAGTCTCTAAAATGTTTTTTCTCACCAACTTTAGGAATGAAAGTGATGAGATTGCTATTAATATCCTTGTTCATCCAATTCTTTTCAAAGACATATAGGACAACATCCTGTATCATATATTTAGTGATAAGCCAAATTTTCTTAAAGAATAACATATTAATGCCATCTGGTCTAGGTGCTTTATGAGGACTTAAACATTTTACAACCTCTCAATTTCTAGTCTTATTATAGGCCTGGAAAGAATTTTAGCTCACTGGAAGAGATGGTTCCAATAATTATGCTTTTCAACAATTTAATTAAACAATAAGCATTGGTAGGGGCATTCATAAAGCCAAATAAGTAGTTGAAAGCATCTTGCTTCAGCAAGTCTTGATTGTTAACGATTTGATTGTTAATCAATAAATTGGAGATTCTGTTTGCACATTTCCTAACAATCATTGATTTGTGAAAGAAAGTAGAGCTCTTATCACCCTTTTTGAGCCATTTAATTCTTGATCTTTGGTTTATGAAAAAATGATCACAATTCAAAGCCTTTGAGAGATTAAACCTAGTTACCCTGAGCATTCTGCAATATGGATTTTTATATAAATAATCTTGTATAAAAGACAAAGCCCTTTTAGTTGTAGTAATAAAATGATGAACATTTCTTACATTCTCCCTATATAGCAGTTTGAGACCTTGTTTGAAAATTTTCAATATTTGCACATATTTATGCCGCTTTGAACCATGCGCCTCATTACATATACCTTTCCATAGAGCATCCTCAATGCTTGGAACATTAACAAAAAAATGTTAATTCTAAAAAGGTATTTGAATCTTACAAATTCTATCAAGGTGATTGTTAGTGAGTGATCTGACAAGCTAGTATTGGGAAACACTGTAAAGTAGTTTAGGAATTGTTGAAAATAGTCAAAATTGGCTAAACTTCTATCCAATTTTTTCCTGATAAGTTTAATCCCTATTGTTTGTTGATGCAAGTGTAAAAATTTCCTCTAGATATCATATTAGAGACTTCAAAATCTATTAAACATTACCTCAATTCATAACAAGGAGTCTTATTCTCATAAAGGCCCTTAACTTCATTTGAAGAAATAATAGCATAAAATCACCAGTTAGTAGCCACAATTTCTGCATTTTATTTAAAATCCTTCTAATAACATCCCAAGAGCTTACTTCTTTGATATTCATTATTGTAAGCATATAAGAATGAACTCTGATAGGTAATTCTTATGGTTTTATAGAGAACATTAGTTTGCAGATACTTCAACTGAATGGCTATAATAGAATACCAAGATTCTTCCATTAGGGTGTTGATTAAAATTAGAAATATCTTTCCAATTATTACTAAGGAACTTCAAGATATCATAATTAACAACTCTGATTTTAGATTCCAAAATAGCTAGAAGATCATGTTCATTCTCAATAATAAAGTCTCTAATAAGTAACCTCTTAGCAAGAGCATTAGTTCCTTTAATGCTTCAAGGTACAACCTTTATGTCTTTTTGCTTTGAACAGGTGATTTCTTTTTCTTACTCTCACCCTCCTTGTAAGTAACTTATTCCTCTATTTTCTCCAACCTTGGAGTATTCAACAATACTTCCTCTCTATTCAGTGCATTTGAGGAATTTTATGGTTATGATGATTCATTCATAATTTAAGATACCTTTCTGTCATTCTTTTCTGCATGTTTAGCTAGCATTTTCTCCACTTCTTGATCTATCTTGTTGCTGTGATCAATATCATCAATTTTATCAACATTCTTGAGTTCATTAAACAAACCTATCTTGGAAAATTTGCTAGTAGGAGTCCATTTCATTATAGGCCCATGAATGTTATGTTTCTATGAATAAGTGACTCTTAAACTATCCTCTATGGATTCAAGTTGTTCATTCAGTCTTACAATGGTTTTAGTTTATAGTAAATGAGACATAAAGCTAACCATAACACATAATCTTGCATAGTTGATTTTATATACCTCAATTGTTGCTTGATCCATACAAATGGGTTTGCTAATATAGCTAGCCAGATAACTTAACCTATTGGTTATCCAATATTTTAAAGGAACATCATGAATATTGATCTATAAAGGTATGTTATCTTGCTTAATCTCCTCAATTTTTGGACCTGACCTCTACATTTATAATATAATTGGTTTTCTTTGAGCATGACAAGGACTTGCTTCAAGCACCTCTCTAGCATTCTCCTTACTTGTGAATTTAGAAAAAGAAAGTATCATCACTATTGAAAAGGATATCCATCAAACCATAGTGCTTCTAGTTGGTCATTGCCTAATGCTTCATCACTAGGAAAGCTATTATCTTACCAAGGAAAAAGCCTATTAGTGTTACACACCATGTTTGTGCCCCTACTATTAGAACTTCAATAGAAGGCGATACCACTACTTGATCTTTAACTATGCCTGGGGGAAAGTAGCTTAATATAGCATGAGGGAGGTCATCATTGGCCACTTACACCTATGTTTTCTTAAAATTTGAGGAGATGACAATGCCAAAAGTTGGCTAAGGAGCAACTTGTAGTGGTGGTTGAACTAAATCACAAGGAGTTTAAGTTGAACTTAGGGGTAGGAAACCATTTAAAGTGTCCATTTGTTCAGTAGATAAAGACAAGACACAACAGTTAAAATATGAGGATTTATAGTTGATATATGGTCTTATGGAATAGGATTTGATAACGAAGAAATTTTGAACGAAAGGATCAAAACTCACGGTAGAATCCCCTATTGTTGAAAGACGGGGTCCAAAAATCTATCTGAAATTTATTTTTTAAGTGTATTAGCAACACTTTTGTTAATCAGTTGATTAAATATAAGGAAAGGCTATGTAGCAAGATCTCCGATTGGATGAGCCCAAACTCTTTTTTTGGTCTCAAGTGAGACTTATATTGTATTGCATTATATTGTCTTGCTTGTAGTTATGTGTAGTAGATAAGAAGATAGTGCACACTCGAAGTAAGAAGGCTGATAGAAGATGAAGTAGATAGGATAAAAAAGGTAGCACAAATTGTAATATCCTGCCTATTAAAATTGCTAAGAGATTAAACTGTTTGAGTCATATGAGTTATTTCATTTAAGAATTTATAAGGTGCACATGTATAATATTCATATACACATATGAATCATGGTTTATAAAACATTGCAAGATAGTATATGCACTTAATTGACATATTCTAGGGTATGGAACGAAAATGAATGTACATTCTCAATGTTTTTCATTTTGATTTACCAATAATATGAATTTATGGATTTTAATTAGTGAATTGGGAATTTATTGTTACAATTGAGTAATTGATGAGATGATATATGCATCTAGTTTAAGAAAAATGTTAAAGAGCAAGACAAATTGATACATAGGAATTTAGGTTGATTAGGCCTATGAAATGGTGACATATGAGATTGGGAATAAGTGAAAAATGGATCAGTTAAATAGATGAAAAATGGCTTGAGTATAATTGTGACAAGTGGCTCTTTAAGTTTGTGACAACTGAAACTTTGGACTTGTAACATGTGGAGCAATAGAATAGTGACATGTGTAACTTTACAAATGGTGACATATTTAGCCTTACAAATGGTGACATGTGTATCTTTACAAGTAGTGACATATGGAGGCTTAAAATGAGAGACATGTGGAGCTTAAAGTAAGTGACATATGGACTAATAGAATAGTTGTTGGACCCCGAACTTTGATTAGACGCTATAATTATTAAACGAGGAATCGGTAGTGAATGTAGTAAGTTGTGTTAAATGTTTTGCAATGATATTTGGAGGTTAATGCATGAAATGAGTGTTTTAAGTATGCATGTAGTGTGGGTAACATCTTTATAATTGA
>JANKOE010000003.1:42823482-42841701 GCA_026284465.1 Erythroxylum citrifolium
CCAGCACCCCCCAAGGCTGGGAATCGAACATGGGATGTAACCCATGCCCAACCCCTCCTTGTACCATTGAGCTAACCCTGTTGCGACCTTGGGCCGAGCCTGTGAGCCTGAGCCTGTGAGGGGGGGTAGGCCGGGCCTAAGGGAGGTACTGGAGCCCTAGAGTGGCCCAAAACCAGTAGGGCAAAACCAGTAAGCCGGGGTCGTAACAAATACATGATTGAGAATAGGATACTAAAACGGAAGATCTTGACAATAAAGTATTATACCTGAATATAATTTTCATAGCACCACTGAGTTGAGTAATTAGTTTCCTTCCAAGAACTATAAACCTAAATAGAACAAGAATAAGGAGGGTTAATAAACCACTAACAAAAAGCAAGTCCTATACGCAAGTGAATGCAAAATCTATGACCAGTAATTTTCATACATTAATATATTGCAATTTGCAACTTGAATATTGAAATACAACTTGACCATCAACCAATAAGATTTACGAAGATTTTCATAGAACATTTGATCCAGAAACAAGTGAAGAACATAAATAGAGAAATAGTACCAATAAGTACATCTATGAAGACAATAAGATATAAGCAAGATGGTGCTTGTTCAATTGAAATTATATCTGTAATTGCTTGTGCATCTGCCAGACCGTACTTGTATGAAAAAAATAAGTGCATATAACCTGACTGACAATGGAGGCATCGCTAACCTTGAGAAGAGCAATATGATCACCAACATTTCCTGTGTGGAAGTTCAGTCTGGCATTGTCAGCATGAACTTGTTTATCTTTTGGACGATAGAAGATTGAATTGCCCACAGAAAGCATAGCAGCAATGGAAATGATCTCATCTGAACACTTGTATTTATCCGAAGCAACTATCATTTTAGACAGCATTGGGTCAAGTGGAAATTCAGCCATCTTTCTACCAACTTTTGTCAACTCACCAAGTTTATTCAGTGCACTCAATGCAAAGAGCAATTCTAGTGCTTTTAGCAGTGCCTCAGAAGGTGGTGGGTCCATGAAGTCAAAATTTAGTAAGTCATGAATGCCAAGACTCTTCAAAGTGAGCACAACATTGGCCAGGTTAGTCCTCTGTATCTCTGGTACAGTGTTATCATCCAAGTCATGGTGATAATTGTAGGCAGTGTAGAGACGAAAACATTTTCCTGGACCTGTTCGACCTGACCTGCCAGCGCGCTGATTTGCAGAAGCTTTTGAAATAGGAGCGACCAGCAAAGACTCCATGCCAGATCTTGGATTAAATGAGTTCATCTTGCAAAACCCAGGATCAATGACATACTTAATGCCATCAATTGTTAAAGATGTTTCTGCAATATTTGTTGCAAGGACAACCTTTCGTGCCCCTTCTGGAGTGGGTTCAAATATTTTTGCCTGAAGATCAGTTGGTAAGTTTGCATATATCGGGCAGATAATAAGTTCTGCAATTTTTGTCCCCAAGCCTCTTGTCCTGTGCTTTAGAATTTCCTCAGCTGTTTCAATTTCTTCCTGACCAGTGAAGAATACTAGAATATCTCCAGATGGCTGCTGCACATGAATTTGAAGTACGGTTACTATTGCAGCATCCAAATAATCAGCTTCTGGGGCTTTAGTATAGTGTATCTCGACCGGAAATCTTCTCCCTGGAATTTTAAAAATTGGAGCAGAATCAAAGTAGTCACTGAATTTCTCAGCATCAAGTGTAGCACTTGAGATGAGCAACTTCAAATCTGGACGAAACCGGGTAATATCCTATAATGCAGTTTACATATTGATCAGTCAAGAAGCAGACAACACAAACTCAAACATTTGCTTTTGGAAAAACTTTCTGATGTATGACATAATGCAACAGATTCCGCAATTAGTTGACAAACCGAATCAGTATGTATCGATTATGGCTAGATATACATATCTCAGTTCAATAAAGTAATAATCCTTACTTACCTTTACCAATCCAAATAGTATGTCAGTCGACAAAGTTCTTTCATGCGCCTCATCTACCATCACAACACTAGAAACATAGTACATAGTTATGAAATGGTAAAACATGCGAAACAGATAAACAGCAAAATTTAGCATACCTGTAGCTTGCAAGATCTGGTTCACCAAGGAATTCTCGCAGGAGCATCCCATCTGTCATATATTTGATTATAGTCTTTTCTGAAGTACAATCTTCAAAACGAATAGAATAGCCAACCTGAAGAAAACATGGAACTTATATTTAGCAGCAGACAACAGTTGATTAAAAACACCAACTGAAAAGAAATCATCTATGAAAATAGAGACATATACACGTGCTAATATCATAGGATTGAAAGTTGCATAAAAGCCATATGAAGTTATCCTGGAAAATTTTTGATGATAAAGAACAAACGGAAATGTTGAAGAAAATAACAAATAAATACACATACCTCATGCCCAAGTTTGATACCCATTTCTTGAGAAACCCGAGCAGCCACACTCATAGCTGCCACTCGTCGTGGTTGCGTACAACCAACCTGCAACCAAGTTGATATGAGTTAACCTGATTGGAGGAAAAATTATACTTGCAACAATACCATGCATACTTATTTCAAGTTTTCAGAATGTACATAAGTTCTAAAAGACCTTAGCACTATCACTGTAATTTTCCACTTCTTGTAATACGTCACAAGAACCTGTGATATAAATGGTTCACAGGCTTTGTTGTCATTCACGGTACAGATTTTTTTAAGATTTAGATATAAGTTCAAAAAAAATTGAGTCCATTTTTGGCAGACAATTATCAGAAAGATCACTAACATAACAAATTCCTTGTTGAGGCAAAGCCCAATAGTTAAAGCTTAGTATAAAGGCAACTATAGTACATATTCCACGCTTAGGTAGGTAAACTCCATGAGACAGACTTAATCTACACTCATTATCCTTGCATCAAGAAGCATATATTATTTGTTTCGAGGACAGGTAAAGCTATACACAGCTTTGTACTCACGAAAGGATTCTCTATAAGAAAGGTCAAACAGATTTACCCTAAATCAGTTCTGTGTTTAAGCTCTTATGGGAGTCTAGGAATCAGTCTTAATTTGGATGCACATTGGTTTGCCGAATATTCATATTGAATGTGAGAACTCAGTATATAGGATCATGAGTCAGAACTCATAGAATGGGTTGAAAAAGCATATTTGATTTGAAGGACTGTCATAAACATATTTTTTAAAACCAAAATCTTAGATATCCACAAGAAAACAAGTATCCTACCCATTCTATCTTCTCAACCAAAAAACTAAGATGAAGTAACAGGTTTCTTAGCTAGTAAATCAGTTTCAATGAATAAGTATGTGTCCAGACTAATCTTGCAGGTCATGGACACAATTTTAAGGAAATTCCTCCCTCTTTCCAAGCTCCTGCTAGAAGTAAAGATTCATCGCTATACTCACTCTATCATTTTTGAAGTTAAGGAGAACATAACTATCACAAGGTATTGACCATTAATAAAGAATAATCTTATACCTTCCCACGCTTTGTGTAACCAGCTTCATGAAGGTATTGGGGTATCTGGGTGGTCTTCCCTGAACCAGTTTCCCCTACAATGACAAGCACCTGCAATACAAATTAAAAAGAAAATATTTAGCATCCTGATAGGAATTTATATGGAAATGTTGCAATACAAATTTGGATTCTTCTCTCATTTCCTATTTCTTTTCTTTTCTGGTCCAGTGTGTGAGGAGGGAGGAAGAGTGACTGTCAGCCTATTAGTCAAGGTATTCTGAATTGCCCATCAAAAGATTAAATATAACTTTTGGAAGAAATAAAATGCATGTAACTGATCAAAAGCAGTAAAAGACGGTCTATAACGAAATCCTGTTCTATTCTTATAAAGAGAAACTATTTTTTGGTGTTCTTCACCCACATGCAACCAAAAATGATGCAGTAAAACCTTCATTAGACATGAACGAACGCCAATGGAAAATGGTAAGCAAATTTTTCTTTTGAATATGCAGATGAGTACAGAAATGTTACTTCCAAGAGCAAATAATAAACCTAAGCCATCCTGTCGGATGCCTAGAGAAATGTCATTCCAGTTCAATAAAACTTAGTGAGTGAATACACCAAAGCACACCTTAACCATGATAGCGACATGGTCATCAGAAGCAAGTATGGATTAATGAATTTTTACTCAAGGACAAGATTCTGATAAGGAAAATTTAAAACCTGATGTACATCAAGAGCTTTGAGAAGTTCATCTCGATATGGATAAATAGGTAGAGTTTTTCTCTCCTCCTGAAATTAAAATAATTTATCAGTAAATCACATGTACCATATTTGTAACATATCTACATTAGACTACATAATATAGCTCCTATTAGACTACCAGTAAGAAATAATTCTTATGACCACCACCAGTCATCTTTGTCACTCGATGTCCTGGTAGAATAATGGAACTTTTGAAGGAAAATTCCAAATTTCTTAATATTACTCCGATATGCCAAAGTCTTTTTAACAATCCAAGAATTCACAGAGCTTGTTACATGGCAGGTACAACCTTAAGAATTTTTTTAACAGTCCAAGAATTCACAGAGCTTGTTACATGGCAGGTACAACCTTAAGAATTTTTAACAGTCCAAGAATTCACAGAGCTTGTTCCATGGTGTACAATTCCAACTTCCAAATACACATAAATTGCACGAAAAACTACATACATGATTATTAACTTGAATCTTCCAATAATAATGGTGGATTAATATATGTTTGATCACACTTTTCATCCATTGAGTAGGTAAAACATTCATAATTGTATGTATGTGTCCATATTTGCATGCCACTGAAGATTCTAATTCCTTCTATGTACTTGAAGATTTTTTAGAAAGGGAAAAAAAAATCAATACAGGGGATTGCTTTTATAAATAAAAAAAAAGCAAAGACAAAAGACATACCTGAAGCTTCTCCAGAGCTGACTTTGCTTTAGATTGGTCAACCAGTTCACTGTGCAGCTCATCGTCAAACTACAGAAAAGTAAAATGAAACTATAAGGAACAACAGAAAAAACTAGTACAAAAATCAAGAAGCTAGACAAGCATGACTCAATAAACTAAGAAACTAATGAATATACCTTGTCACCATCCATCACAGTTGCCTTGATAAAGTCAATTTGGTCCTCAAACACAAACCTAAATAAATCATAAAATCTCTGACAATTAGAGTTTCATACTAGCAGGTTGGTTCAACTTCAACAAAGAAACCAAACGAAACACATAGAAAATTATAGAGCATGCAATACTAAAATGAACCTGAGTTTAAATTTCATAATCCATACTTACTGATAGTCATCAGACTGTTTTTTATTTTTTGAACCAAACTTTAGTGTTGCTTTCCCTGCAACATAACAATCTCAGAATTAGAGTTCTAATAACCCAATTAAACATTCTCACATGCATCAGATAGTAATTGGATTAATCATATTCACAAGAATTACCTATCTGAAATTCTTCCCAAGCCTCCTGTTCAGCAAATGGGTTCATTTTCTCCCCTACACTCGGGTCCCTATGATTTAATTTCAGAAATAGATTAGGGTAAAAGGCAAAGATTTTGAGAGTATAGGACTACGATACTAAAATCTCTAATTCACCAGCCGGACATTGCAGTTTATGTACACATTTGATCATCTAAACAATTGGAAGCACAATATTATCAAACTGACCTATAACGCTGCAAAGCCACAGCAAATCTCTTCTCCTGATTAACACCCCCTTCTTGATCATATGCTTCGGGCATTCGATACTACAGCTCACGCAAGAGATATTTACCATGAATAATTGAATTAGCCACAAGAACCACAAGAAACAAATTTCATTAAGACATAGAACACTAGCATAAACACAGTTTCAAATCATTATCATTCCCCTTCAAGAGTTCCTTTTCCATTACGATTAATAACTATAATTCTAATTAAAGAACTGTAACCCACAAAAATATTAAGATGAAAGAAATAAAAAACTCACGAGAAGGAACAGAAATAGTGTCGTACATAGCTATCTAACAAAGAAAAATAATGAGAAGTACTCAATGTGATCACCTATCCACTGTTCAATTACTTATGCCATGAAAATAAATAAGAACAAATATTGAGCCATCTCATTTCTCAAATTAATCCACCTAAATGAAGATAAGTTGTCCTCTGTATAGACAAAGTATAACTTAAAATTTTCCACTTCTTTTCTAGCCTAAGTAATCAAATGGACAACATTATCAAAATCCTCTGAAATCAGTCAAGGTAAAAAAGTAACCGCAAAGGACTGATAAGAAACCCCACGATTATAAAACAGTTCTTGCAAGCCAGTTGTGGCAAATTTATATGGAAAGTCAAACAGAAACAATGGAACTATTTACCAAGAGGGATACATGATTTATAGTCACTGCAATTCTCAAATTGAACAGGTATCAAACTTTGAGGAGGATACTGATCAGTCGATCCTTTTCTACTATACAATTATGAAAATAAAACTCAAAATAGAAAAAATTTCACAACTATATGTTTCAAAGTAAGAATATGCAGTGTGCTTCAATAGAAGTATAGTGAGCTAGACGTGAAAACTACATGAAAGAGAATACACTGTTAGGGCACATGTGCCTGGACAGAGGTGATAATATATTACACTAGACAATTACAGAGATAAAGAACCCAAATTTCTGGTTTTGTGGAAGTAAGCTCCACAGAAAAAAAAAAAATTGGTCGTACTGGTTGGAGTAGTTCATAAAACAGCTTACAATCTGGGACTTGGTCATAATATGCACATTGCAAATATGAACAGAAAACTAATTAACTACTTGAAGTATAATAGTAAAAATGTTTAATTAGCCAGAATCATCTTCTGAAAAAATTTGCAACATACGCACTTTTTTCAAATTGAAATAAAACATCATATCAACATCTGTTACCTCATTTGAGTCATCAACATCTTCTGAACTCTTCTTCACAAGCTCATAGATTTGCTTCTTGTATCTGCCAAAATAAGAAATCCACAATTTTTACCAGTAAATAATGCCAAAACAACTAGCCCCAAAAATTGTATGGTAACCATGGCACTTAACAGCAAGTTCTGGGAATATTTAACTAGTCCAAAATTATGCATGATAAATTCTAATTACATGTGAATATATATTCAAGTGCATATGTAGAGTATAAGGTAAAGTGAACATCCTAGACACACTAAATGAAACACCAATAGCTAAAGTAAAAATCTATGTAGCACGGACACGGCAAAATGGAGTCGTATCCGTGTGTCGGACACCCACTGACACATGGTAGACACCGCTCGGACATGTCTGGAGACCGCTCGGACATTGTTTAATGGAATATATGCTCCATGTTTTTTGAGAGGGGCTTATAAAGGATCAAATATGTATCAACTATTAAGATGTTGGAAGTCTTGAAATACATCAATCAATATATATCATATTATCAATTCTGAATTTTTTTCTTAATTTTAAATTTTATAATATATATATATGTCGTGTCCGTGTCCACCAAATTTTAGAAGTTGGTGTGTCCCCGTGTCCGTATCGTGTCCCGTGTCCGTGTCTCTGTCCGTATCCGTGTCTGTGCTTCTTAGGTAAAAACACATGCCAAGGAAAATAAGAAGTAACAAAAATGTATCTAGGACCAACATGCATCCCGGGCAAAGAATTCAAGCATTACCTTAATTCACGGTACTCAGCTTCGGTAAGCTTCACACCGTCAAACAAGTATTGTTCATCTTCAATCTCATCTCTGAAATAAATGAGTATAACTTCTTATCGTCCAATGCATAAACAATCAAAGATTTACAATAAAAAGAAACAAACTCACCAGAAAAATACGAGTACTTCGAAAAATTGCATAAAGCTTACCCGAAACATCAAATAATAAATGATGAAATTACAATAAAAGACGGTTTTCTAGCACGGAATCATCTATAAACCAATAAAGAAAAAGCATTGTGGAATCTAAAGATACCTAAGTTCTTCCAACTTCTTTTGCTCTCTCTTCTTCAGATACTCTTGTCTTGACACCTTTCTGCAGATTGAATCAATGAGTAGGGGAACTTCACTGTTTAGAATTGAAAGAAGATTAAAATGAACAAGAGATGCTCAGGAAAAACCTCAAAGTATCAAGGCCATCCCTCTCCAAAACAGCTGATCTCCGAATTGCCTCTTCTGTCACACAATAAGAAACAACAGTATCAGATATAGCCAGAAAGTGCAATACGACTGGAAGTATGAATGAATGGTTACATGAGGCATTTAAGAAGTTATACCTTCCTCTCTTTTGGTTAACTTTTGATCTGTTAGCTGTCGTGAGACACAAAAACATATAAGATCAACAGCATTAATATGAAACAATGACAAGGTTTCTCATTGATGATTGCAAGCACATATTTCTAGCATCCTACTACACTGAGGTCAAGAGATTTGTTTGAAAGAAACCAAGCATGGTCTAAAGCAAGAATGCGTTTTGAAAACCAGCAGATGCTTCAATAAACAAAAGAACAAGTAATCAGTAAAACATCAACACCAGTCACATCTGGTCAATGCATATGAGCAAAAGCTGCAAAACCAATGAAATTTATCTGAACGGCTGAAAAATTATCCTTCCAGTCCAAAATAACAAAATTCATATGATATCTGTTAGAACAGTATGCAACCATACTCCCTTTTGCAACTTCACTATAAAAATAGTGATGATTTGACAACTGACAGGTTTGTCAATCATTTTAATTTCAAATGCATAGCATCCTGGAAAATAGCTAGAAAACATGGATGATAGAGTCATAGCACATATCAAGAATAGTAGCATGTATAAGAAACTATCAACTTATTGCAAAAGGTATGATGTTTTCATCAAAAGCAAGTGAAAATGGAAAATAAGTAAAAGTTCTAGATGACTACAACATTAAGAGCATAAATTTGGCAACACTAGATAAATTATTAATTTTCATATGTACCTTTCGAGTGCTTGCCGCATCCCGTTCTCTGATATGTTTTTCTAATTCCTCCCTTTCTCTTTGATCACGCAACCTTTCTTCCTCTGACTGTATATGAGAGATATTTTACCAATATTTACATCTTTGTAATTTAATTCAAGAAGAACTACACATCAAATAGAATACTATTCCTGAGTAGAATAAATTTTTAATGAACTTAGTAAGGTATAAAACCAATTCTGAGAAGTAAAAAAATTCAAATTGGTTAAGGTAACAAACATATAAGAACCAACATTTGTACAATTCAACGTACATCAGAACCATCATCCTCATTTTCAGAAGTCCTTCTTTTAACCCTTCTTCCTTGTTCCCCCAATTTAACCACCTGCAGCATTGAATAGAGTCAAACAAAAAGAAAGACATGCTGTTAGAAGTGGCACTGATCAGCAGCTTACCATATAGGGGAAAACAAAAAAAGTGAATCTTAGTAAGGGTATAGGGGCTCTGCCTCATTGTCACTATCTTCTTCACTTTCCATCTTCTTCCTGAACCGCTTCGTAACTTTATCAGCCCTTTTGGTTTCAGGAGCTGGTGAGCCTGAAGATTTCTTACCAGCACTAACACTAACACCACCACCATTACCACCACCACCACCATCACCAACACCAACATCACCATCACCATCACCATCACCATCACCAGCATCCAAAAGTGCATAAGTTTTCTGTTTCCTTGCATAGATGGCAGCTTCCCTCTCTTGTTGTACATAAAGCTGTAGAGCAATAATTGAACATAAATTACCAGGATACAATAACACTCAATGTAAAATTGTAGACTTTTTCCAAACTTGCAACTCTAAGTACAAAACAACAACTTACGTTTACAGCAGATGTTTTACGGGGAACTCTAGTAAATATTTCTTCAGCGAAAGAATGAGTCTCAGCTGACGCTGAAAAATCACAATTCTCTTTTAGCTTGCCCACCAAATCTGCTGGTGATTTGGCTTGTTTTGCTACAACAAAAACAACTATAAGTAAATTCCTGTAACTACCATCTTAAAGAAAAGGATGACCCTTTCAAAATTTTCAATTCAATGAGGTATTCGAAGAGCATTAATTCATTCCCATTCATTTGTTAAGGCAACTTACATAAACTAATAACGTACTGAACGACAGTTGGCTGCGAATAGCCAAGCAATGAAATTAGCTGGTCAGACACCCATCTCTTCAAATTACCGTCATTCATCTCGACTGCATCGCACAAAATCAGAAACCCCCTTTAGCCACAAAATACACTGTAAAAGTATTGTAAAGTAATTGAATTCTCGGAACTGAAGAAATAAAATGAAAAAGTACAAGTATGCAAATTTCTGAAACGTGAAAAGCTAAAACATGGGTTTGATTAATGACGAGTTCAGAGACCTCACCCGAAGTACAATTCTAGAATTATTATAAGCAAAGTGGTCTTTTCGCTTTTATGTTAAAAGCTTGAACCTTGATTGGGCTCAAATGGCTTAGAATCCCAATCAAAGTTTAGAGTTTCGCACCGTACCGGCCAGAAGGTACCACACTAGCCTGGA
The DNA here is from genome assembly GCA_026284465.1 of Erythroxylum citrifolium. NCBI lineage: Eukaryota > Viridiplantae > Streptophyta > Magnoliopsida > Malpighiales > Erythroxylaceae > Erythroxylum > Erythroxylum citrifolium. The sequence continues at coordinate 42,833,999 of JANKOE010000003.1, forward strand.
AACGGAACGACACCATGCCCATTGGTACTGGGTGGAATTAAAAATACCACCGGTACCGTAAATTTCAGAAAGCTTAAGGACTATTTTGTAAAAGAAATTTAACAACCGCCGTCGTCTCTTCCTCAGTCAGTCAGTCAGTCCTCACGCACAACACACCACGCCAAGCAGAACAGACCAGAGAAATGAATATTCAAAGTTGCGTTGTCTTACCTGGTCTCAGGGATTTGGGAAGAGATAAATCAAAGAGCTTTCAGGGAGAAATCCAGAGAGCTAATATCTTCAATCAGCTAAGAATAGACATAAACTTGCGTCGGAGGAATACTGCGATTGACGAAAGAGTGATATGTATCTGAATCTTGGGATGTCGCCTGAAACGTTAGCAGGTTTTTGGTTGTTAAATACCAGAAGCTTATGGATCGACTAAACAAAGACGTATTAGCTCATGAGTTATTTTACGTTAAATACTGGAAGCTTCTAAATTTCACGCACCAATCTTAATTATCAAATAGCAATATCTTCTTTATTTGAGTGTTATATGTGTCATCAACTCATACTAATTATTCATAAATTGTAGTATATGTCAAGCATGAAAATATTGTTGGACATGTATTATTTTAAATTTTATTTGATGTAACTATTATTTATTATACGTTGAAATTATAATATTTTGTATTGTTTTAAATTTTTATTTGTATAATGATTAAATGATTTTTTATATCAAATATAATTATTATTTATTCGTAAAATATATGACAAATAATATTAATAAAAATAAATTGTTATTATTTTAAATTTCTATTATTATATTTTTTAGAGATAGGGTTGATGTAAGATTATAAATTATATAATATAATATATTAAAAGATAATTTTGCAATTTAAAAAATTAAGAATTATTTTTTAAAAAATTATCTCAAACGATACTCAAAATTAACTTATATTAATACGGCATCGTATCATAACCAAATGGTGCGATAATCATAACACTATCCCAATTGGACTTGCGTGGAAATGTAATTTAATATGTTAGGCATTGTTGATTGGTATCTGATAAGAGACATTTCAGCAAAGAAAAAAAGAAAAACTCAAGGTCAAGCTTCGGTTGACTGATGACTGAGTCTTAGTCCAAATTATTTGGGCCCAACTGAGCCTCGGACCAAGCTTAGGCTTGGGCAACAAGAAATAACAAAATAACGTAATTTTGAATTTTAAAATAATAATAAGTCGATCCGATTTTCATCCATATATGTTAAGAATTAATAATCATGAAATAAGCTCAAACTTGATAACATCTATGATGCTCCAGTAATTCTTAAATCACAATTTATTCAAATTATTCCTCAATTATATTATTAATTATTAAAAATTTTATTACTTCCAAAAATAATATTTATCAGTCACAAAAATTATTTATACAAGCACAAGTGTTCGACTGTCCCATTAAAAAATGTATACAATAAAACATATTTACTTAATATAATCTACTAACAGTACCTAGACACTATATTGTCAATTATACATACTGGGTTATCGGCAATCTCTCTATCTCCTAAAAATATATATAACGGCAAAGGGCAAGCTACCTATTCAATAAGAGTAACTGATAATATCTTTAAAATCAAATAATTCAATATAGATAGAAATTAGTCAAATAATTAAAACATACATATAATACTAAAACACACAACAATACTCAATCTTTCTAAATGCTCAATGAACTTCCAAAAATTTTATCATTAGTAATGATTAATACTAATATTATTTTATTGTTGTCATTTATGTTTAACCTTATTATTAATTGAATTGTATAAGTCATGCTTAACCTAGTAAGCTTACATTTAATGGTGTGTCAGCTTATTTATACTCATCATAATTACTCACTAAGTGAAGACATAATTAAATGTATAAGTATTAACATAGGGTACATGAATTCCTCAATCTAGTATGGTACTTCAGTATCACTTTAGTTCCTAGCCATCGACATAAAATATCCCCAAGAATGAGGATATCATGGTACCATTTCGGTACTTAACCATCGACACAGGACATTCTTAGAACTCAGGATCTCCCGATATTTACTCCACAAACAAGTACCCAGTCATCACTTGCTTGTATTTAAACAACTCATCAATCTATGCCCATTGAATATAGTATATCCTAGGCAAGCCACAGATTCAGGATTTACACAATTTATTCTCAACCTATTATAAGTCAAATTCTATTTAATTTCATGAGCGTGATTTATTTATCCTAATATTCTTAATTATACTTATACACAACTAAAAGTTTTAATTATCAAATTTGTCACTGAATTATCAAGCGATACATTTCATAATACGTAATAAAATATAAATGCAGAATATTTTGTACTTTGTTACTTATATATGTAATAAATAAACATAATTCATATATTTTAGGAATTCATATATGTAATTATTAATCATTAATTTAATTAATGACTAATTCAAGTTATAATTTACTATAAAGTAATTCATTAATAACAAAATTCAAAATTTTATGAACCGTACACTATTCTAAGAGTACAAGCTAAAGTTATCTTTACCTGATTTTGAAACTCAACTAATTAATAAGTCAAATATACTCATTAATCCGTCCAATGAACATAGACATTGCAAAATTCTATTAGACTTAGTTAAGAAAATTTTAAACCCAATTACACTTAGCAATCCAAAATTATTCCATTGTCCACTTTATTCCTAATTATTAAAATACCCTCGCATTACCTAACCATTATAATTACTAAAATACCCTTAACTATTAAAAATCTTATTTTACCCTTATTTTTTATTATTACAAATATACCTTTCTAAGAATTAAATTTCAATTTTACCCGTAAACTTTTACATTTTCTATTTTGTCCCTTAATATTCTTCTTCTACCTCCTCCTTTTCTCATTTTTCAACCACTTTTTCTCTTTTTTTCCATGACTTCAAAATTATTATCTCAAATAATCACAATATACTTTCTAACTATAAACTAGTTTAGGAAGATTAAAAATCACAAATAAAAAGCATAGAATTGTTGTCAAAAAAGTTTTACCTATATGAAGTTCTATATCTTTTAAAGGGATTTTTGGGTTGTTAATTTCTACAATTTTGTCACTAATTTACTACAAAGCAAACAAAATGAGTAAATACATGAGAAAAGCTTCGCGCGCAGGAAAGATGGTGCATTTTTATATACACTTACTAGCTAAAAAAATGATGATGATGAAGAAGAAGACAACTTTTCGTTGGGTTTCTTATTACCCATTTCTTGTCTTCTAATTTATACTCTCCTCTATTAAAATTTTTTATGGGTTGGGTTAGTTTTGTTAAAGTTGGACTCTTTTTTTCTTTTTGTGGGCTTTACAATTATTCCTTTTAAAAGAATTTTTTCATCAAAATTAAATTACATACTTGAGAATCTAAACAAATGAGGATACTAACATTGAACTTCATCTTTTACCTCTCAAATAGGCAATCTTGGAGACCGATGATGACTCCATAAAACTCGAACCATCAAAATTACTCGTCTCCTTAATTTCCTAATTTCTCTATCTAATATCTTTATTGGCTCCTCATTATAAGTCATATCATTTGCAACTTCAAACTCAAGCCTCAATGTAACATGGCTAGGATCCAGTTGGTACCGTCTCAACATTGACACGTGGAAAACATGATGAATATGTGATAACTCTAGAGGTAAGGCTAATATGTAAGCTAACAATCCCATATGTTTTACGATTTCATATGGCCCAATGTATCTCGAACTCAACTTCCCTCTCCTACCATACCTTAAAATCCCCTCAAAGGTGATACCCATAGAAATACCATATCTCCAACATTGTACTCCATCTCTCGATGATCTTGATCAGCATAATTCTTTTGTCGATCCTCAGCTGCCTTAAAGTAGTCTTACCACCTCTATTTCTCCATCATCTCTTGAACCAACTCTGGTCCCTTTGACAATCTGTCACCCTCTATATCCTAACATATCGGATCTCTACATCGCTTACCATATAATGCCTCAAATGGAGCCATATTGATCTAGCATGATAACTATTATTATATTCAAACTCCATCAAAGGTAGATATATATATCCCAACCACCCTCAAAATTCAACACACAAGCTCTCATCATGTCCCCCAATGTCTTAATCGTACGTTCCAACTGTCTATCCGATTGAAAGTGAAATGCAGTGCTCAAATTTAACCAAGTCTCCAAAACTGTTTGTAAACTCATCCATAACTGGGAAGTAAACCATATATCTCGATATGATACAATGGATATTGAAACCCTGTGTAACATTATAATCTCATTAACATACAACTTTGTCGGCTTGTCCAAGGAGTATATCTGCTGTATTAGTAAGAAATGAGCTAATTTAGTCAACCTATCCATAATCACCTAAATTGGATTCTGTCTACGTATGGTCCTTGGTAACGCCACCATAAAATCCATCGTAACCTTCTCCCACTTTGACAAAGGAATGGCTAAGGGTCTTAATTTTCCTACTGATGCCTGATGCTCTACCTTGACCTACTAACTAGTCAAACACCTCAACATAAACTCTCCATATCTTTCTTCATCGTTGACCACCAGTAATAAGGTCGTAGGTTCTGATACATTTTTGTAATACCGGAATGCATAGCATATGGTGCACTATAATCTTCGTTTAGAATATCCTCTCTTAGTCCATCTATATCCGGTACACAAACTCACCTCCCAATCACCAACACTTTACATGCTCTCATTGAAAAGTTAGTCTTGCTACTCTATTGCACACGCACTCTCATCCACATTAGATAAGAATCTTTAACTTGTGCCTCTCTGATCCTATCTCCCAAATCTGGTTGAATCTGTAATGTTGCCAATAAATCACTTATATAATCAATCTCCAATCTTATGTCCAGTGCTCTCATCTCCACTAATGGTGTCATATTATGTCCGCTTAAACTAGCCATCACACCTGAGCTCTTCGTACTTAAAGCATCTGCCATTACATTAGTCTTCCGCAGATGGTAATCAATTGTACATTCATATTCCTTTAACAACTTGATCTATCTTCTCTGCCTTAAGTTTATCTCCCTATAAGTTAAGATATAATTGAGGCTCTTTTGATCTATAAGGATTCATAATGTCTTCTCTTATAGATAATGTCTCCAAATCCTAAGAGCATGCACAATTGTCGCTAACTCTAGATCATGAGTAGGACAATTTAACTTATGCAATCTCAATTGACGAGAGGAATAAGTTATCACTTTTTTATGTTATATTAATACACACCCCAAACCTACCCTTGAAGCATCAGTTTACACCTTAAAACCTCCACTATTCGATGGAGCACAAAAATTAGACTAGAAGTTAATATTTATTTAAGCCTCAAAACTCTCCTAACCTTAATTGGTCCACTGAAACTAAATTCCTTTCTTCCGCAGCTTAGTTAATGGACTAGTTATCATTGAAAATCCTTCTATAAATCTCCAATAATACCTATCAAGTACTAAAAACTCCTCGCCTCTAATGTATTTTTAGGTGTCTCTCACTCTATAATTGCCCTTACCTTTGAAGGTCAAGCATCACTCCTTATCGGGATACGACATGCTCAAGAAAATCTACTCTCTCCATCCAAAACCCACACTTACTCAACTTTGCATATAATTGTCTCTCCTTTAAAATTTGTAACACAATCCTCAAATGTTACTCATGCTTCTCTTTACTCGCTGAATACACCAACATATCATCAATGAACACTATCACAAAATGGTCCAGATGCTCCTAAAAAGTCTTATTCATCAATGTAATGAATGTGGCTGGTGCATTAGTCAACTTGAAAGGCATCACTAGGAACTCATGGTGGCCATAACAAGTACGAAAAATTGTCTTAGGAATAATTGACTCAACTATCCTCAATGGTAAAGTCTATCTCCTATTGAGGCGGTAAGCCTTATGAATCATATAAGAATACCTGCAAAAATTCTCCCATCACTGGAATATCCTCTAATTCAAGGCTCAACTCCCTTATATTTATAATATGAGATAGATATGTTTCATATTCATCCCATATCAGTTGTCTAGCAGTTATGGCCAAGATCACAAATAATAGAACCACCATAAATATCACCTTCAATTTACTCAAAGACTCTATCATCACCTCCTTCACATAACAATCAATTACAACTTGATGTTGTGCCAACCAATCCTTCCCAAGAATTACATCAAACTCTCTTAAACCCATCATTATCAAATCAGATGATAGCTCCACTCCACCAATCTTCACTAGCATCCTCCTCCTTACACTGTTTACTACCACACAGTCTCTTATTGGTAACTACACTCTTAGGTTATATCCTGATAGACTAAACTCCCCTAAAACTCTAAAGGCAAACTCTAAGGAAATATAAAAAATTGTAGATCCTGAGTATATTAACACATAATCCTTAATATCAAATAAGGAAATCATAATGGAAATGGCATCGTTAGTTGCAAGTGCCTGTACTCACTGTTGGTTTACGTCTAACTCCTCTATCACCACCTCAACCACCAATTTTACCCAAACTTCTACCTAAACCAAAGACACCACTCTGATCATGTACTATTTGCTCTAGCCGCACTCCTCAACTCCTCCCTACTACTGGATAGCTCTTTTGTAAATTCCTCACTCTCCACAAATATAACATAACATACCTGACTTATCTCAGTAGATCCCTAACATGGTCCTCTATAAACTCTCCCACAAGTAGCACAACTCTGTAACCCTCCAACTCCTTTACTAAAAGTTCTTTTGAACTTATGACTAACCCTTCTATCTGTTCCAATCGATGCTGTAGTAGTAATGCTATGTTATCCCGAATCTCCACTAGCTCCCATATCTCCACCAAACATGCAAAAGCTTCCACTCCTACTCGATGTAGCATCAACTTTCCTAGATCCCCCTGCACTAACAGACCATCAATGATTAACTCCCTTTATAACAGACTGCTCCTCTCTCCACAATGACTCTCTGATCACCTCTTTAGCTCTTCTCTCCCTCTTATCACATCCTATACTATAAGTGTAGTCTCTAGTAACTTCTTGAAATCAAAAGTAGAGCTCCCAGACTTAAGCTAATTTCTATCCTTAGACCCTACTCAAATCGGTAACATTTATCCTCTAGATTTGTCACAACCTCTAAGGCATCCTTATACAAAGCCACAAAGCGAGCCTTAAACTCTACCATCGACATCTCCTCTGTTTGAATCAAACGCATAAACTCCATCTGCAAAATATATTAGCCAATAAACTCTCTCTAGAATTCCTGCCAAGTCATCTCTTGTGCCTCAAAAGATCTCTTCACTCGCTTGCACCAAGTCAGTATGTTGTCCTGAAATAATGTAACAATGTACTACAACCTTCTTTCTAATATACACTCCAGACTGTCTAAAACTATGTCTGATCCCACTATGCCTCAACCTCTTTAAGTCAGTAGTACCTTGAAACTCTACTACACCTATCTTACGAATTTGTTCATAATTGCGGTCCACCCTAAAATTACTTTATGTTGGACTCATAGTAATAACGTATTTCATCATGTAAAAGGACTACATCATCTAATGTGTGTAACGCCCCAAATTATGGGTTAGATGACATGAGTACAAATTACGAAATTGGCATGCAGTCATGACATTTTTCGGGTACATTGGTCTAATGAACTTCGGAGTG
>JANKOE010000003.1:42876504-42886575 GCA_026284465.1 Erythroxylum citrifolium
GTCCGAATCACTCCGAAGTTCATTAGACCAATGTACCCGAAAAATGTCATGACTGCATGCCAATTTCGTAATTTGTAGTCATGTCTTCTAACCCCTACTTTGGGGTGTTACAGGTATAATGTTATCCCCAATATTTCTGTTAGGAATGAATGCCCCTATGTTAAGTTAATTATTCCACTTATTACAATCTTCAATCTTTAATTCAACTAAGAGCTTCAAAATCACTTGTATATGGTGTTACAGCATGACCTTAGTCTACAATCTTGTATTCTCTGAAGGTTTTGCTTTTTAGGCAGCAAGTAGATGTATGTGTGATTTAATTCTTGAAGAATGTAAAGAATTCCAACACTACTTTAATAAAAAGCGTAATATCCCATGTCTTTTGAAAGAACAATATAGAGAAACCATTTAGTTTATAATTTGAAGGATGCAAACTAAAGAGAACTCTCTTGACATCTAATTTATAATTGGGGACATTAAAAATTCTTTTATTCCTTGGTCAATTGAGCAGTCAAACAGTCTTAGTGCATTGCAGCTTGGAAGAGCAGAATCCTCAAAACCCATCAATTGTAGGTAGTAGTTTCTACCAAATTCTTGTAAGTTATCTTGATATGAGCATTCTAACCCACTACTATCTTGTAACACTGAAAGTTTGTTCATATTTATCCTAGCAAGCAAGGTGGAGTGAAATAACTTTGTATTGGAGTCTTCATCCTTCATCCAATTAAGCCTATCTTTTTCTTGAGAATTGAATTATAAAGTCTGAAAGCATCTTGTTACTCTTGAAATCTTTGCACCTTTATCATTCATAATTCTACATTATGAGGGAAGTTGTAACAATCTATTTGATCTTGAATTAGTTTCTCCTTGAGGGTTGTGAGATTCTGTGTTCTCCCAAACATGAGGTTTTTAAGAGCAGCTTTCACCAACTTTAATTTTTGCATAAGTTAGTAAGATTTTAAACCCTCTATATCATGACTCTAACATCTATTAATTACTTCTGTGAGTCCTTATATGTGAGTAATGCCATTGAAGAATCAAAAAGGTCCCCAACTTTCCTGTTTTCAACAATCCTTTGTATCAACACACAGGAATGATCTGATATCAAGTTATTTCTAAAATGTACAAAGGAGTTAGGAAAATGATTTAGCTATTAAAATTAACCAGAAATCTATCTATTTTCTTTCTTATAAAAAGATACTAAGTTTATTATTTGTCCAGGTAAGTAATCTACCTGTTGAACTGAGGTCTACAAAATCAATTTTATTTACAAATTTGGAGAGCTCCTTTATTAAACCAAAAGTAAACGTCCTGTCACCTTTGACTTCAGTTGAGTTTAAGGAACAGTTAAAATCTCCCACAACAAGCCATAGGTTTTGAATTCTTAATTGTATGTTTACTTGTTAATGATATCTAGTTAAACAAATTTCTATAAAGTAAAGCAATCTTCAACAACCCTTTTTTTTTAGAAATCATATGTAGAAATCCACAACTTGACCACAAAATACAAAAAAGGAGCCACCTTTTTCTTCAATGACTACCTACTAGTGGTAGAAGGTTGTGATAAGGCAAAGATTAAAGGAATGGTATTCAAATTTCTAAGGATAAAATCTTATACATGAGTAAAGAAATTATACCACAAAAGATACAACAATACCCATCAAGTAGTAGTAGAAGCTAGAGTGAAACTTATTCTGACTTAAAATGATATATACTTGCTTCTTAATGATATTTCAAAACTAAATGAGGAGAAAAAAACTTTATTAAAACAAAAATCTAGAGTTTAGTGGCTAAAAGATGGTGATAAGAATACTATATTTTTTTTCTATAAAACTATTCTATCAAGGATAAACACAAATAGGATTGTTTCACTACTATAAGAGAATGTTCAAATCGCATAGTCACATAATGAGATTTTGCAGGAGGCTCATATGTATTTTCAAAACACTTTTGGCACTCAAAATAATTGCTACTCTTTTATACATGTACTATTTCTGATTAGATCAAAAAGAAGGATGCTACAAACCTTCTTAAGCCATTATATCTAAATGATATAGAGAAAGCACTCCTTAAGCTACCTAATAAAGCTATTAAGCCAGATAAATTAAATGCAAATTTCTTTTAAATACATAGAATAAGATCAAGACTCAAGTTTCTGATGCATCTTATAATTCTTTAGTAAAGGGAAGATGAAGAAAGAGCTAAACATAACATTCACCCTCATATACCAAAAATTCCAAATCAAGCCTCCCGCAAAGACTTTAGACCAATTTCTTATTCTAAAACTATATACAACATTGTTGCAAAGCTCCTAGCTTCAAATCTTAAGAATGTATTCAAGTCTTATATAAATCCTATCATAGGGAGCATTCATTTAAGGGAGACAAATTGGTGATAATATTTTATTGGCACAAGAGTTATTCAAGAACCACAATGGGAAACAATCAATAAAAATTTGTGCTATAAAGGTTGATTTTGAAAAAGTATTCAACTTTATCAATTGGAACTTTGTTTTGAACATTGTGATAACATTTAGACTTTTCTTCAAAATCCATAATTTAGATTGAATTGTGCTTCTCTATAATATTATATAGCATTTTGATTAATGTTAAATCATTAAATCTAATGAATGGAGGGAAATGGTTTGAGTCAAGATGATCATATTTCTCCTTATTTATTCATATTAAACACTGAAGTGCTAACTAGATTGATTATTTACATTATTAAACAAAATAGTAGTTCTAAGTTCCTTAACTGATGCAAAAACATGATAATTTACAAATTATCTTATGTTGAGGATTTACTCCTACTAGAGAAGATGCCAATTTTGAGAGCTCACTCATAACAACACTTCAATTTTTCAATGAGCTATTACGACTTAATCAATAAGAATAAAAGCCACCTATTTGTTTTAGATGGAGCTAATCATATTTCTAGTTAGCTATCAAACTCGACATGTGTCAAGCTAATGAATCCCTCTTTCACCTATTTGGAAATACAAGTAACTACTAGGATACTAAAATATATGAACTATTTACCACTCATAGAAAGGATCCAAAGCATAATTAATCATTGGTACAATAAAAGACTCTCCTACAAGATGGGCTCAACTTATCAACTCAATTCTCAATAACATGTATATCTATTGATCTTCTAACCTCATCCTCCTAAAGAATCTTATCAAAGAAATAGGAAAATGATGAGAAGATTCTTGTGGTTAGACGATTTATCTAAGAAAACAAATGCTCAAGTTAAATGGATAGATGTATGCTAACCAAAGGAGGAAGGAGAACTTGGTATCATTTCCATTCGAATAATCAACAAGGCACCATTGGCAAAGAGGATCTAGAAAATATTAATAGATAATAAGATATTATGGGTAAAATGGATACACATAATACTTAGAAGGAAGGATGTAGCACCCCCTATACGGAACCTACAACCACCCACATATATGGAAACCAAATTCCTGTACGAGTAGTAATGGCATACATTTTTATTCATTTATATGGACTGTCATCACACATTTTCCTATTCAGTGTTGTACATATACATATTACAAAATTTCGTATCACTTTTGTCAATTAAAAGTAGTATTACATCTTAGCATTTACATGATATTCCAAAAAGGATTACATCTTTGCATTTACATGATAATCCAAAAGAAATATTGCTTATAACTTAAATTCTTAGCTGCAAAATGTTACATATACCATCATCTTTAACCCAAAAAATACAATCCAAAAGTACACTTATTACTAACGGCTGGCCTTGGTCCCTGTAGAGGACCCTTGTACCTCACTCTCATTACTTGGACCTACACAGATTAACACCCATCCTAAGCTTGAAAGCTTTATAAGGAAACACTTAGTTTGGATGACCACTCACAGCAGTCATCCACCAAGTACAGACATTCATAAATATAAAAAAATGCATAAATACTGATGACATAAATAATCAAGGTACATAATGCAAATATGCTTCAATGTATTAGTCATATACCGTAAATTCACATTTATAAGTCAAACATTGACATTCAATGCTCATTAATAGAAATTATCACTATAACTACTCATCATTATAAATTATCAATACAATCAGTACAAATACTCATCAATACCAATTATTAATATGGTCATGCTGTATTTCTTATTTATAAATATTTAATTTACTTTTTATGTTAACGAAAATTGCAAATATCTAAAGATATCAAGTTGTAGATACCTGAAAGTATTGAACTATAGATACCCAAAGGCATCAACTGTAGAGACACTATAGTCTCGAAATGAAGACACCAACTGTAGTTGCTACATTATAACCCTATAGGCATGCCCATCTATCCATCACCAAGACAATGAAACAGGCACTGTAACATTTTCCTTTAACCATTTGCTAATTTCATAATTCATATATTGACAAATCATATGATATTAATTTGAAATCATAGATTTTGCATTTGAGTTCATAGATAGAAGTCATAACTTACCACCATTAGAAGGGTGCCAAATTCACACTTGTATAATCATGTTATACACATATAAGCAATAAATATGCATATAAATCATCTATATATATGTAAATTTTCTTTAGTACATATTATGATCAATTTTAAATTTCAATGTTTAATCAATCAATTCATATATGGTGAGTCATATTTCAATTCTTTCTAATTTTTTTCAAAGTTTCATAAACATCTAAAAAGGTTCGAATATGATTAAGTGAAAATCGGAAACGAAAATAAACTTAAAATAATGCAATTTCGTACCTGTTGTGACCCTTGCTCAAAATCATACCTCCCCTTGTTACAAAATTTTCACATATATCAAGCATTCAAATTAGGTTATTTTAGTCTTCTAGATATTTATTTCCCTATGTCTCTGGTTTCCATATGATCACAAATCAGGCCATTTAGACTTTTAAATCATGATATATTCACCAAACATCACAAGATTCTCTAAAACAGGGACAGCATCAGGTTGCCATTTTCAATCTCAAAGTCTAATGTCATTAAGCCAAAATTAGGTCAGGGTCTGTTCTAGATATATTTAGTTATATGTATTAAGTTTCATCTTCAATTAAAATCACCTAATTAAGAGGTCTTTAGGTCGAGTTATGGCCAAAACAATGGGACTGATTCAAATGAACCTAAGACAGAATTCCACTACATGTTACTCTCTTGTCATTTTCGACCAATTCCTTGCAAAATAACACCAAAATACCATTCCAGAAACAATTCCATGAATGAATCTTTTTATCTATTCAAACATACACAAATAGAAATTAAACTAATTATATTCCCAAACATTGAAATCGGGCAACTAACTCTTCTAGTACTTCTCCTCTCCTTTAACTTTGCTTGATTAACCAAATAAAAACACAAAAATACATATCTCAATCCCAATTCCAATTCTTCATGAGAAAAGTATAAAGATGATGAGAAAAACCACTAACTTTTACCTTGATTTTCACCTAAGATTAGCTTGATTTATTGCATGGAAAATGGTGTGATGAAGAAGACATAGAGAGAAAATGAGAAGAGGAAATTTGGCATTTAAAACTATAAAATGCACATCCCTCTCTCCTCTCTTACATGCCCATTTCATGACACACCTGCTTCAATCCTATTGGACACACATGCTTCAATCCTATTGGTCACACATGATTTAATCCAATTGGTCCATATGTTGACTTTAGGAAAATTACACATTTGGTCCTTCTTCTTCCTTTAATTCCCACATTGGGATATAATCTCATCAGTTAATTTCATTTTCATTCATATTTCACGTCTAATTATGTATATCTACGCCGAAATGAACAAATTACCAATTTACTCAAATCTTTTACATTAAGTACCATATGTCCCTTACGATGCTTAGATGCACTTAATTCTTTATGTTCACTTCTTAATACACTCAAGACGTGATATAATACTTGTAAGTCTTGTTTGGTAACTAGTAATGAAAGAATGGAATTAAAAAATAAGAATGGGATGAAAAGTGGAGATCGGAATGGGAATGGAATTACTGATTATGCGTGTTAGGTATGTAAGCATTAGGAATGGGGTTGTAGAAGTTAACAGTTATACCATTGTTTGATATCAAATATTAAGAAAGGTAATGAAAATTTTACTTATGTTTAACTATGAAGTGATTGATTTTTTAAATAATAAATTAAATATTTTATATTATTAATAATTAATAATAATTTATTTCATAAATAAATAATAAAAAATTAATGATTCAATCAATTATTAATTTTTAAATAATTATGTGTGAATTTTCTTATAAAATAAAATTAAAAAACATAATGAACTTATTTTATGATATACAATTGTTGAAATAAAATAAAATAATTATTAAATAAAGTATTATGCAATGTTGATAAAAATATGAATATGTTTGCATACAAAAATTTATCAAAAAATAAAAGTAAAGAAATTTAAAAAAAGTTAGAACAATAAAAACTTACCTAGAGAGATACGTTGATTACCAACGAGAGAGGAAGAGCGAATAGAGAGTTTAAGTTAAGACAAAATACAAAAAAAATTGATAAGAAAAGATATTATCAACGAGAGAGGAAAAGTGAATAGAGACTTTCACTTAAGACTAACTAAGCACACAGAAAAAGATAAGAAAAAAGAAATCATGCTGAATAAATATGAGAGAAAAGTTATTATCTAATTTATTTTACATAATTAATTAAAATATTTTATATTTTACAAATAATTAATAAAAATTTTCAATTGTTTTATAAAATTATTAATTTTTAAATAATTATGAAGAAAAATAAAATAATTATTAAAGAAATTAATATAAAAGATAATTTTGATAATAATATTCTGATAAGCATCAACATCTTGATAATATCTTAATAATATTTTGATAATAACTCGATAATATTCTAATAATATCCTTAATCTCTTATTCTCAATTTTTCATTGCAACGTATACCATATCGCCTCTTAGGAATAAAAGTTCAGGATTACTTACTATTCATTATAATTTTATCATTCTTTACTTTATTTACTACAGGTAACCAAACAACTAAAAGTTAAGAATGCAGATTGCATTCTCTTTCCCACCTCTTTATTGCTGGTTACCAAACTTGAACCTAAGATATATGTTGGGCCTTACAAAGCTATCTTCTCCTAGACAAGTGTTGCAGATTCTAAAGCTAAGAGAGCAAGTATATAAGGAAACAAAATATAAGATTAGGAATGATATTTTCACATGGATATGGTGTGATAACTGGAATAAGATGAGCCCACTTTATCGAATCAACGGAAAAATCTGAAGAATCTATTTCCAGATGATTCCAAGCTCAAAAAAATCATCAAAGATAAGCAACGGTGTTGTCATGTCAGGGAATTATCTATTATGAAGGTCAATATCCCAAATTACAGCCCAAATTCTAGTAGAGAAGATTCGATGACATCAAGAAACATGCCTCAAGGAATTTCAGAGACAGATCATGCTTAGAGTTGTTTAACTAACACTCTGGCTCAGAAAGTAAAATGGTTTAGGATTGTGTAGTTCGGATAAACTATATCAAAGATCTCATTCATTTTGTGGCTTGTCATAAGATAGAAACTAACAACAGCTGATAGACTAAGGGAAAACGATGGCTCTTCTCTTTGCTGCAAATTGTGAAAGTAAGAACTTAAAACTATAGAACATCTATTCTTTCAATGTAACTTCACTTCAAGTATTTGGCTACAGATGTAACAATTGCGCAACCTGGTATTCCTCTAGACTAAAAGTCTTCGAATGGATCAATAAATGAAACAATGTGAGAAAGATAGAAGTGTTAATATACACAATTGCATTTAGAAGTGTAATTTATGTCATCTCAAAAGAAATCAGAATATTTCAAAGAAGAGAACAGATAAGTTGCCAAGTCACTCGATAAAGCGTATACTGGATAAGGGAGTAACTTATCAGTCACAACATTGTAGAAGTGGTTAGGAGAAACCAATAGGCTTGTAAACACGTTGAAGGCGTCAAAACAAAGATAACCATCAGACAATATATTCATGGCTCCATAAATATCAAATTATTAAAAGAAGCATGTGAACTTTTGAGGTTTAGCTACTTGAAGTATCTTGTAAATGCCGTTTGTTTTTTTGCTGTTTTTAAAGCTTGGAATGAAATGTCGTTTTACAGTTTTGATGTCTCTAGTTGTGCATGGTTTTAGCTCTTAAATGGGCTATAGCCTTTTTGTAACAATCGCTATGTTTACAAATAATCTGTTAAACACCCTAAAGAACGTCAAGCAGTTCTTGTTTTCTTGTGTACAAAAGTAAACAGGAATTAATGAGAACCATTCTTTATATTAGCACATTGCAATTGCTCTAGCTTTTTTTACAACTAGACAGCTCATTTCGTCCCTTTGGACACATAACACTTTTAGTTGTCCTTGGATAATCTGCAACCATTTTCTAAATTTTGGTAGCTTCTTGCTCTATAAAATATACCCATCGGGGATAATAATTGTATAACCATATATTTGGGATGGATTCCTTGCGCTGCGTTTTGATCTTTGCAAGTACTATTTCTTGGTGTCTTGTTCTGCATATTCCTTCTCAAGTTAAGGCCATTGATTCAAGTGTTATTGATTTAGCAAGAAAAGAAACAACAGATGTTCGCGACTTCTTCGTTAGTTTAATTGATAGCAAAGACACAAAACCAACATCCAAGGAACCATTGAAGATATGTGCCGACTATTTCAACGCATCAATTGTTGAGTTCTCTGTTGACGGTCTTGAAGGAGAAACAATAACATTAATGGACATACACGCTGCTCTGGAAAATTGTGAAACATGTGAAGCCACATTGAATATTAACAACATTTATACGGATCCAATTTCGGCTAAAATTCAGGCGTGGAAGGTCGTTTATTCTGCTGCATCTGCGTTTACACATTTACTTCAGAACAATGCTCCTGGAAACCAAACCGACGACTAGTACCAATGATTTATGGGTTTCAATGGTAAAGGAGGTTATAACCCTCTCTTTGTACTAACTAAAGTTTTAATTCTTGTGAGTGAATTATATCAAATCAGCCCCATTTTTCTAGTTTTTCTTTTATAATTCTATTCATAATTTCAGCTTTTATCAAAAAGCTTACGAATTTCAAAATTGTTTTTCAGTTACATAAGTTACATGAGAGTACGTAGAATCACGTGTGTACATCTATATGACTAGTTTCCTCCAAGGAACAATTTGTTCAATTGAACTGAAAAAGTTAAGCTAAGAGATATAGATAAAGATTTTGGATGTATGCTTTAACCAAATGGTTGAATCCTTCTTCACAGGATTAGGGCTTAGTTAGGTATTAAGTTCAAAATTGTGGAAAAACCTCTATGATCACAATTCTGTAAGTCATCCTTAATGATCCCTTTAACCTTGCTTGTGGTAGAAATAGAGAGTTGGAGTGTGTTGTATTCAGGGAGTAGATAAAGAGACCTTAAGTTTTTTCAATTGTCAAACCAAAAGCAAGTTTTTTTAATCATTCCCAATCAAAATTTTTATTTCCTTGGAGAAAATATTTATGAGATTGAGCAGTTGGTTGATTAGCCAAGAGTTTTCAAGTTTGTTCTTAATGTTCCAAAAACTATTGCATTTGAGATAGTCTTTATGAATCCAACTCCCATAAGGATTTCTAGTTATTATAGAGTCCCCAAATCCTTTTCGCAAGCAAGACGTTGTTAGTGGCTCTAATGGATTTGATGTCAAGCCCTCTTTTTTTTTTTTTGGTAAATAAAAGAGCTAACAACTAGCTAGAGCTAACAACAGGATTAATGTGCCGAGTGCGACTAACACTCATTCGATCATCATTGAGAGTTGACATTATAACATCCGATGGTTGTTGAAAAACCACCATACCCAAAGACACCTCAGGTCTGATCCAAGCCATAGCATCCGCTGTAGCGTTTCCCTCTCTAAAAACATGATGAATCTTGACTTGCCAACTGCGGGACATCAGCTCCCGAATACTGCAGATGAGAGCATTGTCCGTACTCTCCTGAATAGGGTTATTGAGCCATTGAATCACCGACATGTTATCACCCTC
>JANKOE010000003.1:43053900-43065175 GCA_026284465.1 Erythroxylum citrifolium
AAAGTTTAAAAAGACAATTTTCGCTTATTGTTCAATGTGTAAATATATTATCCACGGAGCCGTCGTGCTCACCCCCCTTTTCCCCTCCACAGGTTTCGAGCGGGAAACTGAGTCCGGCATCGGGATTGAGGCAACTCCGATGCAGTTGGTTTATATGTTAGATTTGAGGAAGTTAGACTTTAGAATGCCTTTGAAGTATTGTATGTTGCTTATTTCAAATGTCAAGTGTATTGAAGTTTCAAATGTAATGTATAAGTCCCTAAGCATGAAATGATAAAAACCAGAATGAGATAGTAATTCTTTAAAAATTCAAATGATAGAAATGCTTAAGAGTGTGATATTGCCCCTTTGAGTTGATGTTTGGGATGATGGTAGCTGGATGATTGAAAATTTGGAAGATAGAAGTGATTTTTATGCAGGTTTGTAGTTTGGATGAGTGAAAATGAAGATTGGCTAGATCCAATTTTAGGGGAGGTGCTGTCCAAATTTTCCTAAATTTGGGCAGCAACTTCGCTTAGGTTTTAGACCTCCGAAACGAGTGAATTGGATTAAGAGGCCTTCTGGAAAGTTGTAGAATGCGTTAAGATCTTGAAAACGGGATAAAATGGGTTAGTTTTCGACTTAAGATGAAAAAGTTATGGACGTTTGAAGTTTGCTGCCCATTATGCAAATTCTATTCCCGAATTACTATTCACATGGTAAATTGGGCTGAACCTTCGGATAGACTTTTCGCCCCTTTCGAGCGGGAATCGGAATTTCCATCCTTCATGAAAGTTGTAGAGGGTATTAATATCTTTAAAATGAGGTATGATTCGTCCCATTCGGAGTTAGGAGTAAAAAGTTATGAGGATCAGAATTTGGCATTTTACTATTCATTTGGTCATTTTGCAATTTCGCTTATAACTTTTGCAATTGACCTCCGATTTACCCGAAATTTGAATGTGACTGAATTTGAATAAGGAGCATGAGACCAGATAGTATGAAAATGGATTTAAGATGAAAAAAAAATTATATCGGGATTTTCGGATTAGAGGTTGGATATCCGGTAACGGATTCCAATATTGATAAGAGTTTATAAGGAATCATGTGTACGTATGAGGGAATCGGTATGAGTAGTTGGATTTCGAAAACGGGATCCAACAATGATTCAATATGTAGAGAACACATGGGACATAATTGATCCATTTGCACATATGGAATACGGTCCGCTTTGGAAAGCTTATTTTGAATGTCCAACCAGAAGATAAAGGAAATCCTTGGAAAGCCATACGTGGACACTTGCTTAGTAAATCCTTGTATGTCTTCTATGTTTCGTATAAAGTATTATTGTCGGACTTCTAAAATAAAGAGATACAATTCCTCAGCTTTCTTATTTTAGATGGTAAGAAGTATTTTGTAAGGAACTTCTCTGTAAAACTGTACCAAGCATGAAGATGGCTAAATGATAACTCATCTGGCCTTACGTAGACAACCAACCTTAACCTTTGACCAAGCTTAGGTGGAAGTCTCAAATAACCAAGGCAGATTTTACTCTTTGGCTAGCAATAAAATACTGGCTCAAAATTAAGAACAAGTCACATTGCCTAAACGTTCTTTTTATGTGTCATGTCTTGTGCAAATTACAAGTATGCCATGACCACCTGCTTTTAACAACCTCTATTATCTTTAAACTATCCTTGAGCTGTCAAGCTGTTGCGTTACTGACATTTGGTTTAAAAGAATAAGAATGTTCAAGTAAGAACAAAAGAGCCATTCGAAAGTGCTATAAAGTGTTTCTAGATGGATTTGAGAAGCTTATATTACTAAGGGAGTACATTTTCCACTGAATACTACATTATTCACTAACTAGGACCTCTAATCGGTTGCTTTTGAAATAAGTCCTACCATAATGCTAGTTGTTTTTATGAATAGAGATATGGCTCTTAGATTTCCTTTATAGTCAGCATCTTTTCGAGGTTTTAGACGCATCTTGCTCTTCTTTTTAATTTGCTTACGGGCCTTTTGGTTCCAGTTACACTGTCCTATGAGGTCTGAACCCTAGCTGGTTCATTTTGGTTACAGCTTTGTACATGGTTGTTTGTAGCCTTATCCAAACTTTGATTCTTCTGCTAGCACTATAAGAAAAGAACTCCCTCAGCAACGTTTTAAAAACGTCACAGAAAGTCAAAAAATGTCGCAGAATATCGTCACAAAAATGTCGCAGAAGGTAGTGTAGGTAGAAGGAAACGTTGCAAAAAATTGTCATATTCGGCGATGTTTTAAAAAAAGTCACCCAAAGATAAGATACATAAAACGTCGCCGATTGTATGAGTTTCTGCTACAGTTTTAAAAAATGTCGTGGAAATGACCTAATCGGCGACGTTTCAAAAGCGTTACAGAATAGGTAAAATCATGTCACGGATTGTAAGAAATTTATTTGTTTTAATTTTGCTGAAAATAACTTTATTTTAATAATTTTTCAATTTTTATAAATAATTTTTCATTTATCCGAAAATAATTAATATTTAATAATTATTCAATTTTAATTTTTTCTTTGTTTTCATTTATCCGAAAATAATAATAATTTAAATTTGTTCATTATTTCGAAAATAAATTTAATTTAATAATTTCCAATTGTAATAAATATTTTTTCTTTTATTTTGTTTCAAATTTTTGAAAATAATTTTAATTTAATTATTTGCTAATTTAATAATTAACAAATTTTTAAAATATTTTTATTTAATAACTGTTCAATATTATTTATGAAAATTATTTATTTAATAATTCTTCTATTTTTTGAGTATATCATTAATTTTCATAATTATTCATGTATAACAAAAATTTAATACGTGTAGACAATTTTTTATTTAATTACAATTCCCAAACATGTCATAATACGATAATTAATATAAACAATACGTCATAAGTGTTTAATATATCAATATGAGTACATATGTAATCTAAACGAACATTATGTGTAGCACATAAAAGATCCAAGACCTTTTTTTGTTGTTCGACTTCGGTAGTCAATCGATCCTGTATTTCTTTAAATTGTTTAGTAAATTCATCGACTTGAGACTGTAACTCCTGATTAGCCCTCTTTCACTCCTCTAATTCGTCTCGAAGTCTCTTTCTAATCGAATTCTTTCCTTGTGCTTGAGGCCCAATTTTCATGCCAACAACGTAATCTGATCTAGTACCCAAGACTTTGTCACACACTTTATCCGATGTCATCGGATGATCTTGTTCTATTGAATGTATCAATTCATGACACATTAATTCCTAAAAAAGTAATAATTAATTACATACACATTCTCATTTAAGAAATATTTGTAAATGAACTATGTACTCACCCATTTTTCTTTACATTCGGCAGTTGTCTATTGATCTTTACTTTCATCATAATGAGTGTGATACCATAGTTTCATCCGGTCACACTCATCTCTGTCTTTGTCACTCTGTTGTATAAAATATATTACTAGTAATATTTATTATAAATTTTGAAATGTCAATCAAAGTAAAATATAATTAAAAAGATAATAACTCACAATCTCATATTGTATCGCTACAAAGGCCTTGGAGCCGAAGTTTGGTTGACATTTGACCAGATTCTTAGCCAATTTGGCGTTTTATCTTTTTTCCTAACTGTACATGTAACAAAATCTTTCATAACATCTATAAATCACAATTCATAAATACTAAAATATAATCAGTTGTCAAAGAAGTTGTGAAATTAAGTTTTTTTTAATAAAATAAACTAACCTTTGTAGCTGATTGCTCCCAATACTCTCATAAATCCATCCACTCTGCCACTATGACATTATACGGCTTAACATTATTTTTGTGCTTGGTAAAATGCTTTTTTAAATTATATCTTTGATCTTTAGACCTTAAAGCAAGAAACTTCTTTACAGTAGCATGTACTTCGTTGTCAGTTCTCATTCCCTTGACTTTCAACTTTTGTTGCAAAAAATTATAAATTATCGGTCAAGGCATTAGATACAATTCTAAGAAGCTGACGATACTGTGACTGCAATTGTGTCAGTATTAAGCTGGTTGGTGCAACCTTATTGTTCTTCTTGGGTAGACCAGGTCCCATGTGAATCACTTGCATTCACATCGACATTAGATTTCAAAATAATATTCATCAACCATATTTAAAGAAAATAACAAAACTGACATGCTCTCAATAAATGATTCAAAATTCTTGTTTCTCCTCCCTAATCAATCAATTCAAATCCAACAAAGTATAGTAGTTATAGTAGTTGAAGGTTCGAATGGCAATTGGATTTGATTAAATTATGGCTAAATTCATAATACTGTTCATGGATGATAAAGAAAGATCAAGAGTCTAGAAAAATTTGCAAGATTCTGCTCCTATATTCTTGTAAATGTGTGCATCCATGCAAGCGAATTTGCTTTTCATTGAAGAAACGGGAATAAACTAACTTTCTGTAACTTTTCTATTTTATAACAAAAGAGCAGAGAATGTGCAGATTTAAATTTGAAGATGTAAATTTCATAAATGTATTTTGATATGAAAATGTGTATTGCATTTTCAAGTATTTTGATAACAAATTGGATTTTCAAGTATGTGACTAAATTTGCAAATGAAAATTTCAAGTATTTTGATAACAAATTGCTCATAAATGAACCCAAGAATCCATATACCAAAACCCTAAAGAGGAGAGGACTACAGTTCAAAACTACATAACAGTTAAATACTTTTGTTATAATGTCCTAAAAGTTTTCAATTTTCCAAAACAAGTTATGGTATGGATCAAAGAGTGTATAATATTTACCTCTTATAGTGTGTTAAAGAATGAGGAGGCATTTGAAATGTGCAAACTAATGTATCGGTCCATGTAAAAGATTGTCATTAGATTATATTATGTTGATGGAAATCATCTTCGGCTATTAGACTAGAAGATATGATGGTAGCTTAAAGACAGTGGCTTATTGTATTGCTGTTACCTTAACAATACCTGCATTCATGGGTAGAATAATAAGAAGGTTTTTATTATTTATAGCTGAAGATCATAATGCACTAGAGACAAGGATGTATAAGCAAATAATGCAGCTACATCAATGTACAGGTTACCTCTGAATAAAACTAAGTGAAAGAGAGCACATACAACTAAGTAGATAATAACAACCATCACAAAAGTTTCCAATTCACATTTTAGTATGCTTCAACCCTGTCAAAGTTTTAGTTTCAAAGATTTTTATATCTGACCAATTTATTAATCTTTAAGTTAAATGCCTTAGTTCAAATCACAATTTTTTAGGTAACTTTTGTTTATGTTTTGAATAATTGACCATACATAAGAAGCTAGATCTATTGCCAATAAGAAATATCATTAGTTCATCTTGACTTACCTTGGTAGATTTTAATACTATTATATTTTTTAATGAATCAGAAATCCATATCCCTGACTTATTAGCATATTTTAATACCATTATATGACTTATGTTGGTTGTAGAATAAAAACATATGGCCAATTGTTGACTAACAATGTAATTCTCTGTAGAAAACAGAATTGGGAAATACTTACCACAATTATTAAAGAAGTTTATTAGTCTTTACATTCATGTGAAGCAAAACAGGATAAATGGGGATCTTTTGTTGGTATCAATTACCATATCTCATTAAACTTCTATTCCATTACTTGTTATTTTCTAAATCCCATTCCCTTTCACTCCACTGTAGCATCAATATTATTCTCTTTCAATTGATAAGCTAATAGCCTAATAGTCATATACATTGTATACGCGTTCCATCCAAAATGATTGGAAATTCCCTTTTAATGGAGTTTCATTCCCATAATAGAGATATATAGATGCACGAGCAATAAAATATTCAAATGTGAAATCAACTTAGAAGGTTGCGTGAAAGAATAAAAGATTGGTAGAATGACAAGAATTCAATGAGAAGAATAAAATCTGATAGCTCTGTGCATGCATCCATCTATCCCTAACATATTCTCATTTGACTATAACAGTGAAGCAGGTTAGAAGTGGTTTCTTGGCTCTTAGCATTGCCGCATTCACTTTCAACATGGCTATTGATTAGTTAAGGTTTCGTAAAAGCAAATTCTTAGCTTACTTTTGGTATCTATGGCCATCCTTATGATGCCTTTCCTTTTCTTTTATCCCCTCTATACTATAAAAAGTATGAATTCTAGCTTCAGGGATAGTGATTTAGTATCAAGATTTAACTTTCTAAATAAGCATATATGAGCTTATTTAGTATATGTTTATATAGTATCAAGATCTACTTGTGTTGAACTGTTGAGTACTGATTATAATGTCCTAATAAGTAAAAAAGAACACCAAATAATGTAATGAAGAATAGTCCAAAATGTCATGACATGATCTTAAATTACAGAAAAATTGAGTTATTCATCATAATAATATAATATTATCTTAGACAAAGAAAAAACTAAGTTAGCCATTATTTTATGGAAATGAATTGATTGTAGTTTACAAGCAACCCACAAATTAGACTTTAACTATTAATATATAATGTAAAACAATCCAAAATATCATAAAATTAAGCATACAAGCAGGAATTTGTGTCACCTAGACTCTAAGACAATAGCTCTCACAGTTGTTGAATTAGCCCAATAACACCATCTTTGGTGGATAGTTATACAAACACATTTTGAGACAAATTGTAAATCAAATTATGTCAATATAAAGTAAATAGAAATCTAAATTAGCATAATGATAGTCTATTACCTTCTATATGGATTAATGAAGAGATAGATGATTGTCTCTTACTTTGTATTTTAGTACAATCTGTAAAAACAATAGTTGAAAACAAGAATTTGAAACCCTAATGAACCCTCATTGAAAACCTTATATTGAAGCCTAATTCAATACTATAACAAAAAACTCTAGATTGCAAACTCATTTTGAAAACCCCTAACTAAAAGCCCTTTATTGGAAAACATTGAAAAGAAGCCCCCAATTAAAAACCATAATAGAAAACCCTATATAGAAAACCATAAATTGAAAATTCCTAAATTGGTACCCTAATAGAAAACCTATAACAAAAAAAGCTTAAAAATTATGGTGTGTAGTGTTATTAACCATAAAAATAATGCTTACGACTCACAATTTGAGAAACATTTTCCTTTTCCATGAAAATTTTAGGTTTAGCCAATTTTCTCCAAAAATGTTTGAGGTTTAGCCTTTATATATATAGGTTAAGTTTTTTAAACGTTTCCCTTTGGTCATTTTTTTCTTGCCATGCTTACTACACTACGTCATCCCTTTGTTCATATGTATTATAACATGTTATTGGCATAATGTTCTGCAGGTTTTGGAGTCCCATAATCTTGGCATTAATGTCTCCTTTTGCTTTTGATTTACTTGCTTCTGTGATTCAATGTCTACATTTTCCTATTCTTTTGCATATATATAAAGCCCTTTTACTATTTCTTTTATCTCAAGCTAAAACATTTTGGTTGTTTGCAATTGTGTTTTAGTCTTAACAATTTTTGGTATAGTTATTAAAATCTTGCTAAATCAATTTGGAATTTCAAAGTTATAGGATTGTTGATGACTTGTTACTTTTTTTGTTGATTTTCATGATGTACAGCCTTGGTAAGTCTTTTGTATGTAATGATTACCACTAGTTAACATACCGGTTTAAATGGTTGTTTACTGGTGAGTACTGATTAGTTTTTAGTGTGTTGTAATGACATTCACTTGTGGTTGCATGTTAAATTCTAACTAAAAACCTTGAATGTTAAATTCTAAACAGGTAGCCACTTACTTTATTTTCTGATTAATTTGTATGATGTGCATGCATACTTCAAGATGCAGCAAGGACTTATGTTTGATGTAGATATTGCTCCAAAATTAAGACTTTTAAAGCTACAAAATTACCTCTAGATATTGCTTCACTGGAAATGACACCACAACTGAAGGATCTTTTGAACCCTTAGGCAAAACTACCTAAAATGTAACAGTAATTTGCACGGTTAAATTTATCAATAATTACGGATAAAGGGCTATAAACATAAAGTTCAACTGTATGAAGTGAAGAGAGTGAAATAAATATTGGTGGCATTTAACTTTTATCTATAAATGGAATTAAAGGGATAGTTCAATTATATGATGTAGGAAAGCAGATAAAGAGGACCTATACATTGCACACTGCAGATAAGGTCCTTAAGAAGTTGAAGAATAAAGGTTATGAAGTCCTATACATGGTTGATGCTATTGATGAGTATGCGGTTGGTCAGTTCAAGGAAATTGAAGGTAAGAATATTGTATATCAATCAACATTGGCATCCGCTCATACAAATCTAGTCCATAGTAAGAAAATTATTCCCCTTTCAGTTTTCACAAATGAAAACACATCCAAGTTTGCAATTTACACGTTACACACACATATGTGTATCATGATGCATTATTTGATAGTGTAGAATGCAATTGTCTTATCTCCATGCCCAGCATTACATATGGACCAAGTTTTGAGTGTGGCAAGCATCAAATAAAAGCAACGACATAGTAATATAGAGACAACAAGCAATATTGATACACACATATGACAAAATCTAACCAAATATAATGTATTTGGACGGATAGACCTAAAGGGGAATATGGAAAGTGAAAGGCTACACTATTTAATACATCATCAATTTAATAAATTAATAGTTGCTCAACAATAGCACATAAGATCATAGCTCAACAATAGCACACAACAAAGGTTTAACTGTATAATAAGAAATTATTCATCATCATTGTCGGTGGACTCTTCCAATACAATATTACATTCATCCTTACTATTGCTTGTCTCTAAGTCATCCAAATTGTCATACAAACGTTGCTCAGAATTCAATACAACATTATTTATTACATCAAATGCAATATCATTTCAATCTAAAAACTTTAAGGAACATTCCTCGACTTCCACTGGAACTTCGTAAGACTCCTCAACGTCATTTGAACCTTCTTCATTAGCATGAAAAGGGATATCATACGCATGTCTAACTATACATTCTTGCACAATCTACCAATTTGAACTGAGTAGCAAATCTTCCATACAAAAAAACTTGCTTCGCTTGGTTTCCCAAAATAAATGAGTCATCCTTGAACCAAAACTTAGTTACGTTGATGCTTTTTACAATGCTGTTGGCCCTCATATTCGAATTTCCAAGATCGTACCATTTGCATTTGAAAAGCACAACAATTTTACCCCTAACATATTCAAGCCTGATAATATCTGTCAGCATCCCATAAAATGTAATATTAGCTTCCCTATAATTGCCTAACACTGCAACAACACTATTTTGTGTAATCCTACGCAGATCACGGGCTTCAGTGCGAAATCGCATCCCATTTGTATTGCATACAGTATACTTCTGCACCAAACTATGAGGTCCACATGCTAATGCATACAAAGACTCAAAGTTATTTCCTTCACGGGAGCTAGTTAATGTCATCATCTATAACAAGAAAGGAAAATTAGTTAATAATATATAATTATTAGTGTACACCACGTACAAAACTTCTTCTCACCCGATGCTTAAACCATGAAGAAAATTGTTCTTTATGTCTCCTATCAACATATAATGGACTTTGTTTCCTCAACTCATCCATGTGGTTGCTATGGATCATTAAAAATTCAATCAAAATGATATGAAATATCTCTACTTATTACATATCTTAATTTCACATTAGGTTAGAACAATTTAGTCAATAAAGGGCATAATCTCATGACAATTTATAAGTACATACCAATGTGCAATCTCTAGCTCATTTGTAGGAAGAGCAATTGTTTTGCTAGTACCAATCGGTTTACATTGTTAGAAGAACACTAATATGTCACTACCATCAACCATATCATAGATTCGTTTTGGCACGTTGAAGTTGGTTTCAATTCCTTTTAGATATATTGAATAGAATGCCATGCACTCTTCAATAACATATGTTTCAGCAATTGACTCTTCTGGACGTGCTTTATTTCTAACAAATCCCTTTAGCATACCTAGGAATGTTAACAAATGATTAACCATAATTAGATAGGGCACTATTTAGTTAACTTTTAAGAGTAATAGAATAAATTTAAATAATACCTTTCAATTGGATACATCCATCTATACGCAACTAGTCCACCAAGTAAGCCTTCATTTGGCAAATGAATAGCCAAATGTACCATCACTTCAAAGAATGCCAATGTGTATATCATTTCAAGTTTGCATAAGATTAAAGTAATCTCATGATACATCTTCTGTACATCATCCTTATTCAAACTTTGTCTATAAATTCGGCGAAAGAAGTCCCCTAACTCTATTAAAACACCTGTGACATCTTTATTCAAGATGGCACACATGCCTAATGGAAGAATGCTTTATAACAGTATATGACAATCATGAGACTTAAGTCCAGTAGTCTTCCTTTCATCGACATTAACACATCTGGAAACTTCACCTACTTTACAAACTCACAAAACTTCTTCTACTCAA
Source organism: Erythroxylum citrifolium (assembly GCA_026284465.1). Taxonomy (NCBI): domain Eukaryota; kingdom Viridiplantae; phylum Streptophyta; class Magnoliopsida; order Malpighiales; family Erythroxylaceae; genus Erythroxylum; species Erythroxylum citrifolium. The sequence goes on from JANKOE010000003.1 coordinate 43,064,361, forward strand.
CATGCTAGAGGTTTCTCGACAATAATTCCATCAATTGCTCTTATTAAGTGTAATTCTTTTTTTAATATTCATATCTTCCAAATCAAGTCGAGCCTTTATTGTATCTTTGGTTTTACCTTCAACATTCATCAAAGTACCAAGGATATTGCCACAAATATTCTTTTCTATATGCATGACATCAAGGTTATGCCTTAATCTTAACTTGTACCAATATGTTAGATCAAAAAGAATGATTTTTTTATTCCAATTAAACTCTCCTTCCAACCTCATTCTCCTCTTATTGCTCGGGTGCTTTCCATAACATATATTCTGCATATGACATAATTGTTCCACTACATCATCTCCATCTGGTAAGTTGGGTATAGGCCAATGATCACTCTTGCCATCAAACTTCTTGCTTTTTCTTTATGGATGATCGTAAGGAAGAAAACGACGATGGCCTAAGTAACCAATCTTACTTCTTAACTTGCAAGAAGGAGTGTGCTTGTTACAAATAGGGCATGCCTTATAGCCTTTTGTGCTCCACCCAAAAACAGAACCATAGGCTGGAAAGTCATTGATAGTCCACATTAAAGCTGTATGCATTCGAAAATTTTCTCCTTTTGAAACATCAAAACCATCTTTCCATAACTCATTTAACTCATATACTAATGGTCTCATATAGATGTCAATGTTTCTACCGACCGCTTTCGGACTTTAAATCCAAAACTTGTCCGAGGCCCCGCAAGTACGGGTCACGCAAGTAAATAGGGAAGTAAGAGTATCGATCCACAGGGAGTTACTGAACAATTACTAGGCTAAAATCACTCAATTAT
>JANKOE010000003.1:43477404-43492075 GCA_026284465.1 Erythroxylum citrifolium
TGAAAGTAGTGCAGATAGCCTGAAGAGGCTAAGTGTGAAAGAATACTGACTATAAGAGACCTGAAGAGGCTCGGAAACAAAGAATACTTGTAAAGTGTTTGAGAGATAGTGAAATCTTAGAAAGACATCTGAGGACTGGACGTAGCCCACGGTTTGGGGTGAACCAGTATAAAAATTGTTGTGTCTAAATCTCTCAACCCTCAATCTCTCTTATCTTTCAATTTTAAAGTTTGCTGTTTTAGACAAGTTTTCTAAAACTCTCTATAACTTTGATATTTAGCAGTTTTCGTAAAAGAAACAAGTTTCTTTTAATGAACAATTTTTATAAGGGGATTAACGAAAAGAATACCCAATTCAACCCCCTTCTGGTGCATCTGTATATCATTATCAAGTATTGTTTTAACGTGTGATTCACTTCAACTTTCAGTATTAAGGTGGCTAGAAGTTCACAAGAAATTTTTTGTGTGAATTCAAATATGCGATTGATATTATCACTAAAGCTGAGTTGTTAGGTGCTAAACTTTATTAAATTTTCATTTGAACAGAGTCATTAGCTTGTGTTGGCTTCCAGGCAGCTACTTGATGATCTCGAATGGTACTATCATTGAGTGGGGAAGTTAATTTATCTTACCATTATGAAACCCAAATTGAGTTATTCTATTCATATTCTAGCACAGTTTATGCAAGCGTCCTAGGTGGAACATTAGGATGCAACATTAAGAATGGTTTGATACTTGAACGTTGTGTTTGGTTCCTGTCTCTGTTAGTGGGGACAGAAGACGAGACATAAAAATCCTATCTCTGCCTGACGTTTGGTTGTTGTCCCTGATTTTTTGTCCACCGTCCCCGAATGACAGGGACAAGCATTTTTGTTCCTCCGAAAATCAGAGGACAGAAACTCTTGTCTCTGTCTTCGGAAACTAAACATGAAGCCAAACCCAAAATTACCCCACTCCTCTCTCGGCAGTCATCAGCTCTGGTTCCCTCTCACACACGCTGCCCTTCTCCCTCTACAAATTCGCTCCTCTCTTGGCAGTCTCTCCACGTTTCTCTCTCGCTGCCCACCCTTCTTCCCCAACCAGTTTGTCTCCTTAGTCAAGTAAGTTTTCCATTTTCTGTCGGAAAAATGTCGCTACCTCCTTGCTTGAATTTTCTCTAGTTGTGCAAATTTGTTGTACATTGTCTAGTTCTTTTTGTTTTCTTGCTTTTTGCGGAAGTGCTTTTTTGAGTTTTTAGTGTCACCTCCCTAATCAAATCTCCTCCATTTCTTGCTTGTTGTTGTTGTTGTTGTTGTTGTTGTTGTTGTTATTATTATTGCTAATATTATTATCAATATTATTATAATTAATTTCTTATTATCATTATTACTATTATTTTTATTTTTATTAGTATATTATTGCTATTGTTTGTATTATTATTATTATTCGATATTAAATTTAAATTGTTATTATTAGTATTTGTTAACTTTTTAACTAACACAAATCATTCGTAATAAACTTATCAATGAATTACATATTTCTAATTATATTAAGGACCAGGGGCATTTTCGTCTTTGGCATAATTTTTTTGTTCTATCCACTGCAACCAAACACATTATGTCTTCGAGACGGAGACAAAAATTTCTGTTCTGTCCGCCATAACCAAACACCTCATTGTCTCCAATTTTTGTTCCGTTTCGTCTCTAAATTTTTGTTTCGTTCCATCTCCTACTGTCGGAGAAAGCAACCATACGCAGCGGAAGGCTTTTCCTGGGAAGGGTATTTTACTATTAATGGATAGAGATTTGCAGCTGTATGCCTATTATGATTCTGATTAAGCTACCTATCCTCACTCCATGATCACTGACCGGGTATTTGTTCTATTGGATACGTCTCTTATTTCTTAGGAGACAAAGACATAGACCACGGTAACCTGATCCTTTGATGAAATATAATATCATTTGATATCTACAATAAATTGTGACCTAATGTGGCTCAAAGCACTATTTTGTTCATTCGGGATAGAGCATACACAACCTATACGGTTGTATTGTGACAATTAAACGGCTCTTTATGTTTCCTTGAATCATGCTTTCTATGAACATACTAAGCATATCAATCTTGATTGTTATTATGTATATGATTGAATTTTAGTTTAAGGACATTGTCACACAACATGTTCGTAGTTGTACTCAACTTGCTGATATAATAAGGAAAGCATTTAACAAGCGTCATTTTGACCATCTTATTCATAAGGTGGGCATTCGAGATCTCCGTTCATCAACTTGAGAAAGAGTATTGGGATATATGTAAATATAGGATATACATGAATGTAGGATGTAAAGATTTTGCATATTTTTATAGGTATTGTTTTTAGGATATTTTCTATATTAGTAGACTTTCGGTAAATATCCTGTGCGGTTGTATATCTACTCATTGAATGGAAATGAAAAGGCCGAACATGTCCCACATAAATTCTTCGTCATTGTTATCTATGTGTCAGAAGTGTTTATTTACACCTTGCGTCAAAGAATGAAAAACAATCCACATTTTCCCCTCATTCGCGCGTGTACCTATTATTTCCTTTTGTACCGTAAAACGTTATTAGGAGATTAAAGGTATACTTTTCCATTCCATGTTGTTCTAGTAGTACTTTATTGGCTGGAGCTTTTCCAGTGTAACCAATAGTAATGTTCCGATATAAAAAGCATTAGGCATAACAATACCGTGCTATATTTACTTGTTGCATATAATTTTCAATTGTTTTTAGTAAGGATAAATTTCTATAAAATATTAATTTTTCAGAAAACCCATGTCCAATATTAACTTTACTTTGTAGAAAAAATATACCGCAACTTTTAAATATCTTTTTTTTGGTAAATCTTTTAAATATCTTATATATATAGTACACTAAAGCAACACTAGCAGACATTTCCGTGTACGATATTTTTCCATACAAACTTATTTGGAATAAAAAAAGTAAAATTTTAATTTGAAATGATGTACTTAACGCTAAAGAAAATAATATATTTATATCTTGTGAACAATAAAAAAATAATAGATAACATTTTTTATTTTATCCTATAGTTTTAAACATATTAGTCCCAACTAAAATTTCATCTAATTAAGATCTAAAAACCTACACGTTTACAAATTTATGACCGTTAATTTCATCTAAATAGTTGGCGAATTTTCTTGTCATAAAATAAACTTTAGCGAGAAGTTAACTTTTTTTAATATAATTTGCCCTTTTGCTAAATTTAATATCTAGGCGTACAAGAATTTCCTTCTTTTTACTGATATTTTTCAGGAATCATTCATACTAAAGATTATTGAAATTGGTGCATAAGACATCAGCGGAGGTTTCTAATTTATACTTTTGTTTTATATGTGTCACTATCTAGATCTGATATGTATACTGGTCAATTCTTATGATTACAGCATTCTAATTTCATAATATATGGTCTTTAAGTGACCCGGCAACAACTGCTAAGGATTCATTCAACCATACAAAACAAGTTGTGAGATTTAATCACGTCATAATCCTAATAGGCTTTGTCACACTGAAAATTAGCTAGACTAAAATTGCTAAAAATTCAGGCCCATCAATACAGCTTCGATCGATCTACTAGCGGCCGGTAACAGGAGTCAAAGGAGTATATTCATCTTTGTAAACAGCCCCCCTTGCAGACAAATTAAAAGTGTAATCGGAAGTATATATAGTTATCTATAAATATAGGGTGTTAGCTTGTTTAGTTCTTAATAGAGATCAATTAAATTAAAGGGGTAGATAAAGAAATTCAAATGTGTCCGGAAAAGAAAAAGCACTGAGCCAAGTCTCACTATACTTGCGTAGTTTCGCATTGCAGTTGGCGTGCAATAGGATGTAGGCAGTGCTCATCTATTACGTACTTTAAACATTTACAACTTATCCTATATCTATCTATTAATTAGTAATCTAGCATTTATTATATTCCAGTTCGTTAGATGGGCATCTTGATGACCAAATGCTATTCAAGGACGTGGGAAGTTTTGTCTTTTGATCCCTCAAAACTTCACGATCCACCTTTAAATCGGTCCAATTGATTTTAGTTTAACAAATTTTGTACACATGCTACTTTATTATTCCTTGTAATGTTTACACAAAATTTTATTTGACGCCTAATCAATTTCTTACAAAATAGTTTGCCTCTATAATCAGGAAGAAAATGATTTTCCTGATTATATAGTTTATTATTGATTCGTTGCTAACCCTCTCTATTTAGATTCAAAAATTACTTAACTAAACTAGAAGGTTATGAGGAGGTCGTGGTTAAAGGAGTGACGTCCAAAATTATATATGTGAGGAAACTTGATAGTGAAGGAGGGATTCAAAAGGTTGAATTAGAAACTTTATAGCAACATACACTAAGCAATCTTGAAGCTAAGATTGTTCTACACCAAAAATAACGTAACTCAAACTTTTCCAATTCCTTGGAAATTAATCAAAGCAAATACAGTAGAGGATAGCTTTAATGAAGTACACTAATGTTCTAGAAGTGCATAACTTTCTACTGAAGTAGATTTGGTGATTCAAAGATGGGAACAAGAACATCAATTTCTTCCACAAACTATTCTCTCATAAACAAACACTAATAAGATGTTCAAAGAGGAAGGTCAAGTATTTAAGAAGTAGAAGGAGATAATTCTACAGGCTCACAACTATTTTCAAAATACTTTGACCACATAAATTAGCAATTGTTCATTTGTGTACGTTTTATAATTTTTTTTATTTTTATATAGACTACCAAAGTAGAAGCAGACCATCTCCTCAGGGCTTTAATTTAATGCATCAAATATTGAGAAAGCTCTCTTTGATCTTAATCTAATCAAGGCTTAAGGACCTTATGAGTTAAATGCATATATTCTTTAAATATCTTGGAACCAAATTTAATTGCAATTTAATAGCTATAGCTTATAATTTTTTAATAAGGGCAAGATGTTGAGAAAACTTGATAAAACATTTAATAACCTAATTCAAAATATTCCAAATCCAGTTTCATTAAAGGATTGTAGACCAATCTCATATTGTGGCACGACATACAATATCATATCTAGGCTCTTATCTAATAAACTCAAACTAGTGCTAAAATCAATCATTAACCTAACTCGTAGAGCTTTAATCTAAGGTGAAAATTAGAGATAATATCTTATTACCTCAGGACCTGTCATAAAATTAACACAAAAAGCTTTAACCTAAGAGTTTTACAATGAATATTGATTTTCGTAAAGCATTTGATATATAAAATTTACTTTTATCATATAGTCTTTAAATTCTTCTGCTTTCCCTGCAAGATCTACCAATGGGATTGAGCAATATGTTTCAATCACCTCGCCCATAATTTTGATAAATGGGAAACTAACTCATTTAATCAAGGGACTTAAAGTTTTGAGACGAGGGTATCCCATTTTCCCTAACTTGTTTACATTAGGTATTGAGGTACTAATCAAATTAATCGTCTATAATATAAACAAAGATGGATAACTAAAATATCGCAATAAATTTAAGAACTCGATTTAAAATCTTTCATTTACTGATGACTTGTTGCTTTTTTGTGGTGTTAACTCTAATTCATTTTATTCTTGAATGAATTTACCAAAAAATTTCAACAATCTCTTAAGCCTCTTGATCAATAGAGATACGAGTCACTTGTCCCTCTCATTATTCAATAACTTAGATTTATATTCGTCCTCCCATTTAATTCTCCTTAAAAAAATTCAAAACAATTGAAGGAATGATTAGATCCACTAAAGAAACCAATAAAAAAATCAAATAATTGGTAATGTTTCTACTTAAAGATGAGGAAGGCCTTAACATTATGCTCATTTGAATGATGGATAAGATGTTGAATGCAATAAGAATTCAAAGACTCTATATAGACAACGAATCATTGTAGTTGAAATAGATTTATACGTAATATTTGAAAAGGAAGAGCTTTCAGGTAGTAAAACATAAAGTTGATTTCTTTTGGACCATGTTATAGCCCCTAAAGCTAGGAGAATACCGATACAAAGAGATACAGTATAAATTAGGAATGGTAACATCATTTGAATATGGTATTGCAATTGGAATGAGCTAGGGCCCCTTCACTTGATCAAGGAGTTAAAATAACTTAAGACATATGCTATTAAACCTTACCAAGATAAAAAAGTTAATCAAAAGGAATGATTGGTTAAACAATATTTGGGGGTTTTCAAATAATGTACCTAATTATAACCCGAATGCTAATTTGGAAGAATTTTTTACGTGGATGAAACGCAACTTAAGATTAATCACTAGAAAATCTTTAAATCCCTTTCTTCTTAAGTCTTTATAGGTTAGCTTGGTTTAGAAACTCCATAAAAGTTTCTTTTATATGGTTTGCAATTAGATAAAGCTAAGTACAAAGGATAAAATAAATCAAAAGTTCTTAATCTCTTATGTAAATTATACAATCAAGAACCTAAAACTATCATGCACTTATTCTTTCAATGTTAGCATTCTATGCCTATATAGAGTAATATTCAGCATTTATGCAACCTCTGTTGCCAATAGATTGATCTGTCTTTGTTACAGAATGGATAAAAGAAGATATCAACTTTGTAAGGGTGATTGTATAATTTTTAAAGTCATTTTAGAAGTATGGTGTATGTAGTATATAGATAATCGAACTTGAAGTCCTTTCAAGAAGTGAAGCAAACAATTAATCATTTCATTTAAGTTACCAGTAGTTGATTACCATAATTGATCATAACATACAATATACATACAGAGTCTAGTAGTAAAATGGCTATTGAGTGGAATATCCTTAACTAAGAATTCTGGGTTTAGAAAATTAATATATAAATCTCTATAACTAAAATTTTTATATGTAGCTCAAGGAAAATATTGATGTTTTATACCCTACAGCTAATCGATTGGTTATAGTTTAGTGAGAAAATAATTTAAAGATATTCTTTATCTTATAGTTACGAACTAGTAGTTATGAACTTGTAGTGATTAATCATTATGTTTTATAAAATGAGTATTACAATTAGTAATTTATTAATTTACTTTTAATTGTATAGCTACATGGATTAAATGTGGATGTCTCATCATAAATGGTCCACTAAATACTTAGAAAGAGTTAAAAGTTTCATGCAATTTGTAAAAGATCAAATGGGTGTTGAATGTGTTATTCATTGTCCATGCATAGATTGTTTAAATGTGAAAATTCAAAGTCGGGATGTGGTATATAATCACTTGCTAATCTAAAACAAATGTCACCTTGGGACTTGAACTTTTACCGAAGTTGATCGTTAACACCCTTTGCATGGCAATGTCACTTAGGTCTGCTTAAGCAAGACTTAAGCCTTTAACGACCCTTGAAGTGTTTATCTCACACACTCAAAGAAACAATGCTACAGAAGCAATAAGAAAATAAAGGCAATAAGGAAACAAGAGAGATACGGTAAAATCAACCTTTATAGTACTTTCCCTTAAAAGAATACAAGGAATGCTCTCTCTGTCTGAATAAGGAGAGCAAAGCTCGAATGAGCTATGTATAGGAACTCTAACTTGGAAGCCAAGTTACGTTCAGAATCTCACTTAAATTGAACTGCCTAAGATCGTGCTGACATCGCATCTATCTCTATCAAATTACATCACGTGGACCAATTGGATGACACCCCCATCCAAATAGGACTTTAACTGATAAGATAGAATCTAGAAGAAAACAGAAAGATAAAGTTTACATTCAAATAGGAAACTAGCATCCTTATCCTCGAAGATCTCCATTATCTTTAGATGTTGAATCCCACTGCAACTCTAATTCCTAGTTGTCACCACATCATCCAAGATCTCCTCACGATCTCTGTCCGCTGATGATATAGTGTGATCTTGTCGAAGCCCATATAGCACACTAGCCTGATCCAATGTTTCCCATAACAAGTCCGTTAGTCGTGGTCTATTCATTCGAGCATGGGCTAAGTCCTTAGTCCATCAATTCCTTAGCCTAGGTCAAGTCAATCTCCACAAGGTCCGAGGCTCTACCAAAATTCATACCAAGTTCAATTCCACTTGCCAATGTTTGTCTTAATGTTTTCGCATGCCTCCCTCATGTGTGTAATTTAGCTAACCTTCTTCCTAAGGCGCATCGTGATGGTCGCTGAGAAGTGCTCCAAAATTTAAGGGTCTAACACTAGGCATAGATAAAGTCTATACTCCATGGCTTTATCATGGCGAACGTTTAGAAGAAAGTTATAGTAAAAGTGTTAATACAGGTGTTGAAGATAGTAACAATAATGATGTAGAAGATTGTGATATTAATGACAATGGTGATGATGGGATTGGAGAGATGTTAGAGGATTATGGGAATTATATGGAGACTACGATTGAAAGTGGTTTGCCTAACATAATTGGTAGTATTACAGAAGATAATTTTGGGAAGTTATTGAAAGTTGCTTAAGAAGAATTTCAATTTTAAGGTGCTTGAAATTCTCACAACTATCTTTTGTTGTGAAGTTGTAGCATTTGACTTGTGTTTATGATTAATGATGATATTTGAGTTATAAATATTCGATATAATGGCACCTGGTAGAAATAAAGGAAAGAAGGTGGTAAGTACAGAAGTTCTCCCTAGTTAACAACAACCACAACACAGATCCTCCCCCACAATGACCAAGTCAATCAGATCCCAGCCAACAACAACAATCGACCTCGTCCATCAATAAACCATCTCAGCAACAACTTCCATCTACCTCAATTAGTACTGAGAGATCTACAGGTGTATTAATCTTTAACACCTATAATTGGAATTATAATGAAATATATATTCACATGTTTAATGTATATTTTTTTATTATTATTCATTTTTTGTCAGGTTCCAATACCGCCACCAGAAAAAGAGGTAGAGGTATAACTAAAGGTTGTGAGTTACAACGCATGAATGTTGCAATGAACAACAAGTTATCTATATATTGATACCTTGCAAGGTCATCTTGTAGACAATATTAAATTGGAAAAATTGTCTTGTGAATTGGGCGTAATTACTATAACCGAATTGCCTTGCCTTAAGCATGTAAGCAGTTGAAGGGAGACAACTTGTTACAGAATGCTTTGGATAAAGTTTTGGTAAAATTTGAATTTCTTTAATTATATGCAATATTGCTTTACTTATTTAAAGATTAATTACACTTCTAATTGTTATTCATAGATGAAGTTAAATATCGTCGATATCAACAATCCTGATGTTTCAAACTATATCACTTCACTTTTGTATCAAAGGATTAAGGATCATCGTTATCAACTACATAAATATTACAAATATTTTCTTTCGGACGAGGAGGCAAGGAGACATGTTCTAGAATGGATGTCTCAAGAAAATTTGAACAGTTGGTATGATTATTGGGCCTCTCCTAATGTTTAGGTTCGTTTTCTTTCACTTAATATTTGGTTCCATTAATCTTGTTAGATGAATTAATGAATGCTTTTTTTTTATTTAGGAAAAGTGTGAGAATGCCAAGGTTAATAGGAAAAATGAAAATCCTCACAATAAAGACTCAAAATCATTTATTGTTGTGCAAAATGAATATGTAAGTTGTTAGCCCCAAATTTTTTTTTGTTATTAAGCATGATTTGTTTAATTATGGAGCCTTGGGGGAGTAAATTGTGTTAGTATTAATTAGCATGGTACTATTAATAAGTTAGGTGGCATGAGTTAATGTTATTAATGTGTTAGAAATTGGTAAGGCTCATTGAGGGTAGAATAGGAAAGTCACTTAAGGAGGAAGGAACCAAGGTCATTCATTAATGGCATTTTGGACTTTTGGCATTGCAAGTGGTATAAAAAGGGAAATAAAGTTGTGTCTTGCATTAGAAGAAGAAGGGGACGAAATTGAAGAGTGAGAGGGAGAGAGAGGGTCGTGAGAAGAAGAAAGAAGAAGAAAAGAAGGCAAGCTAGGGTTTGGTTTTCTACATGATTCAAGAGGTTGTTTGAAGAGAGTCCAAGAAGGAAAAAGGTGGAGGAGAGTCTAAGCTACATTTTGATATAAGAAATCACCTGGTTGGTTAAAGATTCAAGGTAAGTCACATGTTCAAGCTTTAGCTTTTGGTTGGGTTTTGGTTTAGAAAGTTTAGACATAGAGTGGGTTTAGTGATTCTAGAACCAATTTCATGCATTGGGTCATGAAAGTTCTCAATTTGAGTTATGTGTGATTTGGGAATTTTGTGTTATTTGAAGAATTGCAAGAAGGGCAAGAGGGGCAAGAAGAGACGCCAAGTTGAGCAAGAGATAAGCAAGATATAAGGTGGGTTTCATTTTTATCTTTATGTTAATAAGTTATAAATGCTATTCAACTAATAAAATTAATGGTTTTCAACTACCATTAAAGTGAGAATTGATTGTGCATTGAATGCTTGTAAATTGATTCATGATTGTCATTATGTGAGAATTATAGCAGTATATGTCAATTGCTTGAACTTGTCATGAATTGAATGAACATGGATGATAGTGTGAGTATGAAATCATCAGGACTTATGCTTGGAATTTCATTTTTCAAGAATCAGCCAATTGGACAAGAAAAGTCCAGTTTTTATGCATGAATTTTATGTTATGAGGGTTAGGTCAAGTCCACCCAGCAAATGTCACGTGCATATTGACCAGTATAGGCTTCTCTCGCCTGCCCGCAGGAGGCAAGGATGTTCCTTTTAGGACTCCTCAGTTTACGACTACACAAGGCCATTATATGGAATTGTGTAGCTCATCAGAATTTATGGACTTACCGAGCCAAGGGTCATGTGTTTATGTGTTTACATGTATTTACAAGAATGAAGAATGCTTGAATCATGAAAAGTATGTTTTTAGATTGATGAAGTTATGCAAAGCATGTTCTATGATTGAATTGTGAAATTGCAAAAAGTATGGATAATGAAATGATCCTACTTATTTACATAAATATAAACATGTTACCCACGGGCGCAAGCTCACCCCCCTCCTATCCCGTCCCATCTCCAGGTGAAGAGCGCGGTCCCGAGGAATGAGCATAAGGGCATTACTCCAAGATTTTTTCATTTTGTATTTCAAGTGAATTTTTGTAAACGATGCTTTAGACGCATTTTGAGAAAACAGTTGTTTTTTGTAAGATGTATTTTGAATCATGTTGTGAAAGGGCTTGAAATGCCCACTAAAGCATTGTAAGATACTTGATTTGATGTAAATAAAAATGCAGTTGAATTATGGTATTCCAATGATCATTATGGCTTTTCAAAGTTTGCATTTGTACTGCTTTGAAAATTCATGTGGGTAGGAATGTGATATGAATGCAAGTAAAAGCTTAGCATGTTTGGAGTGTATGAAGTGATGTAGTATTGGAATGGGTGAGATTTGAAAGTTTAGAAGTGTTCATGAAAATCAAATAGGTTTTGGGCAGGGTTGAAAGTGGTATGGGGGCTTTGAAAATCCCCATGTCCGTTAAACGGACACACCTGTCCGTTTAACGGCCAGCCTCGGGTGGAAAAACACCCTTTGGCTGCCTTCTGTCTGTCAGACCAACATGATTGTCCATTTAACGGACAGTCTCGGGTGAAAATCACCGATTAGCCACCTTGTGTCCGTTGGACAGACACGCCTGTCCGTTTAACGGACAGGTTCGGGTGAATTGGACCATTTGTTCAATGTTTGTCCGTTAAACGGACACTCTCGGGTAAAAAGGCTTCCAAGTTCAATTCATATCCGTTAAACGGACATACATGTCTGTTTAACGGACATGTGTTGGAAAGTTATTTTTGTTTATTTTTATTATATTTACTTTATGTTAAGGGCAGGTTTAGGTTTTAAGGTTTACGAGTGTACGCCCACTACCTTTATGAAATGTCAGGAAGTGACCCCTCAGGGTTTCAGCATGACTCATATCCCAGAACCGTTGGGCTCCGGAATCGGGGTCCGACATAAGTTCTTCATTTACAAGTTATAGTTATATCAATACATACAATATTATTTATTATGTTCTAAATTTTTTCATAAAACAAATTTATAAGGAACTACATGGAGAAGAGTTTGATATGATCACACTCTACAAATTGACAAATTATAAGAAAGGTGAAGGCTGGATATTTGAAGAAGCGCAAAATAATTATGTAAGTATAAATTTTTTTTAAAATTTTAAGTTTATTTATTTGTGTAGTACTAACTAATAATATTTACATTGAATATTGATTTGTTTTAAATTTTATAATAAGATCCAAGAGTTGTTGTAAACATCAATGTCTAACAAAAATGAGTCCAATGTAGATGATATTTACAACAAGGTACTCGGTATAAGATCAGGCAACATCAAAGATCTTGGATTTAGACCTAAGTCAACTACTTCATCCCCATCAACACCAACAAATGTTGATCATCTTCAAGAGAAGAATTATTGCTTAAAGCTAAATTAGAACGTAATGAACAAAACTTACAATGTAATGAAAAAAACTTGGCCAAGCTTGAAAACATGGTCAAAAAATTTGTATTTTTTAGTCGTTAAACTAATGTGTGTATTTTTTATTTATACTTAAGTATTTTTGTTAATGTTTGTAATTAACATTTAATGATATTTAATTTTTTATATAAAATGCTTCTAATTTTTAATTATTTTTATTATATTTTTTATAATAAATTACAAAAAATCTAAATATTACACACAATAACATAGATTTAAAATGTCACCTATAATTATAATTAACATGATGAAATATTTAGTAATAATGTATATGATCAAAAATTTAAAACGTAGCTAAAAGGATTTGGCTATGTTTTCCAAATCGTTGCAATTAAAATTTGACTACGTTTCCAAAAACATAGAAAAAAAATTTTCGCTACACCTACCCAATCATTGCCAATAACTTTTGGCCAAGCTCATCTTTCATCGTGACAAATACTTACATACGTCACAAAAAAACGTTGCAATTTTTTTTTGCTATGTTCCTAGCACTGTATCTAATAGCTTTTTGTAGCCTATCTCTTTCGACTATCACTAGAAGAAAATTGTGTAATAGCAACGAAAATTTATCGACGGAACACATTCATATGTGAATTGCGACGGAAACTCCCTTTCCGTCAAAATGTGACATGAAAATTGTGACGGACAAGAATTCCATTGCTAAATTTGGAGGGAAATATTCATGGGAGATTTTAGCGACGGAAATATATCGATGCATAGAATTCTGTCTGTAAATAGGGATGGAATCTATTTTCGGTCGGTAAAGTTATCGGGGGGAGTCGTTCGCCGACAGAAAAAAGCCTTCGGTATTGTGTAAAAAGTCGTCGTGAAATTAGGTTTAGAAGCTTAATTTAACGATGACATTTTTTTTATTATATCGATGGATTTGTTCCGTCGCCAAAAATAATTAAAATTGACGTCCTCCCTCCCCTCTTCTCTCCTCGTGCCCGTCTCTCCTCTTTTCTTTCTCTCCTCTCCTCCAGCGATTTTTCTCCTCCGTTGGCCTCCGACCAGCTGCTGTGTCTCTGGCTACCCTTCCTCCCCCTCTTCTCTGGCGACAACAAGCCCCTGTCGTCTCTTCTCTGCCGCTGTTGAAGGTTAGTCGTGGGTCATGAATATTTTTCATGTTGTTTGGACTAATTTAATGGCATTTTTTGTTTATTTAGGTTTGATTGGTCTTGTGTGAGTGTTTTGCATGTAAATAATGGAAAGATTTAAACCATTTGTGTGTAGATAGGGTTGAGATGGTTTTGTCCTCAAGGTTGTCGATGGAATGCTTAACATGATTGTTTGTTTGTTTCTTGGTCATTTAGGAAATTATTAACCTATTCTGAAGTAAAGGTGTTAATTTGACTTCAATTGTGCTAACTTGTAATTCTTTATTTTAAGACTTCCGTTAAAATTTGGTTAGGATAAATAATTTGATACTTTTAATGAGTATTAATGGTAATATTCTACAATTGATCATCAAATGAAATATTGTATTATCTTTAAAAGTAGACTTTTAAGGAGAAAATATTTTTCTTCCTTGAAAACTATAAGTATAATGTTTTTTATTCCCTTGAAATCTAAAGTCACATTTTTCGCATGCCATCCATTTAGAGGCAATGGTTCTTGTACTTGAATTAGACCCTTGGGCTATTATATGATAACGTATACTTGGACCCCTCATACCTATACTTAATAAGTATGAAATTTTTTAAAAGAAAGTGAGTTTTGTTATTAGTTATTAATATTTAATTGTGTATGTAATATTTAGCTAAGTGTTTGTTTTATTCGACTAATACTTGGACTAGACTTTTTTTATTCAGATTTTAAACTTAAGAAGGAAATGAAAAAGAGGGTTCAATTCTATTTTAGATTATTTCTTGAATTATGTACTATATAGAGGTGGGAATATATATAAAATATAATATAGTGTAATATTATTGTCATCAACTTATTCCATCATTTAATGCCTTCTTTTGTCTTACCCTAGATTAGAGTTGAGTGATTCCATTGCCTCCAGCGTCAATATTGTAAACGCATAACCATGACAATAAATTAGAAAAATAAATTTATGGATCCCAAGACAACAAAGAAGGCATAATAGTTTGGTCAATATTTGAATCGAAAGGATTGATAAATATAGTTATGGACAAATACAAAAGATTAGGAAAATGACATTATAGTAAAGTTATGTTCCCTCCTAACTTAAGAAAATGTTAAATAATGTC
>JANKOE010000003.1:43511145-43523726 GCA_026284465.1 Erythroxylum citrifolium
CTTAATCCTTCGGTTCAATGGCAAAGGCAGGAGCTTGGAGTTTTTATAGGGGAGTTTAAACTGCAATTATCTTCTGTCCGTTTAATTATTTAGTAATTCATAGATCTTATTATTTAATTATTTGGAGTTGCGTTTTGATTATATATTTGGATTGGAAGATTTTGTGACTGGATTAATGTTTGGCAATTGATATTGTGTTGATTTTGGGTTTAATTTCAATATTTTGTTTTGGGTAAAAACTTTGTACTGAGATTTTAGCAAAGTTGATGATTATTCAAGGTGGCTTGAATTATTAGATCATTATATCTGTTGCTAGCATTAATTCTGTTTCTTAATTACTGCGTAAAAGTTGAGCATTGGCGTTAGTACCCTTAGTTCTATTTTACTAGTCTGGTGGCAGTTAGTAAATTGAGATTTTTGGAAAATATTTTCTTAACAATTCAAGGTGGCTCGATTGTTAGATTAAAAGCTCGATTTTAATTCTTGGTTTAATTGTTTCAACTCCCATATCTATTTGAGCGATGATTGCCTGCGCTATTGATATGGAGGATTGCGTTTTTCATTGTTAATTACTTGTGTTTGTTTTCTTATTTAATTCACTCATTATCATTTCATATTACTCATTTCAATTTTAACATACCAAAAACAAGTCCTAAATTTTATTTCGACTCGTTGCAAACTTTAGCGGTAATTTTTCAAATCAAACCCCATTTTATAATCTAGGTTGCATTGCGTCTAGTTAGTTAGGAAATTAATTTCATCTTTTGGTTCCTCAAAGAGAACGACCCAAGGTTGCACTATATGCAATCCTTGGTTAAATTTTTGAAGTAACCCCAAGGCGATAATCGGACAAAAAGGTTATTTCACTCATTTTAGTTTTTGTCTTTTAAACTTGTATCTAACACCAAATATAAACTAAAATGAGTATCTTAAGTATTTTACAACAATAATCACTAAGTGTTATGGAGTAAATGTATAAACAATCAAGCACACATCAAGTTCCTCCACACTTAGCTTTGACTGTCCTTAGGGAAAACAACAAAATCAAAGTCACAAAATAAAACACTTTCATAATTTCCATATTCCCAAGAATAGATAGCTACAAGTAAAGAGAAATAACTTTCAAAATCATTACAAGAACTTAACATCCAATGCTTCTACTCATGATTAATCAACATATCATTTACTTCAGAAATTAAGCAATATTATGGTAAACTAGGAAAAATGTGTTTGAATAAGATAGATCTATAGGTATACTCAAACACTATTTATGATTATGACATTCCACATCTTTGCATATAATTTCATTTCTCCACCACTAGGATTCACATACATAATCATAAATCAAATGAATTTTTAAATTTGTAATGTGGGTAAGGGTTAAGGTGAGATTTATTTGGTTAATGTAGTGCAAAAGCCATCAAAACTAGTGAAACAAGAAAACACTTAATGGAATATTAATCTCAAAAACTAACATTCAGTTAAAAATGGGTACCATTAGCTATAATGAACGCAAAAACTATGTTCCACATCTTAGATTCAAGCCCTCACACTATAAACCACATGAAGCATAACCAATTAGAAGGAGTCACTCGTACAATTGATAACAAACAATATATAGTAACCATTTATGGTAATCCTTCAAAACAACATCTACCTTGTATGCATCATACTCAAATCACCCATTCCATACGACTTTAGGAGGAAAAACTAATCACAAATAACTTGGCAAAACAATTGCATTTCTTCCTTGATACTTTTATTTAAACATATATTTTCTTTCTTTCTTTCTCTTTTTCTTGTTTATGTTTTTTACATAAAAAGAAGATACATCAAAATTTGGAAATCACTTATAAGAGATAAAATGAAATTCCAACAATTATAACCAACCCATATATATGCACACCCTTACACTTATGCTTTTGCGCATCCACAATCATCAACAATCAACAAATGTTGTACTAGCTTTAAGGCTTGGGTAGGATATTTGGTTATGTTAAAGGCATGTAATTGGGGAACATAACATAAAAGGTAATTAAAGCTATAGGGGGCTTAACAAATGGAAATTTCTTATCAATAAGTGGGCTATTTGGCTAGTGTAGCTTATGAAACAAAGAATGCCTATATGATTTCCATGTTAACGCATATGATAAAAATGTAATTTTGAATAAAAAATAAAAGAAAAGTTAGGTTGTACGTATCATGAAGGTCACACATAATCAAAAGACAATGAAACTGATATAGTTGTATCAGTCTATAAAGGCTCAAAATCTCACTGGCTTGTGTCTACCACTAGTTACTACTCTTCTAAAGATAATGTATATTGACCAATCATAAGAGTAAAAGTACATTCTCAACTTGCCACGAATTTTTCTAGTCAATTCACTCTCTAATTATAACAATATGGTCTTAAGAGTAATAGAAAAATAAAATTGTTTATTGTTTGATTGATTTTTAAAAAACCTAAGAAACACATATAAACAACAAACAAATTTAAAAATGTGCATGAAAACTAAGATCCCTACCCCCACACTTAAAACTTACATTGTCCCCAATGTAACATCAAATGTAAGAAATGGAACATTTAATGGAAACAACAAATGCGAGAATGTAAATAAAAAGATCAGACTTCCCTTGGGTTACCCCCCAAGTAGCACCTTTGTTTCATGTCATTAGCTCGACTCCATATTACACTCATTAAGTGATGCCATTTCCATCTTCAAGCATAAGCACTTCAACATTCTCCATGTAGAAACCTTCATAATATGGCTTCAGGTGGTAACCATTCACTTTGAATGTATTTTTTTTATTATCTAGCTCCGTATCTTGACTGTACTAAAAGGAAAGAAATGAGTAACATCAAATGGACCAACCCGACAAGAACACAATTTACAAAGGAATAATTTGAGTTTAGAGTGATAAAGAAGCATTTTCTGACCCGTAACTAAGCTTTTCCTCGAGATCATCTTGTCATTAAAAGCCTTCATCTTTTCCTTATATATTATCGCATTTTGACAGTAGTCATTATGTGTCTCCTCCAACTCTTGCAATTGTAACTACCTATGCACTCCTACATCATCAAAATTCATATTGTATTATTTTATAGCCTAATACGCCTTATGTTACAACTCTATTGGAATATGACACGACTTCCCAAACATCAATCTATATGGAGACACATTGATTGGAATCTTATAAGTCACCCTATAAGTCCATAATGCATCTTTCAGCCCCACACTCCAATCCATTATATCAGGTTGAATTGTTTTCTCTAAGATTGACTTAATTTCTCAATTTGACACTTTAGCTTGGCCACTGGTCTAGAGATGGTAAGAGGTGGAAACTTTGTGCATGATTTGATATTTCTTGAACAACATTTCCATCACCTTATTGGAAAATGGGTTCCCATGTTGTTTATAATTGCCTTTGGCATCCCAAAATAACTTTGGCGTCATTAATTTTGGTGGCTTTATCTTACACCAATTTGGAAACATATTCAGATGAAAGCAATATATAATTAAAACCAAAAGAAGAAGGAAAAGGTCCCATAAAGTCAATAACCCAAACATAAAAAATTTCACAAAAAGGAATGGGAATTTGTGGCATTTGGTTTTTACGAGACAAGTTACCTAACCGTTGGCACTTGTCACATGACTTGTAAAAAAACATATGCACCCTTAAATAATGATGGCTAGTATAAGCCACTCTCCAAAACTTTATGGGTAGTTCTCTTTACCTAAAAGTGTCCTCCATACTCATACGAATGGTAGAGGGCTAAGATTTAAGGGGTCTCACTTTTAGGCACACACTTTATTATAACTTGATTTGCATAATGAATCCATAGATTTGTGTCACCCTAAATGTAGTACTTGTCTTTATTCTTCAATTTATCCTTCTGAGCGGTTGAAAAACAAAACTAGCTGGTAATTTGTTAGTAACTAAAAAATTCATGATATCATCATGCCATAGAGGTGTTAAATTGGTAGAAAATAGTTGTTCATCTAGAAATGTCCTCTTAGAGGGATGTCATCTTCCTATTTGATCAGGCGACTAAGGTGATCGATAACCAGATTTTCTACCCCCTTTTTATCTCTCATCTCTAAGTCGAACCCTTGAAGGAGGAGAATCCATCTGATTAACCTTGGTTTTGCTTCTTTCTTTGTGAATAAATACTTTAAGTTGCATAATTAAAATAAACAATAACCTTAGCACCAACCAATAAGACCAAAATTTCTCTGAAGCAAAATCCATAGAAAAAAGTTCTTTTTCAGTTGTTGAGTTATTCAATTGAGCTAGACTGAGAATCTTAAAAGTAATTCAATTTGCCCACTTTTTGTCCTTGAACTTCCCCCATTGCATAGGCGCTTCCACTATATATGATCTCAAATGGAAGAAAATTTGGAGGTTAAATCACCAGTGGACATATTGAAAGCTCCTTAAGCTTGTTAAAGGCCTTCTTACACTTATCATCAAACTCAAAGGAGACATCTTGTTGTAACAACTTACATAAATGGTGAGGCTATCTTTGAGAATTCCTTCATGAATCTATGGTAAAAACTTGCATGGCTAAAAAAAGAACGCACTTCCTGCATATTTGAGGGTAAGATAAGGAGGGAATGAGATCAATTTTAGATTTATCTACCTTTATACCACTAGTAGATATAACATGCCATAAACTATACCTTGATCTACCATAAAATGACATCTTTTCCAATTAAGCACAAGGTTAGTTTCAATGCATCGTTCTAAGATAAAAGAAAGATTCTTTAAGCATTCATCAAAGGAAGAACCATAAACACTAAAATCATCCATGAATACATCAATTATTTTCTAAACGTAATAAGAGAAAATCCTCACCATACATCTTTGGAAAGTGGTAGGTACATTGCACAATTCAAATGGCATCTTTTCGTAGGCAAATGTACTAAATAGGCATGTAAAGGTGGTCTTTTCTTAATCCTTCAGTGTAATAGGTATCTAAAGATAACATGAAAATCTATAAAACAATAATACTCATATTTAGCCAATCTTTAAAGCATTTTATCAATAAATGGAAGGAGAAAATGATCATTATGATCGCCAAATTCAATTTTCTATAGTCAATATAAACTTGCCACCTGGTTGCACATGGATGGGAACCAACTTACCTCCTGATTAGTCACTACCATGATTCCAGACTTCTTTAAATATTAACGATCGTCCATCCAATCGCCTTCTTATGCTTTCTCAACGTTCAAAAGTTTATCTTCTTGTTTAGAAATCAACTTTATCGAAATGATGATTGGAGGGTCTTCTTATCTCCTAAATATGCAAACTTTAGGTGGGTGGGAAATGGTTTTTAGTCTACATCAAGTACCTACACATCAGAAGGTAACAATCTCTGATATGATTCGAGTAACTGTATGATAGCAAATCATGCCTTTTAGGAGAGTTCTCCAATGATTCTAAGGCAGCTACACTTTCAATAAGCGTTTCTTCCACTTTAACATCATTAATGGCTTTTGATTCCATGTGCTCAGTCAAGGCTACTTTTATTTTATCCTTGAAACTTAATTTAAACATTCTCTACACTACAGGATCAATTTTATCAACAGAGAAAAGAAAATAATCATCAAAAGGGCATTTCATTATATCAAAATTGTTAAAATTAATTAATTCCCCATAAAATTCCATCGTGAGGGTGCCCTCAAGAACATCTATCTTAGTCTTGATCTCTTCTTCAGTGGCAATCCTTGGTGGGTTCCTCTTGGAAACTTCAATCTGCTTTCCACTCCTCAAAGTTATAGTGCTAACATTCTTTAGGTTCACCCTAGGTTGAGATGGCAGCTTTCCTCCACTTTGTGATTCTAGATAGTTGATAGTCATCTACATCTAACCCATTTGTCTTTCCAAGTTTTAGATGCTCAATTTTACATCTTGTTGAAATTGAAAAGTGATAGTAGTAGGAGACTTAACCAAGTCTTCCAGAGATGTACCTGAGTTCAAAGAAAAGGCTTGTGGTCTTAGTTGGAATTGCTGTGCTTTTTGTGGCCTACTTGGGAAGTAGTTCTGCTACTTATTTCCCTTATAAATCAAGTTAGGATGGCTGGATTATATGTCTAGGAATACGGGTTATAATGGTCAAGAAAATTCCCTCCCATAGTATTGATGTATTCCATACTCCCCTTTTGTCAGATCGGGCACCCATCCATCAGATGGCTTGTATTTGTACATATGCCGCATGTCTTTATTTGTGCTTGTCTAACAGTAATTTTTCTAGCAAAAGATGTTAGCTCATCTAAATGATGTTCAATGGATGAAGTACTTACCTCGTTTACATAATGAACATGACTACAAGTATCAAATTATTGAGTATTATCATTCAGTCGCTTAATTAAAATACAAGCCTTCATAGGAGTCTTCTCATATAATGCCCCACTGCTTATAGCATATACCAAACTCCTCTCCATAGTTAACAATCCCTTATAGAAGTATTAGATAAGGAGTTGTTCAGATATGTTGTGATAGGGACAACTGACCCACAACTTCTTAAAGCGCTTCTAATACTCGTAAAGGGATTCTCTATTGTCTTGCTTTATATATCCTATTTGTTTCCGTATACTTGCTGTCTTTAATGCTTGAAAATAGTTTTTTAAAAAAACTCTTCATCTCAATCCAAGTGTTCACACTCCCAGCAGACAAATCAAATAGCTAGTCTTTGGCTACATCTTTCAGTGAGAAAGGTCTCAACATGATCTACTCATCAATCACCTATAAAGGTTTCATGCTTAGACATACCACATCAAGTTCTTTGAGATGCTTGTATGCATCATCACTTGCAAGTTTATAAAAGTTAGGCAACAAATGAATTCTATACTAAAGTTCAAAGTTGACATGCCCATCAAAATTAGGAAAAGTAAGGCATAATGGTCTTTGAGATAAGTTTGGTGCAGCTAACTCCCTTAATTCTTTCGGATAGCCATCGTTTCTTTAATTTCAAGATCTTGTTGTACTTCTAAAGATGCTCTAGCTTCCTTTCGTAATCTCTGCAATGTCTTTTCGATCTCTTGATCAAATTGTATAGGTTCTCTATAAGGAGACCTTGTTACTATCATACATCAAAACTAAAAAAACGTGTAAAGATTAAGAACTAACTAAAAGAAACGATTATAAACAAATATATATACAAAACACCAATTAAAATCAAAAGAAAAAACTTGAGTACCACTCTCCTTGGAAACAATGCCAAAATTCTTAATGCATATCGAATGCACCAAAAAATAAACCTAACTTTGGAAACTAAGATTCATAGTTGCAGTGAATCGAGATCTTATCCATAGGGAATGTACGTGTAACTTCTGCAATGAAAATAATTGATGTTTAAGATAAAGGGGGTATTGGTTGGATGTAATTGAGGAAATGAAGTAAAATTTAGACTAACGAAAGAAAATTAAAGAAAACAGTTAAAAATGAAGAATGTGATGAATGCGTTTAGGATCTAGTTCTTAGCACAATCTCAGCCTACATACAATTAAACATACGTCATTGTCATATTTTTTCGCACCATTCTTAGAAACTATTAATCGTAAGTTAAATAAGCTCTGTTAACACAGATTTTCTCTTTGATCGTGTTTAATCAAAATAAGCTCTTTAGTTAAACCTAACTATCGAACAACCTAGAACAAGCTTTCTAAATTTAGTCGGAAAGTTGCATTATGAATAAGGAAAACTGATCAATCTTGGCAATAACCAAATAAGCTCATATCATTTAACTTATGTTATGTTATCCGTAATGATTCAACACCATTAGTTTCCATAAATGAATCCAAATCACAAATATTATGCATTGTATTTTAGATTCTAGCAATGGGTTTACATAAAAACAATCTAATAGAGCATTCAAATCATTATTACATAAATACCCAATTCAATATGCAAAGAATAACGTAAACAAACTTGAAAGAGAGAAAGATTCAATAATATATGATGACGATATGCTAAAATGTAATGTTCGACATCGATTTCACCCTTAAATCAGAATAGAGAAGTTTATCCCTCCATAGGTCTCCAAAGAATGCATGTTCTACCTCTCCTTTCTGTCCCAAAATGATTCATCCCCTATTCAGTCGCTAAAAATGTCAATTTGTATAAAAAACTAGGTTTTTGGGCATATGGATAGTTAAGTGCATAGTTGTGCATCCAACCATGCAACCCCAAAAAATATGAAATTGTGAAGATACTGTGAATCCAACCGTGTAAATCCAAAGAATATCTTCCAAATGTGTACGTAACAGTGTATCTCCTAGGTCTTGTTGAATTGTTTTTCTTTTTTTAATTTCTTGTCCAATCGTCTTCTCAACCCATTTCCTTCTTACTACACAAGGGCAATTGAGTTTGAACATCAAAATGTTGGCTTAAGGGATGTGTTATTAACCCATTTTAGTTCTTGTGCTTCAAACTTGTATCTAATACCAGATATGACAAAAATGAGTATCGTAAGTATTTCACAACAATAATCACAAAGTGTTATGGAGTAAATGTATAAACAATTAGGCACACATTAGAAATATGGTGGAGGAGGTAGAGTTTTTGAACAAAAACTAGTCATAGAAGTTATTACAACTTTTTAAATGGAAAATGTCTATAGGATGAGAGCAAGGATCAAGAAGAATCCAACATTAGTAGAAAAAAGGGGAAACGTTCAAGGCTTAACTAGGAGTAAAAGTGGGCACACAATGAAAGGGGATTTATTATAATGAATTTACTTCTCGCGGTTTGTTTTACTTCTATTAGGTCTTGATGAAATTAATAACAAGTTTAGATATACATTTGAAGCTTAGAATGTTTTTAAAAATTCTTTATGGTGACTTATATAAGCAAATTTTTATAGAGTAACCTAAAGGTTTAGTATACTTAGAAAGAAGCATCTAATACGTAAATTAGAGAATTCTTTTTTTGGATTAATTTTAGTCTTCCCAATAATAATATAAAAGTTTTAAATCCTATATAACCGTAATTTGCTTCAAGGGATGTGCGTATAAATAATATGTATACGTTAAGATCCTTGATAATGGATATTTTAGTTTTGTGTTATTATATGTAGATAATATCATGATTGATGCAAAAAGCATTCATGGTATGAATGAAATAAAGACCTTATTAGGCAAGGAATATAAGATGAAGAATTTGGATGATACTAAGAAAATACTAGAAATAGAGATTTAAAGGGATATAGGTTATAGAAATTTAGGGTTAATCTAGTTACGTTAAAAAGGTTTTAGAAAATTTTGAAATTATCCAAGCTAAGTCAATAAGTCCTCTATTTGCTTATTACTTAAGGTTATCCTAGAATAAGACCCATAAAAAGATGCAAAGTTCGATGATATGTCTAAGGTACTATAAGTCAGTGCTCTTAGATGTTTATTGAATATAATAGTTTATGCGAGGCTATATTTAGCTCATATTACAAGTGAAGTTAAGAAGCACATATCAAAACTTAGAAGAAAACATTGGAAAGCAACTAAGTAGATAATCAAATATTGGAGAAGAGAGTTAAAATATGATATTATGTTTAGTAATTGGCAAGATATTCATTTAGTTATAAATATGTAGATTCATATTATGAATGAGATTTTGATAATAGGAGGCTAATTATAAGGTATGTCCTCACTCTTATAAGAAGGCCTATTTGTAAGAAATAAATATTATAGTTTATAATTATATTATCTATAACTGAAGTAGAGTATATAGTAGGGACTAATGCTACTAAGTAAGCATTGTAGCTTATAATGCTAGTGAAAGAGGCTAGAATCAATCAAATGTATCATATATGGACTAAGCATATAAATGCGAGATTTTACAAGATAAAAGAGTTGATTGTATATGGACAAATCTTGTAAAAAAAGTTTAACATTTAATACAATATAATTGATATGTGATAGATGACATAGAGCGTCATAACATTATACAAAATAACTAGACCTAAAACTACAACTAGTGGTAAGTCTAGGTCAATCCCATAGAAAGCATTTGGTTAGCTTTTATTATGGAAATAAATGGTGTTTAGGCTATGAAGGTTTTTGATTTTCAAACAAGAACATCAAATGAAGCTAAACTAACAAAAGCAAATTAAATCAAACAACGTGAAAATGCGAAAAGTGATGAATACGCTAAGGACCTGGCCATCGAATCAATATTGACTTACACACAATTAAACATACTTCATAGAATTGTTATTCTCATACCTCTCCTAGCAAATATTAATCGTAGATTAACGAGAAGCTCTATTAACCTTATTTTCCCTTAGATCGTGTTTAATTAAGAGAAGCTCGTTAATTAAACCTAACTAATGAACAATCTAGGATAAACTCTCTAGATTTAATTAGATAGTTGCATTGCGAGTTAGGAAAATAGATTAATCAAGGTAACAACCATATACGCTTGAATCATTTAACCTAGGTTATATTATCCCTAATGATTCACCACCAATCGGAAACATAATAATTACGGATTGTATCCCTAATGATTTGATATCATTAGTGGCCACAAACAAATATCAACATAACATTTACATATTATATTGAAGATTTTAGTAATGGGTTTGTAATAAAACAATACAATAAATGCATTAAGATCATCTTTAAACAATACCCATATAATAAACATAGGATAACATAATCAATTCCTAGGAGAGAAAGAATACAACACATATGAAGAGATGCCCAAAAATGTGTCTTCGACCTCGATATCCCCTATGAATCGGAGCAAGGTTGATTAGCCCTCTATGGCCTCCATAGTTCTTCAAAAATGCAAGCTTTTGTTGCCCCTCTTATTTCCCTAACTATTCATCTAACTACTCATATCATTCTATTGTCAAAACGATGTTTTATACTGAAAAGTAGGGTTTAGGGACAACTGGCCAAAGTCACGAGCGTGACTATGTTGCTCACAATTATGATTGCCCTAGTTATGTCTCACGATCGTGAGAAAAAGAGTCATGGGCATGATAATGGTGGTCAAGCCCATAATAATTTGATGCATAGTTGTGACCCATTTTTTTACAACATGAACTTTTCATTTTTATGCATTTTCTTATCTCCTTTTCTTTTAAACATTCTTCTTCTTGCTCCATGGACACAAATGATTGTAATTCTCAGGAAGGCAGATCAAATATTATGCTTTTGACTCACTTTAGTTCTTTCACTTCTGAATTATACCTAAAACCAAATATGAACTAAAGTGAATGTCTTAAGCATTTAATAGCATTAATCACTAAGTGTTATGGAATAAATGTATAACGCTTAGTGAAGCAGATCTAGTTATCATAAAGAAGTTCAGCCATTTTTTAAATTTAATTAATATCTTAAGGTATTAGAAATGGTATAACCTAACATATGAAGAGTATATTCTTCAAGGTAGAGATTATCATGCACGAATCGTATATTAAATTTTGCAATCTCTGAGTTTTGAGATGGAAACAATTGCTTCTTAAATTTTGTTGTGTGAAAAAGGGCATGGGCATGGCATGCTCCTTTTTGGAAATCAAAAGTGAAGGTATAGGCTTATTGGTATGGAAAAGTTATTTTTAGAAAAAATACATGGTCTTAAATATGTGCATGTCATAAACCATGTCTAAAATATAGAGAAGGTAGTAAAATTCCTGACTCGTGATATGGTCATGTACCAAATTGTATTTTACTTTATAGATAAGTAGGAGGATCTATGGACAAAGAATATTAGTGTGCTAGAGACCATATCATGTTCTAAAGAAAGAAAGTGAGATTCTTAACATAGAACATAGTAGTATACCAAACTATAGCTATAATAATTAACTTTAGATAAAAACGTATTTTAAGTAAAATTTAAACTCTAGAACTGTAGCGCCCCCTTACCGCAGGGTACACACCGAGACACCCGGAGGTCATTCCGATACATAACCTACGATAAGGACGAGCTACGTTTGATCTCTACATTCACTTCCTATGGCATCATATCATTATTCACTTGTAAAGTATTATAAGAAAATCACAATATTTTTAAAACCAACTTTTTCCTCATTTCACTTCACAAAATCGATGACTACATTGTGTCTTTCACATTTTCCATATGTACATCATCAAAAACCTAATTTAATAATACTACATGAATGAGGAAAATATATACAATCTAACTATTTTGTCCAAAAAGCCCAGCTGACTTACCTTTAAGCCATGACTTCTCCTGCTAATCACAATATACCCAGCTGGTAGAGCCTCTTCAGTAGCTAGAATTGTCTCTCGGTCCTGAAAAGACAATGTTGTAATTTTGGTGAGCTCTTCGAACTCAATGAGGTAACCATCATCGACGGCTCACTCAATTCATGCAACACAACAATTCACATATCAATTAATTCACTACTTTACATATCACAAAAGTGTCACATTTTTACTTAAGCATAAGTAATTCTACATTTCAATCACTCAAACATACTTAGCAAGATGCATATGAAATGCTCATGAGACACTCTTCCAATTATTACGTTGTTGTGACCGAGTGCCTGAACTGTCCCATATAGGGCCCATTAAACATTGAGCCTAAGGCTCTGAATCACTTTTGAGCTCAAG
>JANKOE010000003.1:43581527-43593597 GCA_026284465.1 Erythroxylum citrifolium
AACAATATGCAAAGCATAATATATTAATTATTATATAATTTTAAACCATATGAAACATAAATGAAAATATATCTAACCAAATCATTTATATAGATTATAACATAAGTAAACTAATATCAAAAATAAATATTAAAACATATAAAAAGCCAAATAATATTATATAAATCCCAAATAAATATCCAAGTTTAGTAAATAGTTAAATACATAATAAACGGGAAGATGAGTTTGTGGGAATTATGTGTAAAACATAAGGCAAAAGAGAATAAAAATAGGCTCATTAATTGATCTAAAAAATCTATCTGAAAACGCGCTTTTTTTAGAAGCACCAAAATTTGAGGTTATTAAAAAGCTGTATTTTGGCTGTCAAAAAAGCTATATCTATTAAAGAAGTGCTTTTTTATTTTATAGTCAAATACCCATTTTTCTTTTAAAAGACTTTTTTGGTGGAAAAAAGTGCTTATTGGCTTCCTAAAAGCCCATCTAAACAGGCACTTAAATATTATCCTATACTCTAATATAGTTTATGTAAACAATAGGGGCCCTATCTTATTCAATGATGGTTTCAGAGAATGCATAAACAAAGTAGAAGTCTCAGACCTTAAATATTAAGGAAATTTCTTAATTTGGTGCAATAAATAACAAAGATATTTATTACTTAGGAAAAAAATAGATAAAGCAATGGTAAACTCCTATTAGAAAAACTTATTTATAGAGAGTAAAGCTCACTTTGAATGCCCTCTATCTTTAGCCCACTCTTCTATCGAAGTCCTTATGAGAAAGCCATCAAGTCACAAACACTTCCATTTAGACTTTACAAATACCTACTTGAGCTTGATGGTTATAAAGTAGTAGTCATTAAGGGAATAAGCGTACAAGGTAATGACTTTGAAGCTTACAGATGTTTTATAAAACTTAAAGCAATAAAAGATGAATTCAAGGTAATGAATAGAAGTAAGATCAATGACACTTTGGATAATGTAGCTTCTAAAAGGCATAATTTAGAATAAGTATAAGTTGGAACTTATATTAATCCAAAAGACACTTTCTAATTCAAGTAGAGAAAGAAGCATGATCTAAATGCACATTAGCACTAGATTTCCATTCATCCTACATGAAACAGAGAGTTATAATGCTCTGGTTGAAAAATAGACATAGAAATACAAGATCTTTCTATAATCCATTCACCTCTAAAGGTGGAATTAAGGAATTTTTCCTTACTCATTTCAAAAAAACCATTAGTACAACTTCTGAAAATAGATCCTCCTTATATAAGCTTAGAAAAATTATTCCACCACTACTTAATAAGGAATAAGGCAAATATCTAACATCTTAATTCAATAGTAAGGATGTCATGGTTGCTTTATAGAACCTCAACCTAGAGAAAGCACGTAGACCAGACAGATTTAATGAAAAATTGTTTAAAATTTCTTGACATTTTCCAATGCTAGTCGAAAACTCCTTTTAAATGGTAGCATGCTGAGAGATATTAAGAGTACTTATATATTTATAACTCTAAAAATTGTTGACCCTCTTACCTTGCACAATTATAGACCAATATCTTGTTGTAATGTTGTATACAAGATGTTAGCTAATGTTTTTTCTACAACACTTAAAGACTTTATCAATCTAAGCTGAATTGCATTCCTATAAGACAAAAACAATAGGGATAATATCCTCTCAATTTATAACTACTCAAAGATTACCATAGAAGCAAGACAATCAATAGTTACTTAACCAAAATAGACATACATAAGCCCTTTATTTAGTTACTTAGTCCTTTATCATATAGACCATAAAGGTTATAGTATTCCTAACTAAATTTATTAAATAAATTGAAATGTGAATCATAACCATTACCTTTATTTTTTTGTAAATGGGGAAACTACCAATCTTTTCAAAGGGAGAAAAGGTTTAAGAAAGGGGGACACTTTATGTCCCTATCTCTTCACTAAATTTTTTTGAGTTCTCTCTATAATGATTAATAAGAATATAAGTAGTAACAACTTCAAATTCCATTAAAAATGCAAGAAAAATATAATATCTCATATAACCCTTGCATATGATATGTTGATCTTATATGTAGTTAAAGAAAAATCAAGTAAGGTGCTAATGAACTCTATAAATCAATTCAATGATATATCAAGTTTAAAGAATCAATCTACAAAAGAGCTCCATCTTCATCTCGGGGTCTAATTAATAGAAAGTTGAAGCTTTTGATCTCCATATTGCATTAAAGCTGGAGACGCCCCTTTTCAAGTATCTAAGAATGCCAATACAACAAACAAGCTCAGAACTAGAGATTACTTTCCATTACATGGAGCAATCTAAAAGAGATTAATTTGCTAAAATAATAAGAATTTTTTATAAGCATGTAGACTTTAGCTTTTTTTACTTCCATTCTTAACTATATACATATGAACTAGACATCCCACTTATCTTTACCCCAAATCTTAATCAAGAACATGGATAAATACATTAAGAATTTCTTATGGACTCGTGACTTTTTAGCAATCACTTGCACTACTTAAAGTCTTGGAGCAAGAATCTTTATAATAATCTTGTAGATGGTGTTACTAGAAGACATAGGTCTAAAATATTTTACTGAGCGTGGATTAGACAACTTAGGTACTAAGGTGATATAAGTTTTGTTAACTTCCTTAAGTATACTCCCTTGATCAAAGAATTTCAAGACAACTTCAATCACTAAATGCTTTAACAAGTACAAAGATTTTTAGAAGAACATAACATTGAGGCCATCCGAACCTAGATCCTTGTTAGGATAAAGAGAAAAGAGAGTTTTCTCTAGCTGAGATAGGTTTGGACATATAATCAACATAAGCTAGAGATATTTTATCTTGAATAATAGACTAAAACAATTAGATGGGCAACATATTAGTTTGAGCGGACCCAAGAAAACCATTTAAATAATGGTAAGATTCTTCTAACAATTCAATTCGAAATGAAACTGTAGTCTTATTTGTATTTTTTTGTATTTTTGGCTTGTTCATTTAATTATCTTTTAAACTTCTCTATATTTGCAGTGTGTTGCTAGTTTATTTTAGGAATTGAGGTTTAACGTCATCACCACAACTCATAATGGAATGATGGAGCATATAATACTCTTATAAGACTACGATGTGTCTTTGCAATACATAACATCACCATTTAAGGGAGAGAGGTTTCGTAGTATGCTTTTAAAGGCTTAATTGAGATCCATGTCGTGTAATGACAATTAGGGCACCAACCTACATATTGGAGCAACCGGACATGTACAATCAACCTCAAGGTGCATTATATGAGAATAGTTAAAATTTAGAATGGAGCAACTCTTACACTTATAGATGGAATGATTATGATCCATATAAATATTTACCGTACCAAGCACCTCAAGTTAAGGAGCTAACTCTAGAAGACATGATGGTTGATTTTATTCAAGAATCAATCATAAGGCATCAAGAAATAGAGGCTCGTATATAAAATATTTTGAATTAGATTGACCAGTTAGCGAAGATATTATCTGAAGAGATGCAAGGGAACTTGCCTATTCCGACTGAAATAGATCCTAACGAATATGGAATGGAAATAACCCTTAGATGTGGAAACAAGCTCCTAGAAGAAGAAGAAAAAGGAAGCATTACAAATAAATTAATAGAACACCTGGCCAAACTTAAAGCTAGCCAACACGAATTAAAAGAAATAGTTTCTTCACTTGAATATCTTGAGCAAAACATTAAATATTATTTGACCCCTATTAATGATGCAGAGTGAAGAAAAGATGAAGTTTGGCTTCATGGATAAAGTGGCATTCAAGAAAATAAGGAGGTAACTGTTGCTGTTGTAGAGGAGCATGAAGATATGACAGAGGTAGTAGATGTAGAAAAGAGGAAGTCTCCATCCAATATGAGGAAGTAAAGGAGTGGCAAACGATAATTGAAGAAGAAGACATGCTAGAAACCTTAGTCCAAGAAGAAAAAGAAGAAGAGTAGACAAAGGCATTTAAGGAAGAACTAGCAGAGGAACCAAATAAGGAAACTACCGATGAAGCATTGGTAGCCACCTAAAGTATGCAAGGTTCCCACTTCCTCCGAGATAAACTATATAAGCCAATCGATAATTTAGGGAGTTTTGTAATTCCTTATTTTGTTAATATTTTTCATTAAAAAGGAAATTAATGCATGCAATTGGATTTATTAATTTGGCAAATTATGTCTTTATTATTATCTTGCAGTAGGTGGCTTACTTATAAGCTACAACCCTTATGCGGAGAAATAAGTGAAATTAAGTCACTGATTATAGACCCAGGATGAGGGTAAACATGCAGGGTACGTTAAGCTATTGACATTAAACAAGCACTACATAGGAGGCATCCCATGAATTATGATAGGTTTTAGTTTTATTTTGTTTTGATTTTATTTCGTGTGTTAGTATGGGATTTTATTTCATATTATTTTATGTTATGATATTTCCATGTTCTTTTTATCCCTTTCTCTTGCATATTTTGCAAGGATGTTAATCTAAGATTGGATGGATAAGAATTAGAAAATCATCTCACTAAGGAAAGCTCTGACATGAAAAAGACTGTTAAAGTGTTCTTTTTAAGTCTCAAGGTTCTCGAGTGTTAAAAAGTAGCCATAGAATAGGGAAACAACTAATCCTCTAGTTTTATACATTTTAGGATTTGTTTCTTATAGTCTTATGAGTGAAAATATGGATTTGGGATTTAAAATTAAAAATTAAGACTATTAAAAATTCATAAATTTATGTATTACATCTACTGATTGATGTATATTTTGGCCCCATTTGGTGAATGGCTTATCAGCCAAAAATTAGTTAATTGATGGGTTTAGCTTATTGACCATGTTAAACAACTGACCATTGTGTTTAGTAATCAACTGATTGGCTTGGCTCTTGAGCTTTTTAAAAATCAGCTGATTGGGTTCAGCTTGTATTTAGTAATCAGCTGATTGGTTGGCTCCCGAGCTTTTTAAAAATCAGCCGAACCCAATCAGCTAATTTTTAAAAAGCTTAGGAGGATTAGCGTTTGGCCTTCAGTTGATCAAAAATGATAGATTGTGCCCTCTAAAGAATACCCACAAACAACGACAAAGCCTCTATTTCTTTTTTTTTCTTCGTTGCCTCTTCTCAATCTTATAAGTTGCATGCAACTTTAATGTAATTATTGGTGAACCTTTCTTTTTTTTTCAACAATTATTAATCTTGGGCCTATGTTAAGTATCTATCATTATTTTAAGATTGAGAAAGAAGAAAAAGTACTTTTATTATTATTATTATTACTACTACTATTACTACTGCTACTACTACTACTACTATTACTATTAGTTTTATTATTAGTAATATTACTAGTACTATTACTATTACTACTACTATTACTATTAGTTTTATTATTATTATCATCATCATCATTATTATTATTAGTATTACTACTACTATTGCTAGTACTAGTACTATTACTATTAGTTTTATTATTATTGTTATTGTTATTGTTGTTGTTATTATTATTATTATTATTATTATTATTATTAGTAGTAGTAGTAGTAGTAGTAGTAGTAGTTAGTAGTAGTAGTAGTAGTACTTACTACTACTACTATTATTATATGTTCTATATTTTTAAATAGATTTATAAACTTAATTTTTGTAAAATTAAATATCTAAAATTTAAATTCTTATGAAAATATAATACGTATGTCCTTATAAATGTTTTTAAGTCATGTCCTTATAAGTCATTTTACACATAAAAAATTAATACTAAATAACTAATTGATAGGATTAGATTGCATTATATTCTATAGGAAATTTGATATATGTTTAGTGGTTAATTTGATTGTTTAGTGTGTGTTTAGGTTAAGAATAGTGTTAGTTTATAAATATTTGTGTTTTAAGTGTTATTTGGGTGAGAACATGTGTTTGAGCTTAAATATTATATATATGAGGTGTCGTGATGAGTTTGTTAGTGTTTTAGGGCACTCGGAAGAGTTTCGGAGAAGAACCAGACCACAACGCATGGCCACAATCGTGGGGAATCTGCCACGATTGTGACAGAAGCACTAACATAGGCCCACGATCGTGGTGGCAAATATGCCACGATCGTGACTGATGCTCAAGCATAGGGCCATGATCGTGACAGAGAGCAGGTAAACCGGCCACGATCGTGGCCTGCACGCAGATAGACGCAGAGTCACTATCAAATTTGAGTTTGCGAGGGATATTTTGGATATTTCAGACCCCGAAAAGATACTAGGGTTACCTTAATTGGTAAAGAATATAAAAGGATTATGATGGAACCTTAGAGGGAATCTATATACTGCCTACAATTCGACCCAAAAGAGACAAAGAAAAGAAGAAGAGGGTTTCGACACCGAAGCTTCCTGGAATAGTGATCTTTTGATGCCGCAGCTCTCCCGAATCATCCAACCTGAGTTTCATTTCCTCCCCATTTACTTTTTCTTCGTTTAAATGTGTAAGATTGAGATGGATTGTATGATTACAGATTTTGAGTTGTTGATGATGTTTTAACTTTACCTTCGAGATTTTGCTTATCTTTAATGTTAATCTAGTTGATTTGTGTTTACTTAAGTTGGGTGTTGTGATTGATTGATGTATTTGCATATTTCGGTAACAAACCAAGAGGGTGAATCAGATAAAAATGATTATATTGAATTAACAAGAGTTAGGCAATTTAATTGACCACTTAATCAATCTAGTTGGTCATTTCATGGAGAGAGATCTCGTGGGAGACCCGATTGTTTATTAGAGAGCTTTAGAACTAATCAGAATTGTGTGTAATTTTTGAATCGAGAGATTGTAAGTTTCATAATTTGATTAAGGTTTATAAATTAGGGAATAATTGTAACTCGAGATAGAGTAATCAACCCTATGATCATCTAGAACCGATATCCCATAAACACATAAAAGGCTAGACTATCATTAATGATAGTTAAAATCCCCTCTCCCATAACTTGATTAATTCTCTTTACGGATTTCCATTATTGCATTATTTAATTATTGCTAGGTTGTTTTGATTTAGTTTACTTTTCAGTTATTATTCAAATTTGAGTCTTAAACAAAGCACAACTTGAATTAAGTGGTGCCTAAGCACAATCTCTGTGGGACGATATCTACTTTTTTTTTCTACAAGTAACGACCCGTATACTTGTGATTTTAGCGTAAAACAAGTAATTGGTTTTGCAATCAACAAGTTTTTGGCGTTGTTGCCGGGGATTGTTTTGGTAGCATCTTGTATAGTTTAGGTGACTTTGATTTAAGAGTGTTTGACACTTTCCTTAAGTTTATGCAGGTGCATGAACACAAGGAACATAGGAAGATCTAACAAGCTGAGTGAAGAAGAGCTTTCAAATATTACAAGGCACGAAAGAGAGCTAAGAAGAGCTAGACGTAAGAAAAAATACAAAGAAATATGGCAGAAGATGGAGAGCAAGGAGGAGCTTAGAGGATATTGATGGACATTATAAGGCCAGGTTTTAGTCTTCAATGAGTTGCAAGGCTAGCGATTCAAGCTAATAATTTCGAGATCAAGCCGGCACTCCTCAATATACTTCAGAGCAGTGTGTAATTTTATGGGCTATCCAACGAAGATCCCAATGCCAATCTTACAAATTTCTTGGATATTTATGATACCTTCAGGTTTAATGGGATGTCGGATGATGTCATGAGGTTGAGATTGTTTTCTTTTACATTGAGAGATCGAGCAAAGGAATGGTACAATTCACTAACTGTAAGCCAAATCACTACTTGGGATCAGCTAGCCCAAGCTTTCTTGGCTAAGTACTTTCCTTTGACCAAGACAACAAGAATCATCAAAGAGACCACAAACTTTCAACAAAGTGATAGTGATATGTGTTTAATTGTTAATATATGTAATCATTTGCACTTAGTGATTGTTGACATAAAAATACTTAATATACTCACTTTAATTTATATATGATTTTAGGTACAATTTGGAGGCAAATAAATTAAAGTGAGTCAAAAGTACTGCATTTGGGTTATTTTATGAAGATTAATACTCACTTGTCTTTGTGGAGTGAGACAAAGAAAATTAAAAAACAAGAAAAATGAAGACATGAAGAAAAGAACCAAATGTTGGGAGCACAATGGTGAAGCAAGATGACAAAAACGACAGCAACAGAAGCGTTTAATGCATGTGTTTAATGCAGCGTTAAACGTAGCATCCCAAGAGCTTGGTAGAGGGGACTTAAAACATTTAATTGTCAAATTAACACACTACAGTGTGGGGAGCAGCTAGGGAATAACAAGACAGTGTTAGGGAGGTCTGCGTTTAACGCAGAAAAAGCGAGCAGTGAGGCTTTAGGCGTGGAGGCTGGATCTTGCGTGAAGAGGGTTTGGCTTGGTGGCTTGCTGGCGTGGAGGCTTGGAGGATAGATCTTGCGTGAAGAGGAGAGCTGCGTGCATGGAGTGAACAATGGCATGAATAAGAAAAATCCCCAAGCTTAATTGTCCCATCTTGAAATGGTGAGGGGAATAATGCGGCATAGTGAAGCTTGCGACAATGAGGCAAAACAAAGGGGTTTTCGGCTAGGGATTGAAATAGAAGCTATTGGGCCCTGAATTTTTATTTATTTATTTATTATTTATTTTGATTGAATTGTTTTATTTTTATTTTTAGTTGAGTCTTTGAATTAGCAAGGATGAATGGGGAATTGAACGGAAATTTTAAATTTTAAATTAGAATGTAGTGTTAGAATTAAAGAAGCTTAAAGAGTTAAGTGACTTAAAGGTGTAGAGGCATAAAAGACAAAAAAGGGCAAAATAGGAAAGTCCTTGTAAGTGAAGGGCATAATTGGAAGGAATAGGCTTTTGGTGTTTTAAATTAGAAGAAGAAGGAAGTGAGTGTCGTTAGAACCAAAGAGAAAGAACAAAAACGTGAATAAGGAGAGGAAAAGAAGAAGATCGTTGGAAACTTAGAGGGAAGAAGAAAGAAGAAGAAAAAGAAGAGGAATTTAACTTGTTGGAGGTAAGTTTTCATCTTTCTTATGCTAGATTCAAAAAGGGGATTAAATAGAGGTTAGGGTTTGTGTTGGAAATGAAGGAAGAAAGAAGAGAAAGATGAAACCAAATTGATTTTGGGATTTCTAAGTTAGGGTTTTGGTTTTTCTAGCCTAGATGGGCTATGGGTAGGTTAGGTTTAAATTCAATTTTAGCTTTTCTTTGATTCTTGAATTTTATGAACTTTCTTTGAATGTATTCATTAAATAGAAATTGGTTTAATTAAAGGAAATCAAGGAAACCATACCCAAGAGAGAGAGGAAGGGCAATCTTGAGCTCAGATTTTCCAACAATTTAGGTGGGTAATATTTTTATAGTTGTTATGTGATGGGCAAATGCCCTATGTATGTGTATTTGTTTAAATTGCGTAAATGTTGAATTGTGGTGAATATTTGAAAATGTATAATAGGATATGTTTTCTTTGAAATAAATGAAAAGTATAAAGATATGAGAATTTGATAAAATGAAAGAAGCATAAGAATGCAATTTTCCAATTGACTAATTTGAGCATAGATTTGTTTGTGATTGGGCGAGAGAGAAACACGTTTCGTTAGTCACGTGCATGTTAACTTATAGCCTTTTCCCGGCTGCCCGATTGAGGCCACAAGATCCTGAGAAATCGGACTCGTTTTGTTCACGGTGTAAACCGTTTTGTTCCACGGAATCTCTCTAGCCATTTGTTGTGCATTTCATTATGACTTTATTGAGTATGATGCATAATAAAGTATTATGATTGATAGAAGATTTCATGATATGCTTTATGTGATAAATTTTGGTTGATTATGAATTATGTGATAAATTTGCGAATGAATTGGATTGCTTGATATATGTGTATTTATGCTTGTGGTATGGCTCATTACTGATGGCTATAAACGTATTAGCCACTGAGCCGAGTTGCTCACCCCACTTTCCCTCCTCAGGTATAAAACAAGACTAGCGCTGAACCTTGCAAGGCATCGGAAAACTCCAAGACATTAGATACTTTTGTACTAAGTTAGTGACTAGCCTTTTGGATAGCTTTACAAGCATATCAAACATTGAGCATCTCATGTATTTTGTATCTTGTGCTTAGTTCATGATGGACATGTTGATATGTAATTAAAGCTATGCATGAACATTCATTTTGATTAGAAATGAGAATGAGAATTCAAGGATTTTCCTTTTGTGTATGATTGTGTTACTTTATAGGTTGTGTATGACTTTTGTGAAAGAGGAATGTGTATATGCATATTCTTTATTGTTGAGATTGTAATTGGTTATTTGTTTTGGAATAGCATGTTGGAGATTTGAAGGGTGTATGAGGTGAATTGGTTGAGTTGGAGCTCAAAAGTATCGAAAGGTACTTGGTAGTGGGTGAATATGAAGGAAAATTAGGTTTAGCAACCTTTTCTAGGTGTAGGAATTATGGCAAAATGGAAAATTTGTATTAATCTAGATAGAATTAGTCAAAGTTATCTTAATGAAAGTTGTATCTTATCTTTCCAGCTTTCTAATGCTGTAAAGTATGACATTTTTCGATATCGGGGCTGGAAGTTATGATCGATTGAAGTCTTGAAGTTGTTTAGAATGAATTTTTGGGACAACCACTTTGATTGAAATTTTGATCCTTATAGAGGCAGAAATTGCACTTAAGATCTTCACAAAAGTTGTATATTATCTTTTTATCTTTTCGTTGATATAAAGTATGGAATTTGTGAACAGTAGAGTAGAAAGATGTGATTTTTAGAAGTTATGATGCTGTTTAGGATGAGCTTGTCGAACAGACAATTTGTCGTGGACTTTTGACTCCTTTAGAGACCGAAATTGTTCTTAAGCCCTTCATGGAAGTTGTATAGATTTCTTTTATCTTTCCATTGATACCAATTTTGAAAATTTGGGAGTTCTGGGTCAAAAGTTATGAATTTTGGAAGTTAGAAAGTAGGAAGAGGAGGTGTTACGCACGCGATCGATTTTTTTTTATTTTCCTCCCCGATCCGACCTCTCTCCACTCTTTTAGCCATAACTTTTTCGTACGACCTCCGATTGATCTGATTTTTAAAGTGTTGGATTCCTAAGACATTACTCAACCTCTCCATAAAAAATTTATAGCTTTTGATATTAATTTGAAAAGGATGGATTGAACCAAAGTGAGAGGATCGATTAAAAGAGTATGAGTTGGATATTTTCTGAACATGCTTTAGTATTTTAGCGATATCTTGATCTGTAGAGCTCCGATTGAGTTGATTTTTTTCAAATTAAACTAGAGACATGGAGCTACAACTTATATGAAGTAATTGAATTTCAATTTAGGCCCTAATACTTTCAATTTCTGGAGTGAATTCGGGTGTAGTGTTCAGTCTTGGTTTAATGTTAGCCTAAAAGTGTTTTGGCCATAATTTCTTCATTTCTAAACCAAATTGAGCGTTTTTAGTGTCGTTAGAAACATAATTCAATAGGGAACAAATGTTCTAAAGAAGCCAATCTAAAATTCCAAATGGAATTTCCCCAATTATGCTCAGTAAGTTATAAGAAATGAGTCCTCCATGCTTTTATGATTCCGAATGTTGGATTTCAGAAACAAGGTCCAACAGTTTTAATCCAAGTTAACAATTTGGTATTTTCAGTGGACTTTTATGTCTTGAAAATAGATGGAGATAATGATGAACATTCATCTTTGATTTTGTTAAAAAGGCATTTATAAAGACAACTATGACTAAAATTGATATGGATGAGGGTACTATTTTTGTTGAATTTGATGGAGAAATTGTGAAGCTAAAAATTTTTGAGGCAATGAACTACCCTAATGATTTTCACTCCATATATCATATGGATATTAAGGATTCAATTGTTTAAGAATAATTTTAAAGAAGTAAATGTTAATGATAAGTTGGAGTTTGGTGCTAAATTGGAAATAACTGGGCAAGTTGATGAAACTTGCGAAGTTGTAGAATCATTATTAGTGATGTTAATATATTCGAACAATGAAGTCCATTTATCCAATATTGGTAGTTGTCCAGTTCGAGCACTTACACAATTAATATTTACATAC
>JANKOE010000003.1:43733968-43748509 GCA_026284465.1 Erythroxylum citrifolium
TAAATTATCAACAAATTGTGGAACATCTTGATTTTCATTTATATTTACATTAAGCTATTGAATTTCAATAGTTGGTTGTACAACATCTATTTAAACCTGAGGATCATTGTGAATGATAATCACCTTACTTTTTGAGATGGAAGGTGGAGTATCCAAATGATCATCATCAAAGACTATATCTTGAAATTGATCCCTCCCACTAATCAAGTCATTCTTAAGAAATTTTGCATTTCTTGATTATACAATTCTAGTGTGATGTGATCGATAATAGAACCTTTATCCCTTAAACCTTTCGGCATATCTAATGAAATAGCCACTTGTAGTCCTTGGTTCCAATTTCTTCTCTTATAGATTATAAATTCTTATTTCAAATGGACATCCCCAAATGTGTATATGTTGCAAACTCAGTTTCAACCTTTAAATAACTCAAATGGTGTCTTTGGAACAACCTTGGTTGGCACTTGGTTTACTATATTCATAGTCGTCTTAAGAACTTTAGTCCACGAGGACTTGGGAAGTTTAGAGGAAGTTTAGAGCTACTCAACATGCTTGGTACCATGTCCAATAATGTTTGGTTTCTTCTTTTTTTCACACCATTTTGGTCCAGAGATCCAGGCATAGTGTATTAGGATACCATCCCATTTTCTTGAAGATATCTCAAAAATGAACCAGGTACTTGTCCACCATCAGTATATCTACCATAACATTCCCCACCTCTATCAAATCTTGCGATCTTAATTTGCTTACCGCATTATTTCTCTACTTCAACTTTGAACATTTTAAAAGCATCTAGTGCTTTATTCTTGTTATGAATCAAGTAGAGATACATATATCGTGAACAATCATCAAATAATGAGATGAAGTAATTATGACAATATAAGTCCATATTTGGACTATAAATATCTGTATGTATGATTTCTAATATGTTTGAACTTCTCTTGGAACCTTTATTTATTTTTTTGGTCTACATTCGCTTTATTTAGTCCACACAAGTATCAAAATCAACAAATTTTAAATTACTAAGTACTCTGTCAGTCACCAATCTTTTAATCCTTTCTATGGAGATATGTCCTAATCTTCGACCTCACAACATAGAGGAATTTTCATTCATAACACAATGTTTTGTTCCAGCATGAACATGTGTTACATTGTAACAAGAATTTTTTTGTAAATTAAAAAGGAAAAGACCATCCAATAATGTACAATTCCCAACAAATTCATATTTGTAATGTAACTTTAATGATTTTTCTAAAAAATGAAAGGAATATCCAAAAGGTGCAAGTCTTGAATCTAAAATTCATTTCCTAATGAAATTGGGAATATAAAATGAAAGAAATATCCAAATGGTACAAGTCTTGAAACTAAAATTCATTTCCTAATGAAATTGGGAATATAAAATGTCTTTTCTAGTTTTAAAATAAAACCAATACATAAAATTAAATTGCAATCCCTAGTAGCCTCCAAAGGTGAACGTATCTTGTTTTCGGATAAGATATACTGCTAACCTCCCACTGGCTTCCTTAGGTTTTGCAAATCCTGTCACACTTTTGTAGTATGGATTGTGCAATCAGAATCATTCCACCATGTGTCATGACAAACTTCAGTCATATTAGATTCAAAACACACTAGTAAGATTAGATTACCTTTCTTTCCAAATCATTCCTTACATTTGACACAATCCTTCCTTATGTGTCCTTTTTGCTTGCAAAAAAAGCACTTAGATTCCTTCTTAATGTTAGCTTGGATAGGTATTTGATCCTTTCCCTTTAAGTTGGCTTAATTTTTCTTCTTTCCTTGAACAACTAGATGTGCACTCTGTGACCTCTCTCCTTGTTCCATTCACAATCTCTCTTCCTCTTAGACACACATGGTCATTAATTCATTTTTTGACCACTGATCATTATATGTATTATAAGATATTTTAAAAGATCAGTATGGTGGTCGAAGGGTGTTCAAAATGTAATGCACGAGGAAAGAATCAAACATCTCAACCTTTAGTTTCTTTTACTAAGCTGCAATGTCCCTCATCTTCATGATGTGCTCACACACACTTGGGACTCTAGTGAGTCTTGTAGATGAACAATTCATAATTAGGGCCTTACAAGTGCTTTGTTTGAAGTTTCGAACTACTCATCAACAGCCTTTAGTAGAACACGAACATTGTCATGTTGTTCTAAGGAATCACGAATGCCAACAAAAATTTTGGTTTTAATGAACATCACACTTTGCCGATTAGATCACTCACAGCGTTTATAAAATGCAATTTCAACTGTAGTGCTAACCTCCATTACCTTAGCCTGTTCGTCCTTCCAAATAGCATAATCGATGTCTATCCTCTCCAGATAAAGTAGAATTCTCTCCTTCCATGGCTTATAGTTTTCACCCCTTAATATTTCAAATCTTGTATAAGAGAAATTAATAGTTTGAATTGTTGTATAAATTAAACATACATGCTACTTATCAATAAATTGAGGCTAACAAACTATATATATGTATTACCAATGCAAAACGTATCTTAAAGGACATAAATCAAATGACATAAAAATTGCTTGTGGGCTAAATTTTAATTCAAACAGATTTATGCTAAACTTTATGATAAAACTGTCAATTATATACCAATTTCTAATTTATGTGGGTAAATTAGAAAAAACAATTTGATATTTCATCCTAATTAATTATTCAAATATAATAAAAATTCTTGTGAGATAAAATTTATTATACTAAAATAATTAATTACATAAATATATAATTTATATAAAATTAGGGTAGTTGTGGCTAAGCCTTAATAATTAATCACTAAAAACTTTTTATCCATATCATGTTCACAATGCAAAATATAGACATAATAGGCATAGGAAATTCTGCTTCATGTTAATATTTTTTCAAATAAAATATCAACGCATAACACATACAGACATAAGCCATCAGTTCAGATGGTAGAGGCTCACTATGCCCTCCCATGAAGGGTGGGTGGGTTCGAGCCTTGCCACAGTATAGCATCTGATTTTAACTTTTAATAACATAAAATGCATAGCTTTTAGAGCATCTCATAATAATGCACAGTATTTTAAACATAGTATAGTGATAAAACGTGTAGCATCACATTGGTTATGAAAACAACAAATAAAATAAAACTTGCAGAGAAGCACGATGTTATTAAACACACATAAAATGGCGCAACATTTGTTTTCAGTAAATAACCAAAATGACTTAATTTATTGAGAGGTCATCTTCAACCTCTAGTTGGGTCAAACCAACCTAGTTTGCAATCTATCAGATGCTCCACAAAACCAGATCAAAAAGCACCACAAAAACACATTTTGTTTAAATGTAGAAACACTCCCAAAACACTTAATAGAAGATTTCTACATTTAATCTAAAGAAAAACACCAAAAATAACTATAAATCGAAAGTTTTCGATTCTAAATTTTTTTCCAGAATTTTGAAATTCTCTAAAAACTCCAACAAGGTAGAGATTAACATACTTTCATACCAAATGTAAGCATATTCTAACATATATTCAACAATAATATACTTTATAATAACATAAAAAATATAGAAGGAAAATTAAATACCCCCTGCCATTGTTATTTGTTCTTGAAGAGCTACATTTTTTGAATTCTTCTAAACTCTTAATTTTCGAATACGATGGTGTATGTTTTCAAAAGACAAAGAAACGTAGGGACCAAAATCCAAGAAGAAAACCTATATATATGCACTCCCATCAAGCACAATATTAGTTACCATAAAACCAAGAATTCATACCCATTAAATGCACAATGTTGGACCATTTATGAAACAAGAAGAGAAAAAGTTCACATAATCATAATTTATTTTGTAATGAACTTGTAATCTAATAAAACATGACTTATATACCACCAAGTGAAAAAGATGAAACAATTTGGAGCATTGTTTGATGCATTCAAATTACAAATAAATATTAGTGATAGGTAACTATTACTATGTAATCATGTGTTAGACTCTCAATTTTATATACCATAAGAGGGAAGTACTATTTCATAAACAAGTAGATTTTCTTGGTTAGTTTGACCAAGTCTAAGGTAGGCGAAACTTTGTTTACATTAAAAATAAACAAATTTGAAGTACTTCATTTCTTACCTCGAATTAATGTACTATGATAAAATACAAATATCTTATCACTACATGACAAATTAGCAAAATTATTACCCTAATATTAAGAATATTTCACAAATTGAGTTAAATTAAGTCATCTTATGTGAAAATTTAGAAAAAAGATATGTTTATATAAAATAATATTTATATAAAATTATAAATTTAAATATTTAAATATATACATGGGTGCAATATGACCTAATCTAAAATTTTTATAATAAAGTATCCTAATTTATAATTGTCATGACTATTTATTATAACTGACATGCTTAAGAAATTTATTTGACAAAATTAAAGTTTAAGATGTTATCTTTTCATAATAAGTCATAAAATTATGGGTTAATTACAAAGAAACCTCAAATTTTACGAAATTAGAGTTTGTTTGTTTCTATTTTTATTTTTAGTTTTCTATTTCGGTTTTAAATTTAGTAAAAAAACTTGTTTGTTTGG
This sequence comes from Erythroxylum citrifolium, assembly GCA_026284465.1. Taxonomy (NCBI): domain Eukaryota; kingdom Viridiplantae; phylum Streptophyta; class Magnoliopsida; order Malpighiales; family Erythroxylaceae; genus Erythroxylum; species Erythroxylum citrifolium. Next base: position 43,738,553 of record JANKOE010000003.1, read on the forward strand.
TTTTTTTTTTTTGGATTTTGGTTTCTTCCAATTTTCAAATGTTACGAAAGCCATAAAAAAAGTTTTTGTTTTTTTTATTATTTTTATAATTCAATTTACTATAAACAAATATATATTATTTAATTATATAATTATATATCATATTAATTATTATTAAGAGCTACGAATAATTTAATTTAATATTATATATTTAATTAACTAAAATTAATTATCAATGTGAATTACGAACAAGTTAATTTAATTTTTGTAATTAAATAAAATAAATTTAATTATATGATTATTAATAAAAATAATAAAATATAAAATATCTTTAAAATATATATATTTAAAAAAATTGATTTAATAATTAAAATATATTGAAAATAAATATTAATTTATAAATAAAAAATTGATTTTAATTTATTTATTTTATAAAATAAAATAATTTATTAATAAATATTATATAAGGGATTAAAATAAACTTATTTAATTTAAAACAATTTATCTTCCAATTTTATTTAACTTGTAATTATTATCCAACTATCCTCTTGGTTTAATTAATCTTCTACAGAAAAGGTTTAAGAATAAAACAATTCACCATCTTACGCCACTGATCGAAATTTTGCACGAGTCTAATGCTACGAGTTTTCGTGGAATGATTCCTCAACAGATGTAATTGTCATCCTAAAACTATAAGAATTGACTAATACAACATATAATACAAACAAAAAGTAAAATTTGAGATCTATGCTTACTATAACCTATTGATTTATGCACTGATTGCATCAATTCTTGATAGCAAGGCAACAAAAACGTTACTATGTAGTCATGTTTGAGGCTCGATCTCAAGTTTATATACCATAAGAGGGCGTAAATTAACAAGTAGATTTACTCGGTTACTTTCACCAAGTCTATGGTAGGTGAACCTTTGGTTACAATTAAAAAAAAAAACAAATTTGAAGTACTTCATTGCTTACCTTAAGTTAATGTACTATGATAAAATTTTACTGAGCGAGGGAGGGAATTAAGTCCTTTCTTTCTCCGAGAGGTATTATATTTATGGAACATCAAAATCTAAATTTTCTTCGACGTGGAACATGAAAACCTCAATTTTCTGAGTCGGTTATCTTCTTCCACAACTACTACAATAATATAAACAATTTTTCTACAGGATGAAGGCAAATGATTTACGCAAAACGAGCCAAGTCTTTGATCAATTGATTGTCGTAGTATTTGTACGTCATGGACGCTTGAAATAAGAGACCTATGAAGACTACTTCAGATCTTCCATTAACCTCTACAAAGTAAAATGTATAATAGACTAATTCAACCATTTCTATCTATAAGTAGCTTGCTTCCAAAGCATCACGCTTGACCACTCCACCAATCACAGCTGTTTTGTTTTGTTCATCTCGGTTTTGAGTATTTTATAGTGTTAAACTTAATTTTGTCAAATCTTTTACACTTTATGTATCTTTAACAATAATATAAACCTTCATAGGACAGGACAATGAATGAGTACCTAATGAAAATTACTTTAAGGATAATCTTCATCTTCTGTTCAGTTGGAAATAACTCTCAAGATAGGAGAATGAATCTTTTACTTCCACGAAATAATTTTCGGAGTGCTTCCAAGAAATAGCGGATAGTATAACAATGTCAAGCTTTTCATTTTTCTTTCCTTGGACCGGCAATGCATTAAAGCTTTTAATTTTTCAACCACACCTAACTAACTTGGAAGATGACTTAAACAATTATATTATACATTTTTAAAAATTAAAGTGTTTATTAAATTTGTGAAAGAAAAAGATTATTCGTTACAAATCTTTAAAAGCACAAAGACTAAGATAGATCCCCAAAGGGAATAACTATTCCCAGTAAAATTGGAATTTCCAAAACTTGATCAATAAGAGCAGATACTGATACAAGTCTTATGGGAGAGCTCAACCTCGAAAACTAGCTCAATGGGTGGGAGAGCCTATAAGCTCATATAAACCATAAGCCTATACAAACCCCACATCAACCCCTCATATGACTAATGTGGGACTCAATCTTGATAATAACTCTTAAGGTTCCTTCTTCAATGGAAATTTAATAAGTGAAAACATTTTTTTAGTGCATGACCATATTAAGAACTACAATAGGAAAAAACCAAGCAAAAACTATGATATCAAAGTGAATTTTCAGAAAGCATTTGATTCAATTAATTGAAGGTTTATTTAAAACACTATGGAGGCTTTTAGGTTCTTTACTACTATTTCATTGTTTGGACCACTTCATGTATTAAAATTCTCTTATACGAGATACTTATCAATGGGGAGCCTATAAAGCTAGCTAATGAAGGTAGATAATTGAAACAAACCTTAACCATGGAAGTCCTTGTTAGGTTGATCAGAAACTTAATAAGCTAGGAAAAGAACTTCAATTTTGATTCTAGATGTAAAAGATTATGAATAACCAAAATTTTCTTTGTGCATGACTTGATTTTATCATCAAAGTCTAATCCTAACTCAGTTGGGGCCATAATAACAACTTTTTGTTCATTTAAAGTACTCTCAAGTCTCATTCTCATTATAAATAAGGACAAGTTTAAGCTCTTTGTCTCTAACAATGTTCATAATATTGGAAGTTAGGTAGCTTGTATCATTGTCATTAAGCTTGCTAAAGGAATTTAGGTAGCTTGTATCATTGTCATTAAGCTTGCTAAACTTCCTATTACATAACCACTACCCTAAGAGACTAAAATTTATAAACTTCACACATTTTATTAAAGTGATCAATTTAAGGATTAATGGTTGGAGCAATAGATGCCTATCAATATTAGGGTGAGTCCATCTTATTTAGTCTATATTATTATTTTCTTTTTATCTTTTTGTCCCTTTTGCTTTATATCTTACAAAGAAGTTAGCCTCATATTGGATGGATCTTATTTCAAAAAAATCGTTTTACTCAGGAAAGTAACACAAATCTTCTCACTTATTATGTATACTTATATTATATACATTGGGGACAATATAAAACTTTAAGTGTGGGGAAGGGGTTAACGAGTTTAATGATTTTCTTAAGCTTATTATAATCTTGGTAACAAAATTTTATCAATTGATATTCTACATTAATTGAAATCTATACTCCAATTGCATTTTGAGAGTTTCTAAAATAAGCTTTGGGAAGTTATAACAGAATTAAGTTTGTTTTTCAAAAGTTTAACATCATTTGAAATAAAATTGGTTGAAATGGAAAAACTAAAAAGGAACATTCCAATAATTTTGTGAAAATTAAAAAGGGATTTTCCTTATAAGCTTCTTTAACTGTATGGAGCATTTACTTGTGCATTTATCACATGAGGCTAAACTTACTGGTCTAGTTCAATATCGATGGATGTATCTGTTGAGATGCAATTATATTAAATATTTAAATTGAAGCAATAACATTTTTTAATAATAGAATTGTTATACTATTTGCTAATGTAGGCATTTGCATCACTTGAAGAAAAATGTCAAAAACAAGGCTAGAGTTGAAGGTTCGATATGTAATGCTTATTTAATGGGAGAAGCAAGTACATTTTATTCACATTATTTTAAGTTGCATGTGCACACAAGAGAAGGAAAAGTTCCTCGTAATGACGATGGGGCAGGAACAGGTGATGCTAATGGTAACTCATCCATTTTCACATATTCCGGATGAGCATATGAACGTTCAACAAGAAGAATGTTAACTGAGAAAGACATAGAGGCTACCCATGGTTACATTTTATTGAACTGTTAAGAGGTTCAACCTTTCGTGTAATAAGTTGAAGTTGATTTTGAAATTGATTATTTGGGTTTGAAAGTTAGTGTTTTTCACAACTAAAATATGTAACATTTTTTTAGATTATATAAGGAATAGTTATGCAAGCCAATACCTAAGAAAACACAGGATAATATCAATAAAGAAGTTGGAAGACACTTTCCTCGATGATTCGAAACATATGTAAGTTTTCACTTACAATTATTGAAATGATTGAATTATAAGATTAAAGTGTTCAAATGACATTATACTATTTAATATGATAATTTATTTTGTGTGGGCCTTAGAAAATCCAATAGAGAACAAGTTCATATATGATCTTGCGAAAGGACCTTTGTGAACTGTTAAATCGTATCCGGTGTATTTCGTTAATGGATACAAATATCATACAGAATATTATGATCATAGCATGGCAACTATAAATAACGAGGTTTGCATACAGGGAGAATTGATGGATTACTGTGGTAAAATTATTGAGATACTTGAAATTGAGTACCCTTCATTTCTAATACAGTCGAGTGTGATTTTTAAGTGTGACTGGTTTGATCCAACTCCTAATATTGGTACAAAAGTGCATATCCAATACAATATAGTTAAAATCAATCAACGAAGAAGATTTAGACAATTTGTACCTTTCGTGCTGACGATGCAAGCGATCCAGGTGTATTATGTCCCTTTTCCCAGCTTATGATAAGATAAGTCAGATTGGTTGGCTGTTTACAAAGTTAAACCTAGGGTGCTTTTGAATCACATGAAAAAGAAGAATAGAGAATTGAAAGTGAAGCATTTTAGGAAGATGTTAATGAAATAAATGCATCTATTACACATAACAAGAATGAACCTTTGAACGATCTAAATAATGAATATGTTGAAATTTCATCTGGAGAGGAAGAGGAGGACGAGAGATCTGAAAAAGATTTTGAGTTTAATTCTAATTCTTCTATAAAAAAAGATAATAATGATTTTGATTTACAGTTAAGTGTTGATAGTGATTAATTTGTGTTTGCAATGGAATATTATAATCAATAAATAAATTATTGAATCAATATATTGTTATTTATTGAATTGAATTTGTTGTATTTCTAGAATATTCAATAAAATATGAATTTTAGGTTGAAATATGCCACCAAAGAGAAAACAGGATATGACGTGACCAAGGTTTAGACCATGAATTGGAGCCAGTTACATTCCAGGTGAAGCATCACATCTGTAGCTGCAACAGAATCAGATATAATACCTACAACTACTACACATGCAGATAAGACATCACCTTCCGCACCTTCTGCTACACAATCCAACATCTTTACACCATCCACCATCCCTGTACCGACAGAGATATCAAGGGTAAACATTGCAGATGAAGAATGCGACCTCCAACTTGAAGCTGAGGGAGTGATGGAAGAACTTACATCACAATTTTCAACAATCTATAAGTGAAAATACATGAAACACCATATGTTTATAACTAAGTTATAGGTTTAAATTTAAAAATGATATAAATTTGTTTTTTATATTAGGTTAATTCTATCTGGACCGTGCTTAAGGAACATGACATCCAAGTTTACAGAGAAGATTGATCTTGAGGGTTATATATGGAAGAATATCTCTCAGGCGACAAAGGATTTTTATTATCAGGAGTTTAAGGTACAAAAAATATAATTTTTTGTAATTAATTTTTATACATTAATTAGATAAATATTGTAAGTTATAAGTACTTATTGTATGTTTTTCCTTTTTTCAGAAAGAGTCTTTTAGGATTTTGAATTTGACACATTTATTTATAAAGTATGGGATAGACAAGCTCGAACACCTTATAGAGACTTTGTTGGTGCGATACAAAAGATTGGTATACGACCTCCTTATATTTCTGAAGAAATATGGAGTCATTAGCAGCAGTATTGGACATCATCTGAGGCCATGTCTATTTCAGACCATAATTCTACCAATAGAAGTGGCGAACTGTGGGAAGAGAGTCTTCCAGTACACACTAAAGCATCTATTACCCACTACGCGCATGTAGAGATACTTGTAAGTATCTACACTTTACACTTATATTTTGATTTTTTTATTTTGATGTATTTCAATTTAATTTGATGTGTGAATTTTAAAATCAAAATATGTGTATTATGGAGGAATCAAAATTTGTTGAGTTACTTTCTTTATTCAACATGGGGTAAATATCATAAAAATAGAGGAAATTCTGTCAAAATTTTTTGTAAATTATAGTTCACTTATAACATTTTATTCTAATGCAGGAAAAGTCTAGTAGGCAGTCCGCATCCAATGAAGTATATGACCTTCGGAGCATAGTACAGGTACTGGCAACTTAGTTGCAACAGTCGATGGAGTACATAGCCTAACTCCGTAATGAGATGGATGAGTTGAAGGGGTAGGGCAGCACCTCATCATAACATTCAGAGTATCCATGTTCACCAAATGAATAGCGTAGTTGTAGTTATTTTGAATGAATTAAAAATTTATTGTTGTAGATAATAATTTTTTACTTTGTATCGTCGGTAAACCATAAAATACAGTGAATTTATCTACAGACTACCAAAATTTGTTGGTAAAATGCAGTGAATTTACCGACGGACCACTAAGATTGATCACGGTTTTTTGATATGTGTAAGTTTTAATATTTTAATCTTGATATTTCACAAGCATACAGGCCGTTCGCGTAATATCTGAGGTGTCGATCCCACGAGGAGGGCTAATCTAATCAAAAACTCTAAGGTTGAAACAAATTGTAGAAGTTCAACTGTAACTAAGCTAAAACAATAACGTAATTCAATCAGTTAATTTAGTCAACCAATTTAACTCAAGAATTAATCACGAAATATTAACAAATCAGCAAATTGTAATGCACACATCAAGAATCAACCTAAGGAACTACCAATTAAGACAAAGGTGAAATTTTCACCTACCTTCAACACTAACCTAATTAATTATGAACTGTCGGATTATTGATCCCGTACTATCCGAGGGTTGATTACTCTCTATCAAGTTATAAACAAAAGCCTTAAATTATAAAACCTAATCAGATTATAGAAAATTGCAATTTCTCAATTCATAGTTTATCCAAACCCTAATTAGATTTGAAGTTTTCCACTAGACTACCGGAGCCTATGTGAGGTCTCTCGTCACACAATTACAGATTTGATTGATTTCTTGTTTTTATTAAATTACATAACTTTTGTTAGCCCAACTCAATTATTTTTCATGAGTTCACCCTCTTAGTCTATTACCGATTTATGAAAATGCAGGAATCAATCCTAATGAATCCAATTCACATAAATAATCAGATTTTTATTGAATCAAAGATAAAATAACCTGAATGTGAGTTTAGACAATCCTCAACATTCATAAATCCTATCTCAACAACTATTTCAATTCTATACATAGATAAAACTAGGAATACACTACAACATAGATCCAAATGGATGATGGAAGCAACAATGATGGGAAACCTCCTATTCCGAGAAGCACTTCATATAGGCTTCTTCTCCACATCTCTTTCCCAATCTCTCAATGAACTCTCTCTAGGGTTTCGTGATGGTGGATGATGCAAGAAACTCTTCCTCTCTTTTGTCTCATTCTTTATCTTAATGTGTTATGGGCAGCCCTAGGTTTTTTTGGGGTTGAAAGGTCCAAAAAATTCGTAAAAACTCGACTTTTCTCTGTGTTTGAGCATCTGCTCGACACAAGCCACAATCGTGTGCCACTTGTACACTTTCTATCATGATTGTGGCAGGCAAAGCACGATCGTGGGCCATGTCTTATGCTTCTGTCGCGATCATGGCGATTTGGCCACGATCGTGGGTCATTGTTTCGGTTCATGTCTCTCCAAAATTTCTCTGTTCTTCGCTGTTGATCCTGAAACACTAACAAACACATCAAGGTACCTCAAAGACATAATGATTAATCTCAAATGCTTGTACTAACCCATAAAAACACTTAAACACAAATAATTCACAAACTAACACAATTCTATTGAAAATACAAACTAAACAATCGAATAAATAAATAAACAAATATCAAACTATACCCTAAAACATGATGCATTTCACACTTGTCAAAGTTCCATCGGTAAAATTATTCGTGAATTTACTGACGGAAGAGTCTTGTCCGTCGCTACATTTACCGACTGAAACAATCCTTCCGTCGCCAAATTTACTGACAATATAAAAATGATCATCTCTAAATATAACGACAGAGTAGAAAATATCCGACGGTAAATTAGCGATGGAAAATTTGTACTTCGTCACCAATTATTACCTACAGTTGTTTCACCGATGACTCATTCTGTCGGTAAATTCTGTTACTAACTTAGCTTGCCAACTGAAAACCTTCACATTCCGTTGGTAATTTCCATCGTTAAACCCTATTTTTTTGGTATTGCAATTGAATATAAGAAACCAACACTTGGTACTCTCTTCACGGGAGACATGTAGGGGGGGGGGGATTTCATCTTCTTAATTCTTGAAGAAGACAATCAATGGGATTACAAAATTGTCCGGGGTCACTAAAACTCCTACTTTCACAAGAGGTATAAAATCCACTCCATGATAGAAGGTCAATATCACGTGTTGTTTGACAGGCATTAGCCTCTACCACTCGAAGACGTGAAGATCATTAAGAAGACGCTATTAGCAATTAAAATTTTAGATAAGCAGATCCGTAGGTTTTTAAATATTTTTCCTTTTCCAAAATCTAACAGATTTTAACTTTATTTTTTGTAGTTGAAAGTACAGATATCCTTTGTTGGATATAACAAAGGTCGACAAGAGAAGAGTGTAACCCCCAATGGTGTGCAAGTGGCTTTTATCTAGTTAGTATGTTTTTTGGGCTTTATTTTTTGAGTCTAAATCCCTATTTTATAAGTTACAACGCAACAAAAGAAGAGTTGATAAAGAAACTTGGTATAGGTTATGTATGAGACCAAGCCTTAATTAATCGATATTAATTAGTTGCACATAGAAGCTAGATAAATTAGAGTGTCATGGAGATTGTAGTTAGTACATACAGCATTTGCAAAGATAATTATATAAAGAATATGCCTTTTATTTTTGTGTAGCAAAAAATCTAATAGCACATTTGTATGTGATCCATATCGGAAAATTGGGTGAACCGCAAGATATCAATGATGGAGTTGATCTATCATGCATGGTTTGATGTTGACGATTAATTCATTTATAAACAAGATTTAGGTATCCATTTGCATGTCGATAATGTATGTCTTCAACAAAATAAATGGAGGAAGTATGCCTAACTCGTGTAGGTTGGGCGATAATTTAAAAAAGAGATAACAGATGTAAAAGTATTTAACTTTTTAAAAAATTTATTTTGTAACGATCCTTTTTAAATTGATATAATTTAGGTTAAAATGATGTTTTTATTGATATAATTAATAGATAGACACTTAAATGATATTTAGTAGACATACGGTATCAACAAAAATAACCTTTTAATTAGAATTCTATAAATTTTAAAAAGTTAATTATTAAATTGAAACTTTTAGAAAAATTAGGACTAAATTTTAAAAAAGTAAATAGGAGAAACAATTCAAAGTAGGTTTATTCTTTAAGAACCAGCCATTACTCAAACCAGGTCTTGGTCAAATTGATTGTAGTAGTTGTTGCTCGAGGCGTCATCTTTTTTTTTTTTCTTAAATAAAATCCTTAAAAGACTCAACTCTTATCTACCGCTACATGTAACATAGAAACATTCAACTGAAGTCATCTATAAATAGCATGTTTCCAGGCGGCACTAATCATCCCTCGGCAAAGCACCAAAAGCTATATACTAAGAGCTACAACTAGTTTGGTCTTGCAAACCATGGAAAAGCTTCACCACCTTCTTCTTCTTACTCTCTTCGCTTTAACCTCTTCACTAGTTGCCTCTGCCTATGATCCTAGTCCTCTTCAGGACTTCTGCGTAGCCATCAACAACCCAGCCGATGGTGGTATGTGAGATTACAATTGATACAAATAGTTTGTTAAAACTTTGCTTAAATTCTCTATGTTTTAGCCACTTGTCTTTCTGCAAGTGAAAACATGGTTTTGGTCATCTACACTACTTGATTTAACAAATTGTTCTTCTCACATTTGCAGTGTTTGTGAACGGGAAGTTCTGCAAAGATCCAAAGCAAGTAAAAGCAGATGATTTCTTCTTTACAGGCCTCAACAAACCTGG
>JANKOE010000003.1:43750059-43764218 GCA_026284465.1 Erythroxylum citrifolium
ACAACACGCACATGCACTCCGACTGGTGATGATAGAGGGCCGACTGTAGATGAAGCAATCTCCACAGATTCTAAGCGTGACAAAAAATGAGAGAGGGAAGGTTAAAATAAAACAAGAGGGAAGGGGAGAAACGCAGGCGCGGGAGACTCAGAAGATGATAGAGGGAACGAGCTGAGGTTGGATGAGAGAAGAGCGCTGGAGACTGACGAAGATGAGAGAAAGAACGCGTACGGGGGGCTTCGGTTTTCGTTTGGAAATTTGGGGGGAGTGAAAATTAATTACGTGGACCTGACCTATCCTGACGTCCACTTCTCCAAAACGACGTTTATGGTTATTTCAGACGTCTTTCTACCAAGACGTCGTTAAACGCTTCCCTTATCCCCGACGTCTTAATACAACGTCTCAGAATATTCCATCTTTTCTTGACGTTCTTCCAGACGTCGTGAAATCCTCAGACCATTCACGACGTCTACTTCCAAAACGACGCTAAATGTATTGTTTTGTTGTAGTGAGAGTCACTAGAAACTAATACATTTAATTAACTGTAAATTTAATTAACTAATATATTTATTAATACTAGTTAGTTTGATGATTGGCCCTTAATCATCAACTCACTAAATAATATACTCGAAACAAATAGCGTGATTCTATGTGATCTCAACAATTTATTAAACATATCGCTCAAAGGTACTTGCATAACTGAAAACATATTTGATAATAAGCACAAAAAAACTGAAAATAAAGTGCAGGTCAATGCTTAAGAAGCCTTAAAACATTGTAAAGAGTATACAATGCTAAGCATTGAAAAGAATGAAGAGTACATACAAGTCACATTAATATTTAAACCAAGAATTTACCCCATGTATTCAACAGTTGCAAGTAAATAAAAAACATAACAAATAAATTGTTTAAACAAATTAAATCAATAGTAGACTCCTCACATCAAGTATATATAGACATTGAAATAACAAAATCATCCATAATACAAAGGTGATTCAAAGCCATAAACCCTCTCACAACTTTCATCGAACACTTCAAATGCATTCTTCCTTAACGTACTGTCAAACAATGCAAAGCCAAATGCATTGTGTTACAAATAATCAAAACAAATGAATAATTAGTCTTAAACCCAGAATAAACCCTCCACTTCAATCGACTCAATAAATAACAATTTAGCCGACATTAATTGCAACCAAAATAGTTGAATTACTTACCTCAACCAACACTCCGACTGTAGACGACAAAAGGACATCAAGTGGTGAAGCAACCTCCAACGATTCCAAGGGTGGCAGAAGATGAGAGAGGGAAGGTGGCTCGACGAAGAGCTAAACGCAGGAGAGTGAGATGAAGCTAGCTTTTTTTTCATTTACGCAGAAGATGAGACGACGTCATTATGGGAGACAGGGACACGACATTGTCTCATCTGCTTGGAGGGCGGGAGTTTAAAATAAAAAAATGACGTCGTGTTTTTCTGGTGGGCCAGGGGAAGAACGATATTACCTAGCCTTTCCCGACGTTTAACTCTCCACAACGTCAAGCTAAGTATTTTATGACGTCTTACTAACAAAGCGACGCCAAACACTTCGTTTTTCCACGATGTCTGCATACAACGTCGTGGAATCTTATCTCTTTTTGTGATGTTTGGAAATACGTCACGAAAGCCTCCTACATTTCACGACGTCTACTGGGAAAACGATGTGAAATGTATGTTGATCAATATTTTTTTCGATGCATTAATACAAAAGTGAGCATTTCAATTAAACTTTTATCAGTAACATTATTATATATATCTTTAGTAATGGTTAGTGAGTTGAAGGTTATTACTATAGAAAATTATGTTAGTAATCTTTTGTGAGGTAAGAGTCTTCCCACGATTCATTGTTGTTTGTAAGAGGCATAAGAAAACTCAACTCAATTTGTGAATTCTTAATATTAAGGTAATATTTATACTAATTAGTTATTTCATAATAAGATTTTTATATTTTATCATGGTACATTAACTTAAGGTAACTAGTGAAGCAGTTCAAATTTGTTTATTTTTTAATGTAAACAAAACTTCACCTACTATAAACTTATCATAACAACCAAATAAATCTAATTGTTTACAAAATAATAATTCCCTCCTACGCTATAGAAAATTGAGAGTCTCAAACAAGATTAAATAGTTAGCCACAATTACCTATCACTACTATTTATTTCTAATTTCAATGCTTCAAATAATGCTCCAAATTGTTTCATATTTTCCACATGTTGCAATTCTATTCTCTCGATTTGACTGCCATTAAATAGGAGGTTTCACGACGCATTGTTCTTACCAATTGGTGAATTTTATAAGGAATCCAAGTGCCTCTAGAGTTTCCAATATAAATGACTAACTTATTTAGTCAAATGCTTTATGAAATTCTATTTTCCTATAGCATATTCTAACGGACTTCGTTTTATGATAGTTTTTAAATAACTCATCTGAAACTAGTAGATTATCTTCAATACTTCTACTTTTATATGGGTTTAATGGTATACTTCATGCTTACTTTCAATCTAGTGGCCAAGATTTTAGTGATGATTTTATATCAAGTGATATAGCATGTAATATGCCTAAATTCTTGTAAGGAAAAGGCATTGGGAGTCTTAATAATTAGGCAAAATATTGTCTTAGCTTCTTTGGTATAAAGAATTCTTGTATTACCTTGATAACTTGATTGCTCATTAAATATGAATAGTTCTAGAAGAACAAAGCAATAAATCCAACATGTTTTGGTATTTTGTTAGGGTGCAAACTGTATAAAGCCTTTTAAATCTTAGATATTGTCACAAGCATTTTGAGTTTATCAGTTTATTCTTATCAAAGAGTTGGATTAATTAAGGATTTAATACAATATACAGGAGAAATTAGGTTAGTTTTACCAATTATAAAAAAATCTAAATTTTTTCTTAATTTGCTAAAACTAGATTGAACTTTAAAAAGTAACACTAAAATGCTCCAACTTTTCATTTTTAGCAAAAATAGCCCAATGTTAAATTCTCTGTTGATATGGAAGATATAAAGAGTAATATTAGATTTGTATTTTTTTTCCATGTGGTTGCCTCATATTATATTTATGCCACTTATAAAATTTCCAATTAATAAATTGAAAATAAAAAACCTTAGAAATAATTATGAAGTAATCTATAACTATTTTAGAGTTTTTATATTTTTAATTTATTAAATAACAATTCATATGTGGCAGAAAATACAATATTTGGTAACCAAATGGAAAAAAATATTAATATGATGTGGCTTGCTAGATTGTTGAGCAAATTTTATGTCTAATAATAAAACTCTCAATATCCACAAGTATAAAGATCGTATCTTGTAGTATAAGAGAGTATCGTTCCCACGAGGAATATGCAATAATTAACAATTCAAACTTAACTTTGTTTAATGTATTCAGAAATTGATATGGATTAAATTTAAACAACAAAATTGAAACAACTAAATAAAACAACGCAAGTAATCAATTAACAAGTGAGTTGCCAATTAAAATTAAGGTTTGATCAGATTAAATACTTAGGAACTATTCTTTCTTTGTTTTGATCCTTTACAATTATTGATTCAAATTATGTTTTTGATCCTAGATTTCCTAAGGTATTGATTACTCTTTCTCAAAGTCTAATCAATTAACCCTAATTGAATTTGAAATTTTCAAATTTGCAATCTCTCGATTTATAAAACTATCCCTAACATCTTTAGTTAGATCTGAAGCTATCTAATAGATAATCAATTTCACAACCAATATCATTAATTTGACAATTATGGGTCTATTAAATTGCCAACTTTCATTTTACATCCTAACACTAATTACTTTCACTCACACTCTCAATCTATTGTCAAATTGATGCATGAAAATTATCCCAAACATCCATAAATATATTGAATTAAACAATTAGTAAAAGTCATAAAATAAATCCAAAATAATTCCTAATCAGAGCTTAGAACTCCATGAACATGTTTAACATCAATGAAATCAGATTACATATCAAGAATAACAAAAGAAACAAAGGAAAAGAATAAAAAACTCTATTTGCTCCTTGATCTGAAAAGCTAGAATTTTCTGATTCTTTCTTGATCTCTCCAATTTGATCCACCTTGATTCAATGAATTCTGCATTTTTTTGTTATTATTTTTCTTAAATAGTGCATTAAGGTTCTAGGGTTTCTCCACTTCATGTGCCTCCAATAATAACCTTGAACCCTAAAAGATACAAAAAAGTTGCGCCTAGAAATCTCCGGTCACTACCGTGCTTCACTTGGTTCAGCCTCTATCACGATAATGCTCAATTGTACATAATTGTGAGACCTTCAAGTTTCCTCCAACTTCTTCATTCTTTAATTTCTTGATTTCTAACACTCACAAACACATCAAACACCTCATGAAACATAAAATTAAGATCAAATTCTTACTCTAAACGAAAAAAAACACTTAGAATACATACAAACATTAACAATAACACCATTATAATCCTATAAACATGATAATCATCCAAAAAAAACTTGAAAGCACACTTAAACACCTAGAAAAACATAATATAATTTTCATATGTCAGCATCCTCACACTTGAACATTTGCTTGTCCTCAAGCAAAACTTAAAGCACAAAAAACAAAAAACATAAATATATAAACACACAATCATAGAATAATACAATAATGATGCAATGACATCAAATCTTATAAAATTAACTTAACCTCAAACACCAATTATAAAATTGTGCCTTTATAATAACTTATTCCTTTCATGTTTAAGTGCTTTAATTTTAATAAAATAGTAATCAAAACATTAAAACCCTATTCATACACCTATAGTACTTATAAGCATGCATTTCTTATTATTATTAATAATCAATTTAAAAGGCAAACTATCACTAAATAACCTTTCATGAAAATTCTTGTTTTTTTAATATCAGTAGGTTTATTTATTGTAACATCATTTTTTAAGATTTTCTTTAACTTTAACTTAGTCTTTTGACTCAAAGGCAAACATCTTGTCATGAATGTCACCCGATTACTCAACTTGGTCACTTTTTTGTTTGTTTGGTTGGAGTGTCATTCTAGCCTTTTGATGAGAAGATAAACATTTTGTCATAAATGCCTTCAGTTACTCAGTTGTATCACAACTCTCAACTAACTATTGACCCAATTTTCTTAAAAAGGGCTAGTATAATAGTTATTTTATTTAGCACTTTCTTATTTTTATTTAATGTTTTAAATTTCTTCACCTACCTTATTTCTTCATAGTTTCTCATGAAAGATACTAATCATGATAACCAATTCAATTGACTATAATTATAATTGTATATGAACAAAAGTTATAAAGTGAAAGAATAAGAGTCATATCCTAATTAACCTACATATTCATCCCAAAGACACTTAAAACACAAATTTATAAGTTACTATACCTTTACAATTTAAATAATCATGGTCAAAAGTAAGCAATTCCATTCTATTCTTGCCATTAACACATTTACACATCACAATGCCAACTTAGTCAAAAAAAATATTCAATTGTAAAATTCACACACAATTGGTATATACAAATGTAAAATTCACATACACATGATATGCAATTGCATTTACTTCTCACATCTGAGCAACACATTATCCTCAATATGAAAAACAAACAATACAAATAAAAATAAATAACAATAAAGAAAAAGTTAGAGCAAGAATACTTATGGTGTTTTCGCAGTGACAGTGTGGCTATGGAATTTGGAGACACTCAATGCCATATAATTCTAACAATTCACTCCATACAAAATAAACATAAATAATAAAAGTAATAAAGTACCAACAAAATAAAAATAAAATAAAATAAACATATCCTAATTTTGTGTTGCCTCTTAAGTAAAACTTATTTTACGTCATTAACTTCACATATTTTGCCTTCTACCCTCATTCTGGGTTTGTGATGAGTGCCTTGCTTCCACCTGTATCACCCAATTTTAGTTTTTTAGCCTGTAAATAAGCTAAATGCTACAACATAATAAGCTACATGCTACAACATAATAAGAAGGACAAATTTGATAAAATTAAGAAAACCAATTAAGTTCAATAATTTTCTTTTTAGTAACAAATTGTCAATAAAATGGGGGATAAAGAAACTCCCAGAATTGCCTATTGAATCTAGTAGTTTTACCTGTAAGAAGATGAGATGCTCTTCTTCTATTGCAACCACCCTCCTCTTCTCTTCTTCATCCACTTCTTAAACCGAGACTTCCTTATATTCTTTTAGCTCTATGTTGTCCTTTGTCATCTATTTCTCTTCCACTTCTGTTAGAGAGTTAACTACATCAATTCCCATGAACGATCCTCCCTCCTCCAGATTCTTTAATACCTTATTCATATTGAATTTTACTTGTTCATCACCAATCCAAAGGATAAGGTTGCCTTCATGGATATCTACCAAATCTTTGCCATTGCTCAAAAAGGGTCTACCAAGAATTAGTGGACAAGTTTGATCCTCTTCAAAGTCTAGCATAATGAAGTCTATAGGAATGATAAAATTGTCCACTTTTATAGACACATCCTCCTCCACACCAAACACTTTCTTTATTGATTGATTCACTAACTGAATAAGCATAGAAGTTGGCTTCACATCGCCTAGCCCCAATTTCATGAAAATTGTCAATAACATAAGATTAATTCTTGTACCTAATTCACATAAACATAGAAAACTCTAAATTACCAACTACACAGAGTATGGTAAAACTCCCTGCATCTTTCAACTTTGAGGGCGTGTGGTTGGTAATTATGGAGCTACAACTTTCCATCCTAGAGACCTTTTAATTATCATCCCAGGTCTACTTTCTTGATAAGATTTCTTTAAGAAATTTCACGTACTTAGGTATGCTTTCCAAAGCTTCCATAAAGGACAAGGTAATTTGCAATTTCTTCAAGTTTTCCATGAACATTGCAAATTGTGTATCCAATTTTTTCTTCTAAAGTCTTTGTGGGAATGGTATTTTTGTGGATATAAAGGAGGAGGGACATATGAAGGATCCTCATTCTTCACTTCATCCTTTTTCTTCTTCTCTTGGTCTTCTATAAGGTGGGGTTTAGCTTTTTCTCTATTGGTTATTTTGACTTTATCCCAATTATAAGTTTGATGGCCTTAAATTGCTCTCTTAGATTTTCTTTAGACTTGCTCGAGAAGCACTTCCCATTTCTCATAGATAACACTTTGGTAAGCTATCCCACTTCAAGCTAATTCTGAATAAAAGAGGTAAAAGTCTTTGCTACTTGCTCAAATTGCTCTTCTAGGCTCTTTTGGGCCTCTTCCATACTTTTGAGCTTGTCAAATTTTGAATGATTTGTATTGGATTCGTCTTGCTGAAATCCCAGTGGATCTTGATTTCTTAATTGAGTCCCTACATTGTTAGAACAAAACAAATTTAAGTGGTTCTGTTACCCAGGATTATACATATTTAAATAAGGATTATTACCTCCTTAACCACATTATTCTCTATTTAAGTGGAATTACTGCACGTTGTTATTTTCCTACAGCTGTGATGTGGTTCTCTTCTCTACATAGCTCACATTTGTGCTAAATTACTTTGAATCGAGAGAAAGAGGTGGCTATTAGGCTATTTAATTGAAGCTGAGGTTGTCAATTTCAATCTATAATACTGTCACTGAATCTACAACAATCATTCCTATTGGATCTTAGAAGGTTGATGGTTGTCTACTTCATTTCCATGTCTAAAGATAATTATTGTTTGCCATCTTTTAAAACAGATCATGTGTCGCTTGCACTGGTCATTGTGTAAATGCTTGATGATAGGCATTAAACCCTGGCCTCATGAAGTCCATAAGGGCCTTTTGCTCTCTGTGACGTATTTCCTCAATCATCGTTTTTTCTATCTCTTCTTGCCATTTAACTCTTTGAATTCCTCATTCTTTCCTTGAGATGTCTAGATTGATGTGTCTTGTACTTTGCATCCATAATTTCCTTTTTTTTTTCTTATTTCATAGGATTGGGTACCTCAATCACAAAAGAAAGGGTAGCGATTTCTTAAATCAAAGAAATTCATATCATCTTAACACTAAAATCCCTAGTAACAGTGCCTAAAACTTGTTGAGCAACTTTTATATCTAATAATAAAACTCTAAATACTCGCAAGTATACGGATCGTTTCTTATAGTATAAGAGGTTATCCTTCTTATGAGGATTGTGCAATAGCTAGCAATTTAAACCTAACTTTGTCTAAGGTATTTATAAATTAATTTAAATAAAAGAAATTGAAATAAATAAATAAAACAAAGCAAGTAATCAATTAACAAATGAGCTGCCAATTGAAATTATGCAAGATTGAATACTTAAGAACTATTCTTTCATTGTTTTGATTCCTTACTATTATTGATTCAATTTATGTGTTTGATCCTAGATTTCTAAAGGAATTGATTATTCTCTCTCAAGATCTAATCAATTAATCCTATTTGAATTTGAAATTTCTAGATTTGCAATCGCTCGATTCACAAAACTATCCCTAACATCTTTAATTAGATCTGAAGCTATCTAATAGATAATCAATTTCAGAACCAAGATATCTCTTCTATTCATTGTTATTTTGATAATTATGGGTCAATTAAATTTTTAACTCTCGTTATACAAACTAACACTAATTACTTTGACTCATTCTCTAGATTTGTTGTCAAGTTTATGTATGAACAATTTTCACAAATATCAAGAAATATATTAAATTCAACAATAAATGTCACAAAATAAATCCAGAATAATTCCTAATATGAGTTTAGAATTCCATAAACATGTTTAACATCAAGGAAATAAGATCACACGTTAAGAATAATGAAAGAAATAAGGTAAAATAATTTTAAAAACTCTATTTGCTCCTTGATCTAGAAAGCTGGAAATTTCTAATGTTTTCTTGATCTCTCCACTTTGTCCACTTTGATTCAATGGCTGCTACTTTTTTTGTGTTTTTCTTGTTCTTAAATAGTTCATTAAGGTTCTAGGTTTGTTTTTATGGTTTCCCCACTTAATTTGGTTCTAGAAATAGCTCTGAATCCTAAAAGATACAAAAAGTCATGTCTAGAAATCTCCTATCACGATCGTGCTCTTTAAGTGACGATTGTGCTTCACTTGGTTCAACCTCTCTCACTATCGTGCTTAATTATGCACGATCGTGACACCTCCAAGTTTCCTCCATCTTCTTAATTCTTCAATTTCGTGATTTTCAACACTGACAAACACATAAAACACCTCATGAAACATAAAATTAAGATCCAATTATTGCTTTAAACCAAACAAACACTTATAATACATACAAACATTAACAATAACACATTTCTAATCCTATATACATGATAATAATCTAATAAATACTTGAAACACACTTAAGCACCTAGCAAAGCATAAAATAATCTACACCTATCACATACCTTCTATGTTAACAGAGAACTTAACATCAACTTATTTTGCTAAAAAATGAAATTTGGAGCATTTTAACGTCACTTAAAAATTTTGGGCTATAATTACAAAATTGAATAAAGTTTGAGATTTTTTTAATAATTAAGATTTAGTTTCAT
This sequence comes from Erythroxylum citrifolium, assembly GCA_026284465.1. Classification (NCBI taxonomy): domain Eukaryota; kingdom Viridiplantae; phylum Streptophyta; class Magnoliopsida; order Malpighiales; family Erythroxylaceae; genus Erythroxylum; species Erythroxylum citrifolium. The sequence continues at coordinate 43,759,640 of JANKOE010000003.1, forward strand.
TACCTATTATTTCCTTAAAATATTTGTATGTCATTTCCTTTAGCTCTCCTGATTTTTAGTAAGTTACACAATTAGGGTTTATAAAGGAACCAAATTTATTGGTGTTTCTTTTAAATTTACTTTGTAAAAATAATTTAAGTTTCTATCCCTATATTAGAGCCAATGAACTATGAATCTTTACTTTAGGAGGGAGTTGTTAGCTACTAGCACTTGCAAGTGTCTATTTAGTGTTGTTTTCTCTTTAATCTTAAGGAAACTACTACTAAGATTGATATATGATTTCTCTTATTCTTTTTAACGATCACTTTTAGCATCATAATTGGTTTATTTTGCATCCTAGTTATTGATGTGCTTTATATGGTGTTTCTTAAGCTCATTTCTCACCATTTGCAAATTCATCATAAATTTGAAGGCCCCAAAGCCTTCCATATTAATAGCTAAAACCACTTATTCATAACTATCTAGCACTAATGAATCTAAAAGGATATCTCTTCTTTTGTCTTTATGCATTTGTATCTTAATTAATCTATGATATAATATAAGAATGGAATTACAAAAAGTAGATTTATCAAGGAAACTAGTCATCTATAAGAAATTAACTACAGCTTTATCAAGATTCATTCTAATCAACCACTTCCTTTCTTTGTTATTTCTCCACATTTAAAAGTACCCATTAAATCTTAAAAAAGATAAACAGTTGTTGCTCAGCGAGTTCCTAAAATTCTTAGTAATCTTGAATATATAGTTTGCTATTAAAGCCTCTTAACTTAAGTTAAGGGGTTTGAATTGAGTCTTCCCAAAGATGGTTTCTCTGTAACGATATATTCTTAACATATATAAAGGTAATGTAGATGTATTTAGAATCGTGAGCTAGGTTAATCTTTAAGTTTATGAATTCATTTGAGCAATGCAAATGAATTAACTTGATTTCTTTATGGTCATAAGCAATTATGATTCTCTCAATGTAGTTTGCTTAATAGTTTGATTTTATTTTCCAATACTTCCTAAAGAATTATAAAACTTTGCTCAATCTACCAATCGTTATTTTTATCTTCAAAACTCTAAGTATAGTTAGTTTTCTAGTGAGAAAATAGTTAAAAATATCTTTTTATTTTTTAGGCAATTTAAACTCCTCACATTTCGTGCTAAGATAATAAGGAAAGTCATTCCCTTTTCTTTGGGCTTCCTTTTAAGTCATTTCCTTGTAATTTTAGAAATTCATTCCCTAGATTGCTACATAAATAAATTTGACAATAGTATGATCATTGACATTTTTGTTATTCTCATCTTTTTTTAGTAAGATATTTCTTTTTAGGAGTTTTAAGATTCCCAAGAGAGGTTGAATATTAGTGGGGCTTGGAAGGCTAAGGCAATAGTGACACCCTAAATCAATAATAGTATTCATCTTCATTACAATAAAGAGATCAATCCATAAGACATCACTATTGTGTTTCTTTAGGCAATTAACAAATTCTTCAAAGTGAGTTGTATCATTTAAGTCCCCTTTAAAACTTCCTTGTACCCATCAACAACCCAATCAATAATGGTATATGAGATTAAAATTAATAAATATAGTTCATTAAAACTTTGCCTAATATTTACGTTCTCTATGTTTTAGCCATTTGTTCTTTCTATAAGTGAAAAAATGGTTCTGTTCATTTATACTGCTTGATTTAACAAAATTTTCTTCTAACATTTGTAGTGTTTATAAATATGAAGTTTTTTAAAGATCCAAAGCAAGTAAACACAAATGATTTTTTATATCTAGGGCTTCCTAAACCTTGAAACACTACGAAACCCCAATTGGTTTAGCAATGATTCTAGTGGTTGTTGATCAACTTGATGCACTCATCTATCTTGGGATTTCATTTACTCATCTTAACTTTACATTATATGGCCTAAACCCACCTCACATTCATCCTCGTGTTTGCCACATCTAACTAGAATAATAATACCCTTTTCAACAAAGTTTTAAATGTTAGACTTATTTGTGTAACCAATTGGATAAATTTGCTTGAAACTGAATGTAGGAGAAGGTAATATAATTGCATTCGCAGTAAAAGTAGCCAAAAATATAGTGTCATCATAATTGCAAATGTTATCTTTAGATCAAAGCCTCCTATTAGTACTGACTTTCTTGATAAGGCATTCCAATTTGACAAGCATATTATTAATTATCTTTAGAGCAGTTGAACAACCTTCTCCATCTATATATGAAAAATCAATATAAATAAGGTTTCTTGTGATTGTTCTTTTGAAGATCATTGTAAGCATAGGCTAACATATATTCAATAATATTATATATTAGAAAAACAAATAAAATAAATGCGAAAGAAAAATGAAATACCTCCTACCATTGTTGTTTATGCTTAAAGAGCTACATTTTTGGAATTCTTCTAAGATCTCAATTCCCAAAACGATGGTGTATGTTTTTAGAAGAGAAAAGAAACTTAGAGAACCAAAATCGGAGAAGAAAACCTATATGAATGTGCTCCCATCAAGAACAATATCAGTTACCATAAAACCAGGAATTTATACCCACAAAATCTATAACGTTGGACCATTTATGACACAAGAAGAGGAAAAGTTCTCACAATCTCCCATTTGGTTAATATGGTATCAAATCTTAATTTGATCCAAATATAATATACGAATCATGGCGATAGGTTCTCTAGTAGTATTATCTTCTATGTATTATAGTATATTATAATTATATCAACTGAAAGTGAAAAAATTACTAAATAAGTAAGCCCTATGTTTATTTTAGGTCCAAAATAATCAATTTTAACAAAATTCAATATTGCGCACCATAATATGAGAATATTATAAGAGTTTCATGAAAATAACATTGTCCACATAAAGAAAACTATATAATGAAACTCAATCTCGCTCTTACAACATGATCATTGAACTTCACTGGTGGCATGACTTTTGTTAAAGGATAAACTATTTTCAATTTGTTGCTAACATGTTCAATGACAATTTTCTTATCCTTAATATGTTCCCTTATAGATAAAAACATGATATCGATGTGTTTACTTTGTCTACCACTCTTATTGTTTTTAGCTAGAAAAATAGCAACCAAAGTGTGACAATATATTCTTAATGGCCTAGAAATGGAATCCATAAATCATAGCCCATAAATTAAACTCTTTATTTATACAACATATGATGTAGCCTCAAAACAAGAAACAAACTCATCCTCCATGGTGGAAGTAGCAGTTAAAGACTGTTTGACACTCTTACACGATATGACTTCGTTGACAAACATGAAGATATAACTTGATGTTGATTTTCGTGAATCAATACACCTAACAAAATCTGAATTTGAGTACCCTGTTACCTCCTAATTGTCGATGCGTCTGTACATAAGCATGTAATCTTTGGTCCTTTGAATGTACCTTAATACTTTCTTTGCAGCTTTCTAGTGATCTAATTCTGGGTTGCTCTGATATCTGCCTAACATTCCAATAGCAAACGCAATGTCATATCTTATACAAATATGAGAATATATTAAGCTTCCGACTGCATAAACATATGGAATGTTTTTCATTTGTTTCCTTTCAAAATCATTTTTAGGGCATTGGTCTAAATTGAACTTATCCCCTTTCACAATGGGAGCTACACTAGGTGAACAATCTTTTATCTAAAATATCTCTAAAACATTATTAATATAGGTTTTTTGAGACAAACCAAAACACCACGGAATCTATCTAGATGTATCTTAATGCCAATGACATAAGATGCATCACCCATATCTTTCATTTCAAAAATTTTATAGAGAAATTGTTTCATATCATATAACAAACCCCTATCATTGGTTGCAAGTAATATGTCATCCACATATAATACAAGAAAATAATTTTTAATCCCATTCACGTTCTGATATATACATTGATTGATGATATTTTCTTCAATACCAAATGATGAGATAATATCATGGAATTTCAAATACCATTAGTAGGATGCTTGGTTCAATCCATATATGGATCTTTTAAACTTGCAAACCAAATGCTCACCATTATTTGAGGAAAATCCTTCTAAATGTTTTATGTAAACCTCTTGCTCTAGGTCACCATTTAAGAAAGTTGTTTTCACATCCGTTTGATGCAATTCTAGGTTAAAGTGAGCAACTAGTGCCAAAATTAAACGAAGTGAATCCTTTTTAGACAGAGGAGAAAATATATTTATGTAATTGATTCCCTTTTTTTTAGTGAATCCTTTAGTAATGAGTCTTGCCTTATATCTCTCAATCTTGCGTAATGAGTCTTTCTTTGTCTTAAATACCTATATGCAACCTATGGTTTTTGCTCCTTTAGGCAACTTAATGAAGTGAATCACAAGTTAATAAAATGATATTCAGACACACAAGAAGGGGGGGTTGAATTGTGTATGCTTTTTCAGTTTTACCCTCTTTTTAAAACAGCACTTGCTTAATCAGATTTACTATAACTTTGTTAAGTTCAAACAGTAAAGTCAATACAAGTATATGAAGATGAGAGTGAGAGTTAAGAAAGTTGAACACAGAGATTTATCCTGGTTCACCCCAAACCGTGGGCTACGTCCAGTCCTCAGAAAC
>JANKOE010000003.1:44119075-44142507 GCA_026284465.1 Erythroxylum citrifolium
ATTCTTTTTTCCAACTCCAGAAGTCCCTGAAATGCACACAGCAACTCCAATTCAGATCATTAAGATGCAGAGTTAATTTTCAGTGCAAAAAACTTGAAGCCTGAAACCCTGGACCCTGGACCCCTTTTCAGGTCGTATCACAAGGTATTACTGAAACATGAGGTCACCTTTCTGGTCCTTTTTATGGGGTCCTTTTGCATGGGGCTTCAAGACCATTTCAGTCCTTTTGTCACTCTCATGCTTTGTTTTGACTTTTGACACATTCCAGGTACTACCCTATCCTTAATTGTCTCTAACCTGTATGTTCTGTTAGCTACATCATCAGGTTCATCTATATCCAGGCTCTTTCTACTGAAGGCCCTGATACTATCATTAATGCTTGTTCTACTGTCTCTGCAAGTTGTTCATGGAGTCCCTACTATAGAACAACCAGTACCTGATTTGATTGGTATTCAGTTTGATTGATAATTACATGCCAGCCTTAGTTTTCGGGGCCATGTCACATTTCCCTACAATCCCATGTGAGTTTGATTCGTTTTGCTATCTCTGTTGCATCACCATCAGGTTATCCCACTTCGGGGTACTACTAACTTTGTTTTAAATCTCCCAGAATTTCTCAAAGTGGTGATGTTCTGAAAATTGTTAGGAAATTAATGTTCCTCTAGTTAGATATTAAAAAAATTACTGATGTTTCTTTTCTTTCACCTTAATGTTTTATGGACATCTATTTAAGAGTAAGGCTATATACTACGGGGTCTCCCTAAACTCTGCACTGCAGCAGACTTTTATTGAATATTTGTTGTTGTTATTATTGTTGTTTCACCAGATATCTTTAGGATAATATTTCATGAGTTTCTTCTTTAGAAATGGAAGGTTGTGCCGGGTTTAGTTCTTCACTTTTAGGAAACCTGATGGATGGTTATGAAAGATATTGATAAGTTCTAAAAAGGATTCAGAAGAAATTGGATTAGGTTCGTATTACAATTTTTAACATGGCAGAGTATAGAGTTCATTAATAAGAATTAGATTTGACTTAACAATTGCCAAAATGACTTGAACTAGTCAGTTAAATAGTTGGCTCTTATCACTTATAAATCCTTTAACATTTTCATATTTAATCAATATGGAATACTCTAACACTCCCCTTCAAGTGCAATTGGGACTGGGCATCTAGTTGTCACTTGGCAATGATGCAATAGTAGCCAGACTGGGCCAGTAGGACTGGACATCCAGACGGACAATCGAGAAATTATTAATCTGGATCAAACCTACTTGATACCATATTATAATTTTTAATGTAGGTAGAGTGTAGAGTTCATTAATAAGAATTGGGGTCAACCATTACCAAAATAACTAGAACTAGTCAGTTAGATAGTTGGCCCTTACTACTTATAAACTCTTTAACATTTTCATATTTGGTTAATATGAGATACTCTAACACAAATGACTCTATATTTACCGAGAAGGTCATATATCTTAAATTCATAACTAATACGAAGCCATTTGAGTCTACTTCGGGACCAAATTTTAGTGAGTTCATATACAATTAAGAATACTACTTCATACTTATCTCTTTTTGGTGTGGAACAACTCTACTTGTGAATCTCCGACGCATACTTCATTGGGCAAATTACAAATTTGTTTAAGAGAGAGTTTCCAAGTAAATTAACTTGTTAGTCATTGATCCTAAAACTTAATCACGTTGTGTTACAGATAGGGATGGCCATCGACTCGAAGCCTGATTCGGCCTGGTCTTACCTGAAGTCAATGAGTAATGCTCACTCAAATTGGGCTTTAGGTTTTAAAACCCTAGCCCAATCAAAATGGCCCACCACTAGTGAAAAAATGATGTCATTTTAGTCTTAAGTTAAAAAAATTGGCTACCCAAATAGACATCATTTTAAGTCCATCTTAGTCTTAGGGCAACCTCCTTAAATTGACATCACTTTAGCAAACTTTCTTAAAAATCACATCATTTTGGAAAACTTCTCTAAAACATCATCATTTTGGACGGTTCAAACATAGGATTGAGCCAAACCAAACTTCCAACAGGTCCGATCCAACCTAACCTGGCTCATTACCATCTCTAATTGTAGAAGGGCTTCTAGAGGGAAAAGTAACATGACATTCATATGCAAAACAAAGTCAAGGTCGTTATCTCTTGGCTTTGGCTAAGGAGTACACGGCAAAATGGTGCGGCTTTCTAGCCTCCTATTGCCATTTTATATACTTTTTCAATGACTCTCCTTCACAGAACATGCAACAATAACAACAACAAGAATAACAACTTAATAAAAAATTCAACTGACATGTTAAATTTGGAGGGGTCTAGTAATACATAACCTTGCTCCTAAGAAACTATTTCCAATAAACTTTTTCACAGAGCATGCATATATTCCAAACTAGAGGTGACCTGATTGTAATTTGTTTCACTACATTCCGTATGTTGTTTTACAATATTTATATCAGAATCTGAATTGAAGCCAATGAACATAGATATTCTTATGCTATGCAATCTATGAGTGTTTCAGGAAAAATAAAAATATTTCTTGAAAGTATTTGTGTCAACATGTCCTAACACATGGCCAGTGTGTTCTTATTTGGAAAGTAAGGAGAAGGGTTGAAATATGAGAATGTTGGTAAAATAGAGGATTTTTTCTAATAAAGATACAGTCTAGAATACGAGCGTATTAGAACCTATGTCCATGTACGGAATAGATGTAGTCAATTATACGCCTTGAGACACAAGCATATCAAAACCGTGCATAAAAATAATAAGTTAGATGATTTGAAGCACATTAAATCTATAAATATCAGTTAGATTGAACATGTCACTTGACTATGACTAGTCAAAAAATTTTGTGAGGACAAACTTGAGACTCAAGGTCCAAATCCACAATTTTTTAATTTAATTTAATGTTAGTTTGAAAACAACCATTATTTTTCTCAAAACGATGTAGTTTATATTTAAAACTTCAGGTAGGGCCAAGCCGAGTGTTAGAATATGTGACTTTGAAACAGTCAAAGATTTTATCAGAATATTTTCTTTAAGTTTAAATTTTATTTTATGCTGATTTAGATTAGATATTTTCTTATTTTTGAATTTAAATTAGAAAAAAACTGTATAAATAAACAAGCTTCTATTCAATAAAATTTGAGAAAGTCTTCTCCACATTAAAAAAAACCAACAATTGGTATCAGAGCCAGGTTGATCTTAAGGGACCTTTAAGCCTACAAACCTATAACCCATAACCCATAACTCATGCCTACAAACCTATAACTCATAACTCATTCTACGCTTTCCCACACCACAAATCAAAAACCACAAGTCGACGTTCCAGATTTGTCAACAAATCCTATAATGACTCAAGTCAGGATGCACAAAGAGAAAAAAAAATTTAGGAGGAGACAAAAACAAGAGTTTCAACAAGATCGACAACAACAACAACAACAGAAACAAAGATGATTCATATACACCATGTCCACATTGAGGAAAAAAATCACCCACAACAAAAAGTGAGAGACGCCAAACAAGATATAAATGATCAACTTGAAGAGGAGGAGTTATTTGCAGCATCATGCCTAGCCTAACAGCGAAATTATGGAAGCACAAACGAAAAAGGAAAAAAAAAGATTGGAGTTTGCAGTATCAAAGTCAAGAAGGAGTATTAGAATATGTGACTTTGAATCAGTCAAAGATTTTATCAGAATATTTTCTTTAAGTTTAGATTTTATTTTATGTTGATTTAGATTAGATGTTATCTGATATTTAAATTTTAGTTAGAAAAAACTGTATAAATAGGCTAGCTTTTATTCAATAAAAATTGAGAAAGTCTTCTCCACATAAAAAAAAACCAACAGGATCAATATGTCCCCTTTGTATTTTTATCAGCTGAACTTTAATTGCCTTTAAGCTTTGCGAGCATTTATATGTCTGTGATCTTGTCTGACCAGCTACAAGACCTCTCAAAATATCACCTTTGAACCCTGGACTACTGATGAGCGTATTGAACAACCTGAATGGGGGTTTCCTCTATTTGTGCAGTTTCTAACAAATATGTAGAAAAGTGCGTGATCAAAGATGATGGAGCTTCCAAAGTTTGTATAATTTTGTGCAAGTATGGATAGCCAAGGAGAATTCACCAAGTTTCGATCATGTATCTTCTGCATGAACCAATCTCTAGTTTGATTATTACACCATATGTAGATGTTGCCAATGTACATCAGATTAGTCAATCCGAGGTTCTTGGTTAGTGTCTGTAGTTCACAAGGTCCTTTATTTTGGTCTCCACAAGACCAACAAAATGGAATTTTTTTAAGGTATAAAATATCCTTAATTGGCAACTATTTATTATGGTTATTCACGCTTCTAACATTCCAAACTAATATCCATTAGAGCGAGGTTTTACCTTGCTTTTTCTTAGATTTCCTACCAAATTTGGTTTTGATTGGTCCTGGATCATCTAGGATAAAGGAGCCTTCATCTGTGCTTATTTCCTCTGACGTCCCACCTACATTGGCCAAACCTTGTTCTAATTGCCCTCAGGTCCATTTCCTCCATCCACATGGATTTCTTTTCTCTTTTTTCTTCAACTCTGAACGGCTCAAGTTCGCAACCTCTTTTTATGGAATATCAATTGTCTGTGAGATTAAATTATTCTCCTTCCTTCTAAGTTTCCACATATGTAACTTTTATGAAATCTTAATCAAGGGCCCTAACATTATTATAGCCTCTAAAAGAACCATGGATTTGTATCAATGCAAATGTGGACAAATCTAATCCTCCTAAACTTGGCAATGTTCTCATCCAAACTTATTAGTTGACTTGAGTCTTTCTGCAGACCAATACTCCAAGAGAAATGTGTGAAAATTAGCCTAGATAAGGATGGTCTTTGACAACTTCTTGTCAAGTCACACCAGTACATCACTTCTCGATGAAGATTGATTATCCTTGTATATGGTAGGGACCAGAATCAATTTTCTATACTTGTGCCTTTATGAACCTTTACGAAGATTTTGAAGATGATATAGTCATCTTCACTCAGCATCACACCTTCCCACCGTCTACATTTCTAGTTTTCGCTAGCCCATTTCTGGATACGAGGAAAAGCCATTCTTTTTTCCAAGAAAGGGGAGAACATCTCTAACTGGTCTGGATCTAGTCCGGATTAACAAGAAATAAATTGAATTGCTGAATCTTACTGTCAGTCGCCAGAATCTTTAAGAAGATTGAAAGTCGTGGAACATAGGTTGACTTGAAAACTGAAAAAACATCGAGTTAATGTTTACAATACATCCCGACAATAACTCCTAATCTCTAAACGATATCCCAACTTTGTTAGATAGCTCCAGTGAGAATCTGACAAACACGACAGTATGACAACACGACAGTATATGTTTTCTCAAATACTAAGGTAAATATGTGACTAAAATTGTACAATTTCTAGATCCTATGGGACCATCTAAGGTACAAAATTATTTTAACAAATTATGCTCACATCAACCTGCAGCAATCCAACTACATTAAGCTTAAGCAAGCCTACCAACTAAAACGACTAAAACTGTTAAAAAGTATACTTCGCCAATCCCTATTCCAAAATGAATGCCTGCATCAGAAATAATAGGAATACCGATGAACTGAAATGGCATATTTTGCCATATTAACCAATTACTAGGAACAGATGATTCTCACACCAGAACTGAGAGAATATTATAGCAACATTTCAGCTATTTGAATGGCATTTAGAGCAGCTCCCTTCCGTATTTGATCACCGCATACAAAGATATCCAACCTGCTTGGTGTCGCAAAATTAGTAGCAAGCTTTGGAATGGGCAAAAATATGAGAAGAATATACATACTATTTGAACAAAATATGGGCTTTACCCGTGATTCCTGTCTTGAGAAACATCTTGACGGATCCTCCCAACTGCAACAGCATCTTTGTTTGACACCTCTAATGGGGTAGGGAAGTGATTGGATGCTCGATCATCAATAATCACAAGTCCAGGAGCATTCTTCAAAATTTCCCTTGCTGAGTCCTGGAAAACAAGGAACCAGTTAATGAAAGGAATTATTAATTTTCAGGAAGACAGGCAATAGTCAAACATTCTTCTATAAAACGACAACTTGCTTGAGGAAAAAAAAAATTCCACAATTCCTTTTTTTCTGAAACATAACTATTCCATATTTCTGAGACTATATGCAAGGGAAAATAATAATTGACAAACATCACCATCGTCAATGACAAATATTCATCCGAAACATCAGAATTGTGTTAATTGACAAGTTGAAATCTTGAGAAGGAAAATGATTTTGTATATGCCCCCACGATACACCAGTAAAATAAAAAGAGTAAATTATTGCAAGTATTGGCAAGTGCAGATTCACTTCTAATAACTCATCTCATATCCTTTGACGTTATGTTAATCAGAATAATCAAATATGTACAAGTGGTCAAGTAAACCAAAAAGGTTGACCAACAAAACTATCATATCAAGAAAAATTGAATTGGACATTAGGACCATGCACCACACCGCATTGAAGTTAGCAGTAACTGATGACAACTTAGGAAGCAAACTATGTGAAACCCAATCAGGTTATAAAGTCTTTCCACAACTACATTCTATTTGACAATATTTTGCTGTTGTGAAGTGTTATCTATTTCACACGCCAAACTCTCAATAACATGCTCAGCAATCTATACATGAAACATTTCATGTGATCATAATCCTATCGCATTGAATGTTTTGATGTTTCACAAGTCTATGCTATGAAGACCATTTTTTACATGGGTGTAAGCTTTCTAACAATAGAGAGCATAAGGTCGGGATAATTAGAGGGACAACCATTGACAAATTTTTGCAATGGGCATTCTCCTTTTCTTTCTCTATTTTCCTCTTGGAACTTACATTTATGCCCATTTATGATGACATAATGTGTAGCAGTACTGCAAATACTATGATCGAAGGCAGTTTACCTTAAATAATTAAATGGTACGCCAACAAGGAACTCATCAAAAAAAAAGGAAAAATGAGGAAAAATGACATATCAAGTCCAATTAATGGCAAAATGTGATAATTGAGATCCATAAGTGAAGATGGTACAAGTGCACAGTTGAGAAGCCTCCCGTTTTGGGAAGAATGAAACAAATCTTCATGATATGGAATGAAAAAAAAAATGTAAATTCTAAAGTATACACAAAAGGTTAAAATTATGGCTTCAACATAATTACTGAATGAAACCTTATCTTACTTTCCAGGAAAACAATGAATAATAGAGATTATAGGATAATGAAATAATTGGCAGCAACTCAAGCAAAGAAGCTTCCTAAATGCTTCATTGGAATCTTGATCGAGCATTAGCATACTCATAAGGAACCAAAATACAAGAGGGGAATTTACTTGGTACTTGTGGCATTATTTACCTCATCAAGTGGCTTCTCAAATTGAAGATTAACGCTTTCGGCATGAGCACGCATGACAGGAACTCTTATGCATGTTGCAGTCACTTTAACAGTATCATCATTCTGGGAAAAGAGCATATTTTATTAGATCATAGATCCATGATATGCACAAAGGATCGAGGAACAAAGCTTAACTAAGCCTGCATGTTCAAAACTTACCCAGATTTTTCTGGTTTCTTTCACCATTTTCATTTCCTCTTCATTGTACCCGTTTGATAGAATGGGAGCATTGTGAGAAAATAAATTGAAAGCATACTGCAGTTAAAAGCTGATATTAATTAGAGAAAACTTACGAGCACAAATATTCAATGATGGTGAAGGAGATTCTGGGACACAGATAAACCTGTTGGTTAAAGATATTACAAGTGGGTGATTTGCCTTCCAAGACCTAATTAGTGGGTAAATACATACCAAAAGTATCAGCTTCTGTTCCCATAAGTACAAATACTTCACATTGTACTCTCAACATACAAAAAGATATACAGATAACTTAAAACCTCGCGAGTTTGTAACTCAAGTTCTTCCATTGCAGCAGCTCCGGCACCACTGGCAGCCTGATATGTACTAACGACCATGCGTTTTACCTGCAACATCAACAATTCTGGTTAAAATAGCTTAAACCATCTTAAATAATACCGATTGGCTTATCAAGTAGCTTTCATTGTCTCGTAACTGATAATATTCAATTAAAACCAAAAATTCCATAACTTGATCACCTCACCACAAGGCATCAACTATTTTCATATCATTGATGACTGAAGGTCCTTGCTTTTTAAAATGTGTGATATATCATTTGCCATAACAATAACTTGAAAAAAAAAACCTCAAGGATCCAGCTGAACATAAAACCGACTAATCCATTCAAAACTACCTTAGCATGCCGATGCAATGGAGTGGCAGCCATCAAACAAATAATAGTAGAGCAATTTGGATTCGCGATCAAAGCACCCTTTCCTATTCCAACTTTAATCCCTTCCATTGCCTCTGGATTCACCTCCGGAATCACCAAAGGTACACCTTCAGACATTCTAAATGCAGAACTGTTATCCACCACGATGGCGCCCTTATCGACAGCCACTGGACCAAACTGCTTACTAATCGACCCACCGGCGCTAAACAGAGCGATATCAATACCTTCGAAGCTTTCCACCGTAAGTTCTTCAACTGTGTAGTCCCTGCCTTCGAAAGTCAATTTCTTGCCCGCAGAACGTTGGGAGGCGAGCATTTTAATGGAACGATATGGGAAGTCGCGATCGGAGAGGACAGAGAGAAACTCTTGGCCTACTGCGCCGGTGACGCCGACAACGGCGATTGAGGGGGCGGTTTTGTTAAATGACATGCGAATTCGGGAAGCGGAGGTGAATTTGGGTGTGGGTTTAAGGGAGGTTTTGATAGTGAAAAAATGCGGTTGCTGGTGGGGGTGAGTAAGAGCTGCCATTTCCAAGGAGAGAATGAGACTAACAAGATTCGGAAGATAATGGGTTTTAGGGAGAGTGAGAAACAAAAGCCGGGAGGAGGATGGGGTGGCGGCCGAGAGAAACGGTGAAAGGGGTTTGCTGTTGCTAATGTTAAATTGGTTTTTTTTGGTCTCAGTGTAGCATGCAAATGAAAGGCTGCTAGTGCTGACATTATTTATCTCAAAACCAAAAACCTAGACTTCCTTTGTTTTTTATGATTTAAGATTGAGAATCGCGAAAGTTTCTTTGATATTCAAATAGTTAGACATGTGTTAAAAATTTTATCAAAATAATTTTAAGTTTGAAGTACAGAAAAGTCTATATTTTTTGTTAAAATTTTAATTTCAAACTTTAAAAAAATATCATTATTTTTTAAAATTCTTCAAAAAAATTAAAATTTTTTAATTTTATAGAAGAACTTATTTTCTTTGACTTTTATTAAATAATAATAATAAATCCCGCGCAATATGAAAATCAAACATATACTAATTAAATATTATTTGTATGATAATTTAACTCAACTCTTAAATTTAATCAAACTAATTAAATTTTATTCGAATTTAAGAGTTAGATTGAGTCATTATGTAAATAATATTTAATTCGTCCATATTAGATGTGCATATTACATATGTTTTTATCGTCATTTTTAATTATAATATAAGATTTTTTGAAAAATAAAAATTAAAAAGAATTTTAATTAGAATTTTAAAAATTATCAAAATTTTTAAATTTTCTTAAAACTACAAATAAAATTAAAGATAGTACCAGCTCGCCCAACTTAACCGTCTACCCTATTTTTAAAATTTTTTTAATAAAATAACGTCATTTTTTATATTCTTATCAGCCCACGGGTCGAACTCAAGCTCGGCAAAGATTGTGATCGTTAAATAAAATATGTATCTTTTAGGAACAATATACCACTTTTATATGGCAAATAACTAAGTTTTGCTTATAAATCAATTTATGTCTATTTTAATCAATTTATAAATTTTAATTAAGCCCTAAAGCAATTGATAAAATTATTTTTTATGATAAGAAGGTCACGAATTTGAGTCACATAAATTGTTTCTTTATAAAATACAAAGAGAACGCTGCTTATAATTGATAACCTTCGTCTTATGCACGGGGCACTCTCTAAAAATAGTAGTATGTGTTCTAATCAAAAATGAAAAAGAAAATACTTTTTTGAAGAAATAATAATTGAATTAATCAAAAGCCAATCAACAGAAAGAGTAGAAGGAAATTGCCAATTACATTCAAGGGTTTATAAACAAATTTACCCTTAATGAGATCAACGTATATTCTTATTTTGTTGAGTATCATCGACATGTCACGATTAATTTAAAGCACACCTTAAATAAAGAGGGAATAATAATTAAAAAGGTCATCATTTATTTAAATTAAAAACAAAAAATAAAAACCTTTAACAAGTATGATAAAAAAAAATTTAAAAGGTATAAATGAGAGAATTTAGATAACTTCTTTGAATATAATAAAACAAAAGGATCAAGGTTAAGTAATATTGCAAAAATTTAGTTTCCTAAGACTTCAAAAGGTAGCACTATGATTTCTAGAGTAGAAAAAAAGTCCTAACGAAAAATTGCTAAGATAAAATTGATTAAGACAACAAAAAGAATTAATGAAATTTATAAGACAATAAAGGATTAATGGATTGAATAGGAAAAGGTCCTAATTAGAGGAAGAAAAATGATTGTAATGTTTACCTTCATCTTTATTGATTGGGTTGCTAATCAATTAACATTTTTAAGATTGGACATTTAAATTATTTTTATTTTCTAATTTATACTTTCTTGTGAAGACTTGAATTGCACATTACAATTTTATTAGTTAACATTAATTTTAGATTTTGTTTAATTAAATAAAAAACTTTTGTAGTTTGATTTCAGAATTTGAATGCTTGTCTTGGCCGTATCTACACCAAAGACATATTTCAATTATTTTCAAAATTAGTAATTGAACTTATTCAAACCAGATTTCAAATGGTTTCATTAGCTTAAATATATTGTAAGTTAAGAGAAGTAATAAAATTATGCTTACATTTACAAAATATATAATGACATGCAAACTAAGGTTTAAGTTTGAAGTTAACCTTCTTCTGAACTTCGAACTCGATTGTGTTTTTAAAAATTGAATTAGATTAGGCTTTGAATGCCCAGTGGTTCCTGTTACAAAGGTTTTCCTTCGAGCACCAACTTGTCCACTAGTTTCACCAACCCCTTTACACGATAATCTCACTTAGGTCTGTTAAAGAAGATTCAGCCTTTCCTCGTGACCGCCAACTAACCTACTTGTTCTCGAACACCTTACGACCCTCGTAATGTTTCACTCCCACACTCTTGCAAGAAAACTACGAAAAAACTAAATATTCATGCCAACAATAAGAATAAGAAAGAGATACGGTAAAATGTCAACCTTTATTACTTTCCTCAAAATATACAAAGGATGCTCTCTCAATCTCTCTCCCTCTGTGTCTCTGAGAAGAGCAAGGCTCAAATGAGCTATTTATAGGCAACTCTAAATGACTTAAGTTAGAATCCTAATAGAACTCTATTAGCTAAGGTCACAATATTATCATATATTATCCTTATTAGATTACATCACACTAACCAATAGAATGACATCCCTATCCAATTAGGACTCTATCTAATAGGATTAGGTTACATCACAATAACAAGATAAAAGATAAAAGATTACATCTATCTATGAGTGATCTATCCATATCCACAAAGATCTCCTCTATCTTCAGATGATCTTTTCACATGATCTTTATCTCTTAAAGTTGATGTTTATCCATTGTGATCGTATCTACCACGTCATCCAAGATCTCCTCATCTCTATCGATTAATGATGAGTAATCTAAACCAATAGCACACTAGTCCATCTAATGCTTTCCCATGTCAACTTCATTAGCTATGGTCTGTCCATTAAGCACACACTAAGTATTTAGTCCATCAAGAACCCAGCCTTAGCCAAGTCAACTCGTACATAGTTCGAAACTCTTCCAAAACTCGCACCATGCTTGATCTACTTGCTAAGTTATTTTAGAATTCTCGCATATTCCCATTATGCATGTGATCCAACTAACCTTCCACTTGACGTCCATCTCAAGTCTTCTTTTAGTCTCACATCTGAATCTTACATCTCGTCAAAGATTTTCGCCAATGTGCACCAATGCATGCCAGTGCTTTACATTGCCCCTTTTCGTCCTTACCTTCTCGTAAGTCTTTGTCTTGTTCCGTTATTCCTCATGTCAAACATTGATCAAGGCTCATCAATGCGTGCATGATTCTGCTATCCTGAACTTAGTTCCCTCCTCATGAGGTTTATTTTTTGTATTTTATTATTATATTACTCAATAAAGACAAGTGTATCTTATCCCTATGTGCTAGTAAAATGTTACTAGGGGTTGATCCTATAAGGAGTTGACAAATTTAATTCTCAAGCTATTATCTAACCAACAATAAAAATGGGTTGTTGATTGATATAACTCAAACTAAACTTACTCCCTCTACTATAGGTATCTACAAGAATATTGAACAATAATAAAAGAGATTATCAATATTATATTCCTATATATATATACATATATATGTATATATGTGTATATATATATATATATATACACTTTAAAACTAGATTTCTCCCTAACTTCATTATATATGTTTATTTAATTATAGGAATTCTATGGTTTAGACTAGCAAGGTCTCTTATGATAACTATTTGCCACCCTTCAATGTACTTATCTTAAAGAGTCAGCTGATATTTTATCTAATTAACTGCTTCTGGAATTATCTTTTTTGAAATCACAAAAGAGATGATCCTAATACTGGAAAGGTCATGTAAGTCTATCTTTAGATTCATATTCAATCCTTAATATATGTGCCACAGATAATTTATGCATAGGTTATGTTATCTATATATAAATCAAATTAGACCTTAACTTTCACTTGTATATGTAAGTATAATGAACAATACATACAATTATTAACAATACATACAATTATTAAACATAAAAAACCTTTATTAAAGTTGAATTAAAACGCATAAAAAACTATTAGGATTTCATCTAATCTAGAATAAAAAAAGTATTTAGCCATAAACCCTCCTTAAAAATACGATATCCTTTGTTGGTGACTGCTTCTCTGAAATGACTTTAGATCTCTCTTTCTCATTTTATTATTAAAGCTTCTTGGGCTTTAATTCCTTATTTCATTACCCTCTCTTTCATTTACAACATTCTCCGTGTCCACACCCCCCCCCCCCCCCAATCTTCTACCTTCATTTAATCTTTCAACTTCACTTCCTTTCTTCTTTTCTTCTCGATACTACCTACAGTCTTTACTAGTGAGCAACCACATTTCGTATAATGTTAATTTTATAGGTGCTATTAACATGGTTTATGGTATATATATGGATCCCCAAGACACTTAAATATAGATTATCAATTAGGGAACTAATTTTTACATGATCCTTTTATGGAATAGACTTAACTTCATTAATAACCCCAACCAAAAGAACAACCCATTCTCTAACACTTATAACCCTAGTTGGAGGAGTCATCCTAATTTCTCCTATGGAAATAGGTCAGAACAACAAATAGCCATCTAATTTCTAACTTGAAACATTCAACCCTACTAAAAAATTTAACTAAGAGTACCTTATACATAACTACCTTACCACCAAAGTTAAACAAAATGAATAATTCAAATAAGAGACTAGGAAGCTTAAATCTAATGTAGATTCATTTGTTACCTATAACAAGATAATTGAAGCATAAGTTGCTTAATATCCTAGTTCCATTGCTAGAACACATGGTCAATTGCTTCGTAAACCTGAAAATTCTAGCAATACTATGATGTTGAGTGGTGGTAAGCTAATTAAGAGCTACCCCAGACAAAAAAAGGAGAGGGAGAAAAACCTAAATACATTCTCCCTACACCTTATAAGTTGCCTATATTATTTCTCCAAAGATTGGTTAAGGCAAAGTTAGATAAGTACTTTACCTTTGGGATATTTTTTTAAAAAAAATTGTATTAATATTCATTTTACTAAAGTCTTAAAACAAATGCCTTTTTATGTTAGATTCTTAAAAGAGATTTTATCCAATAAGAGAAGGCTCGAGGAATATGAAGTTATGACTTTAAATAAGGAGCCAAAAATCAAAATGGGACACCACCAAAACTTAAAGACCCTGATAGCTTTTCTTTAACTTGTACCATTAATGACACAAGCTTTGATCATGTACTGTATAATCTAAAGGCAAGCGTTAGCCTTATGCCTCTACCTATTTACAAGAAGCTTGAGGTGATAATCTTAGACCTACTTCCGTTGCTTTGTAGTTGATAGATCATTTGGTCAAATGTTTAGTAGGTACACTCGAAGATGTGCTTATTAAGATTGGTAAGTTTCTTATTCCCATGTAATAAAATTTGTGTTCTTGGATATAGATAAGGATAAGAATGTACCTTTAATTTTGGAATGAACTTTCTTAGCCACTTCGAAAGTGCTAATAGTTTTTTATAAAGGGAAGTTAACCTTAAGATTCAGGGACGAGAAAGTGGAGTTTGAGAAATTTATGCCTAATAATCCAATCAATGGTAAATATAATGACTACATTTACTTTATTGTGATTGAAGAAGATGTATCTTATGTTATATAGGAGGGAAAATAGTAAATGTAAAGGGGTCAGATCCAAATTTGTAGAAAATAATGGGAATATGCAAGTCCATCATGGATAAACATACAATATGCCCAAAAACTAGTAATTCTATTAAGAGAAGAAGAAGACTAAAGCTGAAGGCGAACTTTAAGGTAGTATACATTGCAAAAGTAGGGATCTGCCAAGTTGAAATTGAGAAAAACAAAAGGGGGATGAGCTAGTGATCCAAAATAAGCGCTCATTGATAGGCAACCCAACACTTTTTTATTTGTATTCTTTTTAAACATTAATATTTTAGTTTTTAGGGTTATTAGTTGTTTATTTTCTTTATATCATTATTGTTTTCATGACCTTATTTTGTTGAATCTTAGTTGACATCTCATATTAAGTTTTGGAATTAGTGTATTCTTGATTTTTAAAAGTTTTTAGGTTGAAACAAACTCAAATATGCTATAATGTCTAGCCTATATTAACCCGCCAAAAGAAAATTTAATATGACACCTAAATGGCATCATATAGGGGTCGTATTGCTATACTCACTCTTATATTTCTCCAATAAAAGACCTATGTTCACCAGTAAGAAAGGACCAAAAGGTTATAAAATGAGTCACTTTTCAATTATCATACTATGGTGAGGACTTGAGGATCACCTAAACCAACCAGAAGACTCAAGCAACCACTACTATACTAAAGGACTAAAGTGGACATCGTTGCCTTTACATCCTGCATTACTATCCCAAGGATGCATGCTATGCATAGGCAGTAGAGGCTAAAGTAGACAATGTCATTATTGCCACCACCTACAGTCAAGCCACAACTTACTACAAACACTCAAAAATAGCTAAATCACTCATTATGACACTTTTAGATGAAAGCACAATGAAAGTAGTACCAGACGTTCCACATAAGGAAATTTGAGACATATAGGTTCATTGATTAAAATGTGCTAAGATAGGTGGATCTCGCAGATGGAGTGTGTGAGATAATATCCTTTCATAGGTAGTTAGATGTGTTAAACTTTTGAAACCTAAAAGCTCACTCTAGAATTCATAAGTATGCTAAAGGTTAATGATATGAGTACATTATGGGAAGAGACATCAATCATCAATTTTAAGATGAGAGGTAAGAAACATAACCTAAGCTATAATCAATTTGTAGTCCATGTCAGATTTTAAATAGGGAAACATATAGAGACACTAATACTAAGTAGGATCTCCTTTAACTAGGATTAGCCAGACAAAAACTCACTAAGCTAATGGTGGTTGATAGACATCATGCACCTATTCCATCCCACCAAATATAAGGCATCAATGTTCAAATTTTTTGTAATGTGATTTGTGCATAAGTTCTTAGTGTATTCACTATGCAAGCAGGGACAACACTAGTATGGTTAGTGAGGGGGATCTATCCATGATTCATTATATATGCCAGAGGCATAGAAAGTACTTTGGCATTTTTTCTTACAGTTGGTTTGTAGGTATCTTAATTAAGTTAACTTCAAGATCATCAGTAGTAATTCAATCATCATTCAAATAGTGCAAGGATTAGTAGTACCACTAGATGACATAGAACTGATAATGGTTGTTATTGCTATACCCATGACTATGTAGATTTTTAGGACGATATAGAAGGTCAAGATTAAGGTAGATATCTACAACAATACTTTGCCCTCATAGTTGAACCATTATGAGTAAATGAGGAGCTACTAACCTAGGAGGAGTAAATTACAGGTCCAGAGAGAGCTCTGAGTCTACCTCTACTACTACCATCTATATCAATAACTTAGTTGGCTAACCTTACATAAATCAAGCCTTATATGCATTGCGTGGAAGATTATGGTATGGATCGTGCAACATTTAGGATTGGAGATTCTACCTTAAATTGTGAAACTAGAGGAGCTAGTTATGTGGGAGGAGATGGAACATTAGATCGTTGAACCTAAGGATGATAAAGCTAACAAGCTAGCTGGAGAGGAGTATGTTGAGGATGTAAATTATAGATAGGTGAAGGAGTTTACCTTACTAATAGGAAAAGATATTGTTATTCTCGATGATTATATGAGGATAATGTTGACTGAATCCTCTATATGGAGGTTTATGGAGATGATCTCAATGACAATCTAGAAGACTAGCAGTAGTAGTTTCATATACGCCACCTAAGATACCTCCACCTTCTCTATAAAATCATTGACCTATCTTCCATATTTTTGTTTTTTTGATGAATATTCTTAATCTTGTATATATAAAATTAGTGGCATTATTACTTCATTGTAACTTAATTTTTGTCAAAGATCTACTTGTAGTCCATTTAACACATCAATGACGAATCAAATGAATGGAATCATATCTCGACTTGATCCAGGTGACTAAAAATTAGGGAAGTTTAAGTCTTTTATTATCTTTTTCACCTTTTCATTTTTATCATTTTCTTGAAAGTTTTAAAGATTTAAGACAATGTTTATTTTAGGTACGGGGAAGGGATTATAGGATTATATGACACGAAGACTCAAGCTTTTCAAAATTTTTCATGACTTTCTTAACAAGAAGTTATTTTTAAGAATTTTTTTTATCAAAAAATTCTATTGGAGATAATTCATCATGAATTTGATTGCTTTCATAAATGTTAATGCTTATATAACTAGTTATTAGTGTTGATGAATAAGTAACAACAATTTGCTTTACGAATTTAAAGAATGAATGCTTGATGTGAATATTCATAAGTAATTGTGATTTCTTTCAAACAATTTTTATTATCTTAAAAAAGAAAATGTGAATAAATAAGCATAATAATATCACTATGTTGGCTTCCTACTAATAAAAAGTTTGAATTTAAAAAGTGGCATTAGTAGCCATTTGAGATAATGACCGAGTTAAGTAACTAAAGGTATTCATAATAAAGTGTTTACTCTCACATAAGAAGGTTAGTGAATTTTCAAACAAGCTTCTAATGCTCTTGTTTAATTTACATCTTAATAATAAGGGTGTGAATGTGTTTAAAAGTTGAAGCATGTTACCGTGTGTATGTTCAACTTGTGTATGTAATTGAGTTTATGAACTCCTATTTTCTACCATTGATGATATTTAGAGGGTGGTCTTTAAGATTAATGATAATGCCTATGTGGACTAATGAATTTAATGTTTAATTCTTTCAAAAGTCTTGGAATTATATTAAGACTTTTACTTACGAAGCTATCTTGAAAATTTTCTCCAACTCTAGAATGTTATCTATATGGAATAACACTCATCTATGACTTGTTCCCAAAACTATAAGTTCAAAATCTCTTGAGGAGTTCAAGCGTATATCTCACTGTTCCACCTTCTATAAGATTATATTTAAAATGTTTTCTTTATGGTTTAAGTAGGTTCTACCATTTTTCATTAATCTTACTTAAGTTGTATCCATCAAAGGAAGGAACATAATCAACAATATCTTGCTCACTCAAGAGTTGCTCAGAAATTACCATTTGGACGGCTCATGGAACGTCCATGTCATCAAGCTAGACATTCAAAAGGCATTTGAAATGGTTAATTGGGACTTCATTCTCTTATCTCTTGAAGCTATTATTTTCCCATCTCCTTCATCTCACGGATGCTTAACTACCACCTTTTGTAGTGTGCTTGTTAATAGGGAAGTTACTTATTATTTTAGGAGAGCAAGGGGACCCCTTTTCCCCTTACTTGTTCACCATTTGTATGGAAGTGTTGTCTCAAATAATCTAAAGAAATGTTAGTAAGATAAGAGAATTCAAATTATACAAAAATTTTAAGGGACTGAGAATCACTCACCTAGCCTTTTCTAATGATTCTTTTGTTCTGTTGAGCTAATCCATTTTTTTAGAATGTTCAATGAAGTCTTTGGATGAACTTAGTGGTCTTTCTAGGATTTCCATCAACAAAGGGAAAAGCTTTCTAATGATTTCAAATGATGTTTCATCCACAGCTCACAACCTTACAAGAATCACAACCTTACAAGAATCTCAGGCTTGGCAATTAAACTCCTCATTCATTTACTTCGGAATACCCATCTCCTCGTTTATTGTTCTATATAGCTAATTTGGAAGGAAAGAAATACTAGAACATTTGGTTTAAATCCAATAGATACTTCAACTTTTCTACTCAAGTTTAAATTAAAAAAGGGAAGTATTACTCAAAGTAAAGGAAAAGGAAAAGTAAAGGAAAAGGAAAATTAGCAATGAGATAAGATCTTGGTGTGGTTGGATACGGTATCTTGTACGCTGAACCGCAACCACTCAAATTAGTATTGTCCGCTTTAGTCGGGGTTCGATCCCCTGACCTCACGGTTTTGTTGCGTTGAGATGCACACCTCTTACCATTGAGCAATCAACCCTCGACGCTCAAGTTAGTCTTTTTGAGAGGGTTTTGGTTACTAAGAACAGAGAAGATTAAGATTGTAATCTCGTACCTGTATCATGGTGAAATAGTACCTTATATACAGAATAGTTGCTAGGTTTAGGTCTTTACGTATGCATGGGAGGTTACCAACTACGAATGGGTTGTTGATGCATGGGCCTTAAACCGGGCCTAGCATGACCAACCCAACCAGATCTAAATGAAACCTGCCACAAAGACTCTTAAGACTTGGACGAGATCTTGACGGAGATTAATACATCAACTCATTAGACTTAACACTAAGCTGCACATTATGTCTACAGCTTGTGTTGAATTGTTAGAACTTATTTTATACTTCGAATCCAAATGGGAATCACTTGCTTTGTAAATTAAGATTATGAAACTATATATCACCCCATTTGCAAGTTAGCACTAGGCCAATAAGATTGGCAGTCCTTTACATAAGCCTAGATAGATGACGAGTTTGGGAATGGCTTTAGAAAAGATTGTATCCTGTCCATCTCCCTTGTAAGGGTTATTTTTCATAAAATTTTGTTGAACTTTTCAAAACAAAAGTAACCCAGAAAGAAAATTAACTTGAAAAAGTGCTTTTCTCTTTTTGTCCTATGGACATTGGTTTTGGTTTCCGTAATTAAACTCCATTTCCTACATCAAAGCATGGGGTTTTTAGTACATAAGACCCAAAGTATTTTTGGTTTCGTTAGGAACAAAAGCGAGGAATAAAAAAACTTGAAATGCCAACATTATTCAAAGTCATCTACTAGAGAAATTAAGGCGGACCTGGAAGGTTTTCCAGGAAATACCTTTTTCAATATACTCAATATTAGAAGGGTCAAGTGGCCCTCTAATTCTGTCTACGTACTTAATGATTGCTCTCGCCGGAAGAACACTCTTAGATGGATCCGGCGAAGTGGCAAAACTCAAGCAAGAAGAGAATCCCTGCAGTATGTATACGGTAATGTCAGAAATACTTGATTTTACACATTGGAAGTCATGTTATATATAAAAAGATTTTAAATATCAGGATTTTTAATTACGATCCTGCTTAAGGCCACATAAACTAAACTATTTTTGATGACAAGAGCGAATAATTAAGTGGGTAAAATTTGAGACCTTGAAGATAAGAACTTCTACTTCTTGGTCATCCAAATCCGCATGAACGACAAGCGCCTCTCCTCTTGCAGATTGGCTGTACAACTCCAACGAAGCAAGCTCCTCGTTATGCCCATATTCTTCTTCGTCATTGTCGGGTTCCTCCTCGTATCTTACCCTTCTCCTTGCGTTGCAGGGAGAGGTTTGAGGACGTTGGATGTTTGTTAGTTTGGGAGGTTTGATAGTAGTGGAAGCCAAAGTTACAAGATTAACAAGAGGCGGGTTGAGTTTGGAAATCAGAAAAGGTAAGTTGGATAAACATGAAGCAAGAGCACATCGTTCATGTTGTTGCTTTAACATGGATGAAGTGTAAAATGTTGTGGATAATACTCTTGGTTTGGGATCTACGTATATTCTGTTACATTCCTCACATTCTCAGCCACCCAAAACATCAACCACGAATTAATGGGTTTGGATTTGATAATAATCCATTAATAATTGAAAAAATCTCATTAAAGAAAACAACAATCTTACGCTAGTTAAACCAATTTATAGCGTTATATGATATATTCAATGGTAAAACAAAATCGACATTTTTTTCTCAAACAAGCTCAAATCATAATTAAGTTTTAGGAACTAATATCCAATTGATTCTGATATGTACTTCTATTGAAATATGTTACTGCTAGCTAAGGATATCTCCAGCTTTTAATTTAATTCTCTTCTCCATCGATTAACATTAAAGATAGCATATCGATCTAACTATTTATATTTAAGCATTTTATACACAAATTATTATCTTAATAGTATCCATTTAATGCTACTCAAACTATCCAAATTATTCTGTGAACAACTGATGTACTTATTTTATATAACATCCTAGCTAAGGATATCTATCAAATTATATATATGGTCTTGACAATTTTTTTTTTAAAAAGAAAACATAAATGAATTAATAAATTAAAGTTAGAAACCGTACATCTTTAAATGAAGCATAAAACAATCATAAGTAACATAATATATGCATACTACTGGTAAAATAGTAACCTACCAACATTACAGGTTCAAATCATTTGTTCCTATTATTCTGTTCTAACTTTGTCCCGCACCCAATACAATATCGTTTTGTAGTAAAAACTACATCGTATTATGTGCAGAGCCTACAAATTGGCATCGTAATAGACACGAAACAGGATTGAAACAGAGTTATTGAAACAAAGAATATAGTCCCCAACATTACAGCCAAGCTAAGACATAAGGACAAAAAAATTATAAATAACTCGGATCTACTCAATAATGCTCATCATTTTATAGGCTACCTATCAACTGACCTGGTGATATCTTATCGTCGGATAGATCATCTTTGACGATTTTATAGGGGTTTTTCTCTTTCAAAATCCATGACATCAATTTAAATAACAACAACCGAAAAACAAGCAAACAATGAAAAGATTTACCCTGCAAAGCTCTAGAATGTTATATGTCCCATTGTTTATGTCATAAACTTTATCTTCTAAAGAGCTGACCTATAGAAATATTTGATGAACATTCATTTTGGTATTTCTACTCCTTGGTTGATATTAGGAGACTTCAATAGCAATTTTTATTCAAATGATTCCATAGGGGATAACTTAGGGATAAATCTCTTTAATGGTGGATTTTGAAATCATGTCAATAAAATTGGAGCTATAAACTTGAAATCTTATAGAAACCATTTCACTTAGAGCAACAATCAACAAGGTAAATGGATCCTTAGGAAAAAGCTTGATATAGCTATGGTCAAAGAGTTGGAAAATTGGGATGGAATCCGATCTCGACTGCAGCTAAATAATTACAAAACTTTTTAGTGTTTTGATTTCCTAAAAACCAAAATCACTTTAATTCTATAAAATGATTAACATATAAATCATAGTAAAGCGTGAATCTTATTTTGTACCTTATTCTGAAACTTGATCTTTTTTGTTATATCTCTCAAACTGCTTTCAAAACTGACTCATCTCAACCATCATAGATGCACAAATATTCAACCTCTAACGGTATCCACATAAGAGAAAATAGATTAAACATGGATACATGTTTTAAAAAGGGTCAAACATAGTACCATTTTCCACCCTATGTAGTTTATCGTTGCATTCACTTTCTTTGATAACTTACTATATGAAGAAACAAGACTTGAATAGAGACCTGAATTAATGGACTTTAGACCCATGTTCTCTAGATGAACCCTTGAATATGTGATAGAGAAGTTAGTGAGCCAACAGAAGGGCAACATGGGCCTGTGTTGTGGACACATGATGGTAGTGACTTTTATATAAATTACATTTTTCTATAGTTACGATGAACACTAGATGAACATGGGTTTATATCAAATCCATGCTAGGTAAGAATCTTTGATTTTTTTTTAAAGGATTTTGTAAGTATAAAAAGAGTTTTTGGGGAATTAAATAAGAGGAGACCAAGGAGTAATCATAAGTGGGTTGGACTAAAGAGTCTTAACGGAAGAATAAAGCAAACTTAAAGATAAGACGAGGATTCCATCGAGATTCAACAAAGAACTTCAAGATTTAATGGAAGAATAAAGCAAACTTAAAGATAAGACGAGGATTCCATCAAGATTCAACAAAGAACTTCAAGATTTCAAGAATCAAGTATTTTTTTCCTTTATCTTGTTATCTTGTTTTCTTTCTTGATTATTTTTGTGTTTCTTTTATCTTAGCATGAACTAAATTAGGATATAGATCTATATGGGATGACCCTAGGACTATTATTTTAGATTAATTTCTTTGGTTTAATAAATGACCCAAGTATTATTGTGAACTATTATTGATTGCTTATTATGATTAAATTGAGATTTACTCAAATTTTAGATATAGCGGTTAATAAATCATGTATGAATTAATCTTGGAAAGAATAATAAGATTTGCATAGAATCCTAAAAATAAGACCATATAGATCTTTTGAGTTAGAATCAAATCTATCATAACGATTCATTGAACAAATTAATTCATTCTTATGGGTTTTAATCAATGTTTTAAAAACCGGATCGGACCGTCCGGTTCGACCGAAAAAAGTTTGAACCAGTCAGTGGTCCGGTCCGGTTTCACTTAATAACCTCTCTATATACAAACCGAACGGTTCAACCTTTTTTGGTTGAATCGGACCGGACCAGTCCGGTCCGGTTTTAAACCCACCTCCACCTCCGACGATTTTAAACCTTTTTTGGTTGCCGTTAACAACTTTCACTCCACCTCCGACGGCTGCGCAGACACCAAGCGCTCTAGTAGACAAGTGGGTTTGAGGAAGCCTTGACAATTTTAAGGGAAGCGATGGTCTGGCTAGTAGACAAGTGGGGTTTTAGAGGTTTGTTAAA
>JANKOE010000003.1:44151583-44162421 GCA_026284465.1 Erythroxylum citrifolium
CACTCTCTGTGGGATCGACCTAGACTCGCCACTGCTACAGTAGTAGTCTAGTTAATTAATTTTGACTAGCGTTACGACACGCGGTCATATCTATATGTTTCATTATATCTTATACTTTCTAGTTGTTAATTGTTGTTTTCTTATCCTTATTGGAATCTTAATCTATGTTTGGATTCTTTTATGGTTAAATTTGATAACTTCAAATCTTCTAATTGATTAAGTAATAATAGAATAGCCAAACTAGTATTTATTAAATTTTTGTAGGAAGAATATCATATTCATTATTACAATATTAGAAACTGATTTTACCAAAACAAAAAATATTAGAAAATGATTTGTGCCCTTGCATAAGTTGTTAGTGTTAATGTTATGACTGATAAAACTCAACATTCACATCACAACATGATAAATAATAAATTATTATTATAATCCATAATTACATGATTCTTCGCATTAGTAACATTAATAACAAAGTAAATAACATATTATATTTATAATACATTGAAATCTTAAGTACTTATTTAATATAATTTGTAGTTTAGCGTAAAATTGAATAAAGTTTTAAATTTAATAATAAAAACAAATTTCAATATACATCCTAGTTGTTTATGTTTTATTAATATCATCTTTAAGAAAGAAAAAGAAAAAATCGACCAAACAAAGCAAACACCAGCTGCTTGAGCATGGCTATTTTATCCGTTCACCGAAACCTCGCACTTTCCCTCTCTCCCTCTCTCTCTCTCTCTCCAGTCCCACAATTTTTATATTCATTTCAATTTCAGCTGAATCCCTCCAGAATTTCCCACAAAATATATCAGTTTCCAAGCCAATTCCCCATTTCACAATTTCTCTCGCTTTAATCTTTCTAATTATTCTAGGTTTCCCTTACAGATCTAGTCCCATTTCAAAGTGTTGAAGTTTTGATGATTCGTTAAATTCTTCAACTCTCCGTAGTCGCCATGGTTGCTCTGCAGCGACTGCCTTCGAGTGTTAGCATGACCGCCGGTAGCTACGGCTCGCTTAAAGATGGTGACTTTGTGACCTCTGATCAGTTCCCAGCTGGGTTGCGAGTTCTAGTTGTTGATGACGATGTTACTTGCTTGAGAATTCTTGAGAAAATGCTTCGCCGATTACACTATCAGGGTTAGTCTTGGCTTAATTGTTCTTGTTTCTTGGTTCTCAGCGTTAAAATTTTCTTTTTGTTTGTTTCTTTCTGTGTTTGCAGTTACCTCGTGTTCACAAGCCACAGTTGCTCTTAATCTTCTAAGGGAGAGAAAAGGGTGTTTTGATGTTGTATTAAGTGATGTTCACATGCCTGATATGGATGGTTTCAAGCTTCTAGAATGCGTTGGGTTGGAAATGGACCTTCCTGTCATTAGTGAGTTGTAGTAGTATTTTTATGTGTCCCTTGTTTGTTTTGGAAATTCATGCGTGCGTGCGGTATGTGTATGTAACGTATTGATTGATTTGCATTTCAGTGATGTCTGCTGACGGAAGAACGAGTGCAGTGATGCGAGGCATAAGACACGGAGCCTGTGATTACCTAATTAAGCCCGTTCGGGACGAAGAGCTGAAGAATATTTGGCAGCATGTTATTAGGAAGAAGTGGACTGGGAATAAAGATCTTGAACATTCTGCTAGCTTGGAGGATAATAATCAACAGAGACAAAGAAATGATGATGCTGATTATTCTTGTTCTGTTAATGAAGGAGCGGATGAGGCTTTAAAAGGTCCAAAAAAGAGAAGCAATACCAAAGAAGAAGATGACGGTGAGGTGGAAAATGATGATCCTACCACAAAGAAACCACGCGTTGTTTGGTCAGTGGAACTCCATCAGCAATTTGTCAGTGCTGTGAACCAACTTGGAATTGATAGTATGGTCTTTGTTGATGTTTTTTTTCATTTTTGTCAATGAACTTAATTTTCAACACTATATATCTGTATATTGTCATTTGTGTGATACCTCTATTTGGTTTGATACTGATTTTAAATTTATTAGTAATGTTTCAGAGGCTGTACCGAAGAGAATTCTTGAACTCATGAATGTACGTGGTTTGACTAGAGAAAATGTTGCAAGTCATTTGCAGGTTTGCCCCTTTGCATGTTTGTGTCTTTCATATCACCTCTTTCATGCTTCATGAATGCACTAAAGGAGATTTTACATGTGGAAATGGTTAAGTCACATTAAATCTCTATAGTATCTATAAAAAGAACTAAACAAATAGTATAGTATGTAGGAATTAAGTAACCAAAATTGAAATAGAAATTGGTGTCAATTAGAAGGATTACTTCTTTTCCCTTTAAGTTTCTACTCAACTATGTTATGTAGGTGAACTTTAAAATTGGTGAAGGGTTATTTATGCCTGGCGATGGGTAAAGATGCCTGGAGAAGTGCTCTTTATGTGCTTGTATAAAAGAAGTTTGAGTGTTATTTACATTTAGACAGGAATGAGGTTGCACAGAGAAATTTTTTCTTCTTACAGGGATTTGGCTATCCCATAAGCCTATAATTAACACATTCAAGATTGAAGGTAAATTGATCTTCCATGTAAAGATCTGCAAATTTTATCTACAGTACCATCAATATGAGCAAGAGAAATGTGATAACAAGTGCAAAGCTATGAAGTTCTTTCAATCCATACCATTTAATTTGAGTAGGCATTTTTGTCTTTCATCTGTTAGCCAGCTCTACGGTGCTATCCTTAATGATCTTTAACTGTCCTTAAGACCACTATTCAAAATGGTACTTCAAAACGAGTTGAACAGGTTAGGATGTGAAATATGTAATCTTTTAGGAAAGCTCCCTTCATGGTGTCCATCATTAGACAATTGTTTCTTTATTCATTTCTTTCTTTTTCATAGAGGTAAGGGATTAAATGTTTTGTCCCTAGTGTTTATTCATTTCTTCCTTTTTCATGAAGATAAAAGGGGTTAAATGTTTTGTGACTGGTGGTTTTAACAATGAGTCATGAAATCAATATTAATAGTGGACAGGTATATGGGCTTGTTTACCTTCAAAACTTTTTATCCTCGAAACTTTTAATACTAATCGTAAAAGCCTTTTTATGAAATCATGGGAAAAGGTTTTAATGGAATCTTTTCTAATAGTTGGGGATGAACATTATTTCCATAAACAAGGTCTGTTGTTGTCATTCACTCATTCTGTTGGCAGAATATATATATATATAATCTATATATATATATATAATCTTTTGGCTATAATTTGCAGAAGTTTAGGCTATATCTGAAGAGATTAAGTGGGGTTGCTCAACCAGGTGGGATATCTAATCCCTTTTTTGGGCATGGAGACTTGAATGCTAAATTCAATTCACTTGGAAGGTTTGATATCCAAGCTTTGGCTGCTTCAGATCAGATTCACCCTCAAACATTACTAGCATTGCACGCAGAGCTTTTAGGCTGCTCAACCAGTAGCTTAGTTACAGCTTCAGATCGATCTGCTCTTATACAACCATCCATTCAGCTTAACAAGAGTACATCTGTTGAACATGGTGCAATCAGCCAGCCATTGGTAAAATGTGAATCCAACAGCTCCAAACATTTCGAGCAAAATATGGCATCAGCTGGGGAAGTTGCATCACGGTTTGGAAGTTGGCCTGCTAATAACCCTGGGGCATTAGGACTCAGCAGCAATGTTGGAATTATTAACAATCGAAACTGTGATACCATAATGGATATAATGCAGCAACAACTGCAGGATCAGATACAACAACAACCACAACAGTCACTGCTGCCTGAGCCTAGTTGCCCCGTTAATGTAGAGCCATCTTACCTTGTGATCCCTTCTCGGTCATTAGCTTGTTCTAGGTCAGGAAATAGTCCTTCCTTAAATCAGAATTGCAGTAACAAGGGTGTTCCTGTCAATTGCAGTCTTTTGTCGCATCAATCAAATCATTCCTTATTGGATATGGAACACATCTTAGATGGGGATATCAAAACCACTGGACTTGCGACTGGATTTTCAGCTCCATGTTCTGTATCTTCTTCGGTCTTGTCTTGCTTTATAAATTACGACAATGGCCCCATTCAGCATGGTCAAAACTCATCAACCAGATCTGCAGCTGGAAGGCAATTACTGGAAGTTGCTCCTAATATGTGTGACATCCAAAGTTTGTATCGATCCAAGTACAATGAAGTGCTTGACCAAGGAATGTTGAGGAATCTGGAATTTGATGGGAATGCTGCTTCCATACCTAGCCGATTTGCAGTTGATGAATTTGGATCACCAATTAGTAACTCAAGCCAGGAAAAACTCAGTATGGAGAATAATGTTAATAAAGTGAAAGAGGAGCCAGGCTTAGAAATTTTAGACACTACAAGAAGAGTAGGTATTCCAGCATTGCCTCAATTTCCTCCAAATGAGCTAATGGGCATTTTCACAGAATAGGTAAATCAGCTGTTGATTCCTTCTATTTTCTTGCCCCAATTTAAATCTCTAGAAGTGGCTTTTATGTAAGCCTGTTTGCTAATGAGAAAACATTACAGTCACATTTTATAATTTAGGAAAAAAATTTTAACAATTTGAAGTAAAGGTTAACACAGGTTATCCAATTTTAATTAATATGAGATAATTATGCATTATTGATCATCTGACCAACTAGCATTGGTTCACCTGGAAGCTATTCACATCATCTTGTTTGGATGATATTAAATCAAGCGCACAAATTTTCAGTGCTTATTACCTTGAATTTCTTGGTCAAAAGCTAAACTTTATTCTGTCACTGACGCATGTTCTTTATGTGCTATCAGTATTGGTTAATGAATAGCCATGTTTACCTTTATAGCATGTTCATGCCTCAGTGATTCACAAAAATCTGAATACCAGTCATTTCATGTTCATAGCTGCCTTTCTAGGCAATTTAAAATGTTAACAAGAAAGAATGTTCTTGTTGTGTAGTTTTTTGTTTGGGAATTGTGAATCCTTTTCCTTCAGTGATGTTTTTGCTATAGTTGGTGGTAATAGTGATGTTATTGTTGTGGGAAAGGTATTTACAAGAGATTACTTGGGTACTTTATAGTGCACTTGTGCGTTTTTTCGTTATTTTCCTTTTGCGTTGCGTTTAGTTTTGTGTGGTAACAATTGATGGTTCATGCATAGTCCATATAAATGTGAGTTATGTTTTATATTTTTGTGGGAGAAGCATTTGATTTGGATGAGCATTGTATGTGACGGAGTTCAGGACAGCTTTCAGATTGAGGGCGAGACATCCCTATATATTTGTCTAATTAGCTCCTCAAAATAGACTTACTAAAAAGATTGGAAAGTTGTACTTTACAAAATGGTACTTTTCTTTGACTTGTTGACCAAGACTGCGTACTATTTTTTGCCCTCGCTTACCTAGACTCATAGTTCTCTAGTTATAGTACTAAACCTTTGAGTACTTTTTAAGTAATGGTCTAACTAAGCTCGTTTAAGTTGCAAAGTCTTGCTGCGTGTGGTTGGTAAATGGAATCACTTTCTAAAATATTCCTTTTGTCTTGAGAAAATATCACAGTTTTGTTTATTTGGATTTATTGATGAGGACCTGTGCCTGTTTAGATTTTGATTACCTTCGGAGTTCAATCTGTGATATTTTGATTCGACTGTAACTTGATGTGAAACATGCATTTCTTTTATTGGAGAGTTTGTTATGTAAGTGCGACTGATCCACTACAGGTTTCTTCATATCGGGTGCAGATTTGCTTCTACTTATTCAATGGCATGGTATTCGTTGGTGATTTAAGTTCAAGTCTGTATTTTTTGTACTTGTTTGCTCCACTCCTAGATGATCATGCACGTTTCTTCTCTGTTGCTGATCATGGTGTTCAGAAGTAAATATTGTGCTTTTCTGTGGATTGCTGGCGGAAAAAGTCTGCATAGGTTCTCCACTACGACGAGATGTCCTTTTGTGCAAGACCAAACGTAATTGAAATCATGTACTAGATGATGATTTCATGCCATCGAAATTGTGTAGTTGTGTATTTATGTAGAGCTCATTGGTTTAGGTTGTACTATATCAGAACAATGTGTATCATTTTATGGTTATTGTCCTGAAATTCTAGTATCATATTAGAAATCATATTTGGGTTGCATATCTAAAGCTTGCTCTCTAATTTCCTTATTTTTATTGTTTATTAAAAATAATTTAATGTTTATTAGAACATATTTATAGCATAATCGTAGTCAATAAGGGTTAATTTGGTTTATATATTTATGTTACATATACACTTTATTTTTAAAATGTAAATGTTAGTTATATATGTACAAATTTCGTGATGAAATATACTATTTTATATAAAATGTTACAAGCAATTATTTATCTCTCTTCAAGTTTGGTTTCTAATTTTTCTCTTTTGATTTAACTTCATATTATCAAATCTCAACATATTAAAGTATGTTGATTAAATTCAAATTAATACAAAGATCAAATTCTCTAATTTTAGATTTAATCTCTTATTAAATAAAATTGGCTTGTCAAATTTCTTATTTTATAATTAGTCACCAATTGAGTGATTTTAGGTTTTCTATTCTTTTAAATTTTGTACTATAAATCAATTTAGATCAACTTGAGTTTTCAATTTTTCACAAGTTTGCAATTAAATACAAAGTGGCTCAAATTAAAATTTTTATTTTATTAAACATTTTCAGTTAAATTGAAAATTTTGAGTCAAAGTAATCAAATTGAATTGAATTGAGCTTTATCAAGTCTAAATGATTTCTAAGACAACTCAAATTATTTTTAAAAAAGAAGTCAAAGAAAATTCAATGAAAGGAGATTTAACTGGATTAGAGACTAGGCCAGTTAATGGTAATTAATAACTATTGATGATAAACTAACTATAAATAAAGTTAACAAATCGTGGTTAGAAGTTGAGTTACTAAAATGAAGACTTAATTGGTGAACAAGTGACTTCAATTGAGAAAAAATAAAAAAAAAGTATTTTTTTAATCGTGAAATGACATATTGTGACTAAAAGGTTAAATAAAACTAATACGTGACATAATTTAATTTTTCTAAGAATCTTGTACCTTTATTGTGACATGTTAGCATAAGCTCGGTTTTGTTTTATTCGATTTTAATTCTTCATATGCTTATCACAAAATTTAACAATGTTTTGTTGGGTTCAATTTTATTTTATTTTTCATTCTTTTAAATAACTACTTTAAATTTGTCTCGAATGATTTTCCATTAACACCATACCATTTATATAAACCTTTATCTCTTTATGTGTCATATTAAGAAGAATGTCACCAAACAAAATTTAACTTCATAAATTTCTCGTTCATTTTGTATTTAAAATCTATTTCAATCCTTATAATTATTTTCAATAACATAATTTCAGTAATAACTAACCTCAACAAATAACTTAAAAGTGACAAATATATTTAGATATCGATATATTTTATGTTTTGATTAAAAAAAAGTAAAACGTAGTTGAAGATCAATTAAAAGTTAGTAATATAACCATCTAATTCATTTAAATATAAAACAATTAGATTCAATTCAAACCAATAATTTAGTATAATTATTTGAAATTATTAATTTGACGATAGTTTAATTAGTTCTTGTAATATTTAAGAGTTACTTTAAATTGTTGTATTAAGGATATTTAATTAGATTGCATGTAATATTTATATTATGTATATTTTTAAAAAATATATTTAAAAAAAGATTTTTTTAATAAAGTTAAAAACTTTAAAAATTTAATAAGTTAAATTAAAATATCTCGTGTATTTTACTTTGTATATTTTCCTTGAACTACATATTACTAAGTCTTTGTTTGGATTGAAGGAAAGCAAGAGAAAAGAAAGGAAGGGAATTACATTTCTCTTACTTTCCATTGTTTGGACAAAAATAAAAAAAAGGAAAGGGAGAGAATGGAGAAGAATAGGAGATAAATTTGTACTAAATTATTTCCCACCAAATTAATAGGAAAGGAAAGAGAAATTCAAGATAAGATAAGTTTAATATAAGTAAATTACCATTGTATCCTTATTAAATCTAACAAGTAAAGACGAACAAGTTCTATAATCAAAAGCATAAAGGTCTTACAAAATTCTCTTACATTCAATTTCTTCTTTTACTTTTGATAAATTAGGAAACAAACAAAAAAGAAAAGAAATTACTTCAATTCTTTCCTACTCTTTTCTCGTCAATATTTTCTTTCTTTTCGTTCGCGAAAAGTAATGATCCCAAGAAAGGCTAAACGTCCGACTTCGTGCAACAAAATGAAAAATATTTGCTACTTTCCGCCTACTGGTACGGGAAAGGGAGTATATTCCCGCCGCTATCAATCAATGGCTAGTCCGAAGACGCTGATGGATCTTCGCCAACCGGCTAAGCGTCTTAAGCTCTCTTCTCTATCAGACCCTTCAAAACCTTTTCATTCCATTACCAATCCTCTCTCCCAACCAGCGCCTTCTTCCTCTTTAACACTTACTGACGACCAAAAATCCCTCATCGAATTCAACAGATTACGCGCCAAATCGAAGCAAAATCTTAATTTCTGCTCTCGGCTAGTGTCCAATTCCAAAGGTATGCCAAAAAGTTCCTACCTTTGATTCTTTCTTGTAGCAGTAGTGGTGGTAGTAGTAGTAGTTGTTTTACGGTTTCATGTTTTTCATCTCTTTAACCGCAGCTCAAGGGGTGGGCTATGTGAAGTTAGAAGAGCTACTGGTCGAAAATACGTGGTTGGAGGCGCTTCAAGGGGAGCTGCAAAAGCCATATGCAAAGAATCTTTGCAAGTTCGTTGAAAACGAAATATCCAATGGGAGTGTTCCAATCTACCCACCGCAAGATTTAGTCTTCAATGCCCTCAACACCACTCCATTTGACAATGTGAAGGCTGTTATCATTGGACAGGATCCTTATCATGGTCCTGGTCAAGCAATGGGCCTGTCTTTTTCTGTCCCCAGTGGAGTTAAACAACCTTCAAGTCTTGTTAACATTTTCAAAGAGCTTCACCAAGACCTTGGATGTTCCATTCCTTCTCATGGAAATTTAGAACGCTGGGCGATTCAGGTAGACAAAGTTTCTTGCTTAGCCAAATGCCCATGTCACTCCGTTTCTGTTATTCTACTATGAAACATACGCCAATACCAGGATAAAAGTTTTATGAACTTGCTAGATTTGTTCAACATTATGGACCCCAGTAGGTTTCAATTTTTGTAGTTTGGTTTTACGTGTGAGTGGTAGATTTCGTGGTGAGTAATTGATTTCCTCATTATTTTTGGGTTTCCCTATGCCTATATAGTTCTGCCTAAAGATGAGTCTTCATAAGTTAAGTAGCCATCTTGTTAATAGGAACAGATTCTAATTTTAAATGTTTATGAACTCAGTCACTTTAGATTAGTTCACGAATATTCAAGCAGCTTTGTTCTGGTTTATATCTATGTGCCAAAAATTGCAGAATAAATAGGGCCTCTGTGCATCTATCAAATCCCAACTGAACTTCTCGTCACAAGAATGCCAAACATGGACTCGATTATCTTCTTTCCCTGCATTTGTCTTTGTCTTGTGTTGTGCAACTTCAGATGAACAAACTTACTGCCTTATAATCACCAGAACTATTAAAATGTGCCCATTTTAGCATTTTCCTCTTCCTTTTGTGATTTCTTTTGTTTTTCTTGAAGATTTTTTTTGTCTTTTCACCTTAATATATGACTCTACAGAGGAGTCTTTGTCTTGTGTCGTGCAACTTGAGAAGAACAAAATTACCGCCTTATAATCACCAGAACTATTGAAATGTTCCCATTTTAGCATTTCCATCTTCCTTTTGTGATTTCTTTTGTTTTTCTTGAAGATTTTTTTGTTTTTTTCCCCTTAATATATGACTGTTACGTATAAAAATGCTATAGCTGTTACACAGCTGTAACGAGTATAAAGATTGTAACTGTTTCTCTCATAAGCAGATTATGAATTAGCTAATGTGTGTGCCCCTCTCTCTCTAAAGTTCTTTGTTCTTCTCTCTACTCTCTCTACTTTCTGGACCCTTCTCTTTCTCCTTCTCTCCTTCTCTCTTTTTTTCTTCATTTTTATTCGCAACAAATGGTATTAGAGCAGTTGATTTTGCGTGGAATCGAAGAAAACATGAAAAGCTTGATGGAAGCACAAATCAGAAGCGAGAAAATGTTTATGGAATTCCAAAGGGGAATGAGAAAATGTTTACGGAATTTCAAAGTAGGAATGAGAAAATGTTTTTGGAAGCTCTAAACAGAACAAAAAAATTGGAGAACAACCTGCTGAAGCTTAAAACTGTGGTGACACAATTTTTGCAGCGACAAGGAGTGGAAGTGGGAGCTACTATTGTAGTTATTTCGGAATTCACGAATCAAAATGAGCAACCCATGCAAGAGAAGGCCTACATAAAGTCTTTGGTCGTAGAGTCCACCCTTCTTATGAATAACAATGACGTCGCCTCGGATGGTTCCTTAGTCGTCCCCTCTCCCAGCGAGCCTGGTAAGATCGAAATGTACTCTCCGACTCTCTACATTGCTTGTATAGCTGGTGGTCTTCTCAGTTGTGGTCTAACCCACATGACAATTACTCCT
This sequence comes from Erythroxylum citrifolium, assembly GCA_026284465.1. Classification (NCBI taxonomy): domain Eukaryota; kingdom Viridiplantae; phylum Streptophyta; class Magnoliopsida; order Malpighiales; family Erythroxylaceae; genus Erythroxylum; species Erythroxylum citrifolium. Next base: position 44,162,133 of record JANKOE010000003.1, read on the forward strand.
CTTGATTTCGTTAAGAGTAACATGCAAATTGACCCTGCAAAGTATAGAAGCATTTTGTCTGGTTTTGGGGTTTTGTTAAATGAGCAAATTGTGAGCTTTGTAGGAGCAATTGCTGGTGATGCTTCGAAAAAGAAGGGTGGTGAAAAGAAAAAACAGATTATTCATTTTTTGTCCATTCTGTAAACCTCCATAACCTTGAGGACAAGGTTTTTTGTTAGGCATCGGTAGAGAGAGAGAGAATGTCAGAGGAAGGACAGTGGGAAGGGGGCGTGAGTCAGCAGCCGAGGTG
>JANKOE010000003.1:44508708-44521069 GCA_026284465.1 Erythroxylum citrifolium
TTTTATCAAATTCTGCCTAAATCAAGCCAGAAAAATTCACAAAGATTTCAGCTCAAAAAGTCAACTCTACTACTATTTATCCCAAAAAGTCAAACTTTCTTAATTCTCCAAATTCTCACACTTTCACTAGTTATTTCTTACTTTTCAACTCCATTTAAAGCAAATTATTTACCATCAATTTCATTTAATAATTTCTAATTTTCAAGAAAAATTCGGGGTCCAACACTAGCTACCCCATCCTTCACCCTGTTAACATTATTGGAGGAATCTTCTATCATATTTAGGTTCTTTAAACCCACAAATGAGTCAAGTTCTTTATTAGAATCTTTAAGTGGATTAGAGAATACATTTGGAAGAGCCACCATCTTCTTCTCATTTGTTTATATATCCTGCCTAGTAAGGGAATAAGATTATTAAACCCTTCATTTATGGGGGAGTTAAGTACTTAAGTAGATTACTACTGGAGTTTGTTCATCCTCCTACATTCCCATAATCTCTTTATATAAATTAATGTTGAAAACCATTCTTTTAGGTTTCCATACCTTATTTTTATTATGAGCCTTTCAGTAGTAGGATAGGTTGATTTTAGTTCTAACCAACTCAAAATCTATATCCAGATTCATCGTATGAAGTGTATCAGGAAGCTCCTCTTCTGTATTGATTTATATACAAATTATAGTGTATCCTATCCTCTCTATCTTCGTAATTTAGGAGAGGAGCATATAGGAAGCTAAGTTCATTAACTATCCAATATTCTAACAAGATGTTAAGAATGTTAACCTATATAACAATTGATTTATCTTTACTCCTATCTAAACTTATACCGAGGCATCATTTTTGAAGGAGGAGCAGCTGACCTGTAATGTATCAAAGACCTTGTTAAATAATACTCAACAAATCTACATCTTTGGAAAACTTAAATATAAAGGTATCATCTTTACAGAGTAGTGGTTTCTTAGCCCCATTTTCCACATTTTGAGCTCTCCTAGTACTGCATATGTGGGAAAGCTAAATGCTTATCAAAAAAATAGCCAACTAATGAAATGGACTAGACCACAACACCATCTTAAAGTAATTCCAAATGGGGTGTCAAAAACCCTTTAATCTTAAAACTTTGGTATTGTTTAAGATTTTGTTTGATTGTATTATACTCCACCAAGTTCCTGTAAGCTTTGGTTCCAATAGGAGAGAATGTTTTATGTTTTTAGCATCTTCAGAAGTGGTATAGGCTAACAAAAGCTTACAAGGCAAGGCAGGGAAATCTTCTCTTATTAAGTTGAGAGCCCAAGTATTGACATGTGTAATCTTTGTTATTAATCCCTCTTGTTAGGAATTAGAAACTCCCTCTATAAATGACAGGGGTAGGGGGAATGACCTTATAGATTTATCCATATGGCAAAAGAACCCTCAGTTTAAGCGCAGCAGGAAGTCTTGCCAAGGAATTATTATAAAAAAAATGTATTTCAAAATTAAAAAGCATGGTTAGAAAGGTGATATGATCATATCCCTACCCTATAGATCTTAAAGCCAAATGCACCTATAATATAGTATAGTGATAGTGAATATCGAGTGTTGATCCCACAGAGACTATAAGTAGTAGTAATTACCTCTTTTCTATTATCTAATCGACAAATTAAGATGATGATTTAGTTTAAATAATAAAACTAATCTAACTTTTAACACAAGCAATGACTAAGAACACAGATCATTTAAAGATTAACCAAATCAAATAGTAGTACTTAGTTAAAGAATCCCTTTGAGACTTTTTAAGCCAGTAACCTTTTATTATACAAATTAGTTAATGATCATTGGATCGTGAAAATCTCTATCATATATTAATATCACTCTCAAGACTATTAACACTTAACCCCATGTTGATTAACTGAAATTTATTTCCAATTAAAATCCCAAAGATTGCATTAACATATTTACAATTCACTATTAGGTTTAACCCTAATATATCAACTTATCTCTATGTTTGCATGCAACTTCTTTCAATTATGGTAGATCTATTCATATAAAAGGATTTCTCAATCTTAAATGTATAAAATCAAACATGACATAGCCCTAGGTGCTCCTTCATTTTATGGTTAGCATTCCTTCAAAAATTGCCAATTTGGGATAAGCTCCTATACCTACAAACACCAAACTATTGCTCCCTATGTATATCGGATAATAAGACCACAGAGCATCTGTTTTTTCAGTGTTCCTTATCTAAAGAAGTGTGGGACAATTTCCTTAACCACTTTCATATCAACTTTCCTCACTTCTCAAACCTTTACTCCATTCCAATCTAGCTCAACCAACCAGAAAACATCCAGAACTGTAACACCTTTTGGTTACCATCTACAACCTATAGGGTGAAAGGAATGCTATAACCTTCAAAGATAAGGCATTGGAGGTGGGAAGCCTAACATCCAAAGTAATCTTTCAAGTTATGGAACATCCTCGTTCAAACACCGAGAGAAGGTAAGAATGGGATGGTTTTATTTCTAACACTTTTGTGCAGGAGGTTTTGTCAGATTTCTTATAGGTGGGCTTTAATCTCACTAAGGCAGAAGGCAACAAATCCAAAGATATACCTGGGTGATGCAGGAGAAGCAGCATGGACAGGATCAAAACTAACTGCTCCTTTACAACAACATAGTACCCATTCCTTGGATGGCACCCGAAAATTTCCCAGAAATGAGGATATGCACGAGACACACTAAGTTGACAGTACACAAGACATACTCACGTTGCAACTCTTCGGATAAGGACTTGGACTGATAGCTTAAGTTGTGATATACATTTTGCTTGTTATGATGGTGGAACAGTTTTGGCTTTACTGGAGAATGGAGATGACATAGATATTTAGTTAGGCAAGGAAACTTGGAAAAAGGTAGAATTGAATATGTTGATTGGGTGTATGGAAAGTAGTATGACATTCGGTCTTGTGAAGCTTTTGGAAACAATGGGTCGTTGATTTGGTAGATATGGCCATGTACATAACGTTTTCCTTTTTATATTAAATTTCTTCTAATTTATCAAAAAAAATCAAACATGACATAATATCTCAGATATATTAATTCAAAAACTAATCAAAGCACATAATTGAATCCAATGAAACAATGATCAAATTGCATTAAATAAAAGATCAAAATAAAAATTCCATCCTAAGGTTCATGATACCTAGGCATTAAATAAATTTATTTCATAAAAATAGAAAACATAACCAAAGATTCAAAAGAAGAAGAATTAAATACAAAATAATTCATTATATCCCTTATGTCTAATACAATCAACTGAAACTTTGATAGAAATATGTTCTTTATTGATCTCTAGATCAATCTTCAATTCTCTGCCACTCTAAAGTTCAAAATTGTGCTTCAAAATCAAACTCTCCATTTGTCCTTCTTTTTTTGTCCTTTTATACTTACAGTGACCATTTCTCCTAAAATCACTTCAAAACTCAATTTTTATGCTGAAACACAGTTTTGAAAACATATATGGGTAGTGGATATGACTGTGTACCATACTTACACAGGCGTGCCTACCTCAACACTAGTGAAAATAACATTTTTTAGCTAGTACATAATTACAGAGACTTATACGGTCCCTTTAATCATCTTGCATGTGTCACACACGAGTGTGTACTCCATCAACACGAGTGTGTCCTTCTAAAATAGCTTCAATTCGTCAATTTTGCCTAACTTCTACTCCTTTTGATTAATGAAGGCAATTAGGACCTGAAAACAAACTAGAAGCAAATTAAGTACCAAAAATAATGTAAAACTTCTAAATAAACAAGAAAAATTCACTAAACATGAGATTAAAAATATAATCTATTAAGCATTTATTATAGGGTAACCAGCCTAGATAGAAAGAAGAGCACCACTCTCTACATTAACTTCCGTAACACTAAGTGGATCATCATGTTAAATAAAAAATTACAACTCTTAACATTAAGAAAAGTAGAAAACAATATCAATGTCATTTAGCTTGACTAAATTAAAATTATTTTTTATTAGAAAAGTAGCTCAGAAGATAATTAGCATGCCATAAAATTTATTTGCTAAAATTTTCTCTCTAAGATGTCCTTATTGAAGCATTAAACTAATAATAATACAACACAAAATTAGAAAAATTATTGCTATAAGACTTAGTTGATGATGGTTCCTAAAAGTCATAATCTGTAAATGGGAGAAATACAATGAACCAAGGAATCACCCACTAAAATTACAACTTAAGAGAAAAATTTTGAAAAAAAAAACTTCTTACAATGCTAGGAATTTGGGATTCCATTTGTATATAATTGGTTAAGCGTTCTTCAATTAAGGGTTTCAAAAAACAATAGGATTAGGAAGATGAACTTTTTTTTTGAATAAATTAGGAAGATGAACATAAAATAAATATTATCTGTTGATTATCAAGCATAAACACATGAACAAAATATAAACACATGAATAAATCTACATTAAGATTAATCAAAGATAATCAGTAGATATAAATATTAGTCATAAATAAAATAAAATCAATTCATATAGAGATAACACTAGATTTCCCTCTTATTTAGACATATGAAAAAATCTACCACTAATAAATCAACAAACATAATAAAGAAACAAAAGATATAAAAAAAATATAAAGGGCTCTAGAGTTGAACTCAATATTTCGAAGTGAGCTCTGAGTTATTGGATAATTTTTTTTTCTCTTTGAAAATAATTGCTTCATGCTCCTTTAGAATTTTCTCTCCCCCTTGGCAACTAGCCCTTTATCTAGAATGAAAGAATATAAAATAACTTTTCAAATTAGGGTTTCCCACATCTATTTATAGTTGTTTACATCAAGTGATACAGTCTAAGACAAGGTTATGGTCCAGACTATAGATCTTTTTGAAATTCAAAATAATAAAGTAAAAAATAGATTTTCCTATTAGCTTTTTATAGCTTATTGAATCATCTTAATAGAAATTTTAATGAGAAAGTTATGACTTCCTTAAAAAGCAATATCAAGTTATTTTTCAAATCTTTATAAAAAGGGACTTTACTAATGCATGACCATGCCTTAGATTGTGGATTTCTCTGCTTCCTTTGGTGATAAGACACTGTATCTAGCATACCTATGCCCTTAAAACAACAATCTTTTTATTTCTCTCATAATAACCACATAAACTAAGGCATGCTTGTGGGTCAAACCATATTTCTCTGCAGATATTCTTCAATGTCATATGGGCTCCCTAAGCTATATTTTAGGTCATTTCTCTTCTTGCACCTAACTAATGATAAACATAGGTTAGCACAAGAGTATGAGCTAGGCTATGTTCAACTAATATTTGTGATTTTATCCATATCATTTCTTTCAATTCTCTCTCGTTCTTGCTAAATCTTACCCCAAGTAACATCTTCAACAATTACCTTAAACATAACATAAATCAATCAAACTATGGTAATTTATACGATAATATAGAAAAATAATTAGTGAAATATAGTTACACTGTATGCTCATTAAATACCTTCAAACTTAAGTTTTGTTTTTCCTTAAGAAAATCAATATCAAAAGATATCGGCTATGCAAGTTAGATTTCAAAGTTTAACAATTAAATCAAAGTGGTCAAGTATTACCATTATTAGTTCAATCAGCTTATAATCAAACACTTAAATCTCTAAACAATATTTCCAACTTATAATTCAATCTTAAACTAACTAAACGATCTTTGAAATTCAGCTCAATTGAAACAAATTCGCCTCATATATGAAGTAGACATAACGAGAGTAAAAAGTCCAAGCTATAAAGTATTTGATAAGTCATAACAAAAATAAACTAACGAAAATTTGTTTTAGTTTTTTATGAATTATAACAAGCATGATTGACTTGTTGAAATGTCATCCCAACCTTTTAACGTGAGGATAAATACCTTTGATTACTCAATTATGTTACAATTTTAACTAGCTACTAGTACTACTCATAACTTCGACCTATTATTTAGATGAAAATTAGTGGAGTAAATATAATATTTCTTAAATTTATTCAAATTTTCTTCACATTATTCACCATCAAAATATACTAATCATTTGCTCATGAAACAGAAACTCAAAATTTAAAATGTGTTAAAATTATGCATTGATTATATCATTCAATCTAAGTGTCCTTCTCAAAATATCCCATTAAGTTTCAACTAAACTACTCATTGGTGACCATATCTATTAACCTAACGCAATCAACTTACATCATAATGTCACTTCTAATGAGTTAACTCAAACATCTCAATCTCCTTGGCTAATTTTCCATAATTTTCTTTTACAATTTAAATGCAAGTAGATTAAATGCTTAAGGTAATCACTACCCCACACTTAATTTGTACATTATCCTTAATGTACACATATATAGAACATAAAATAAACAAAAGTAAGTACATAAAAGGTGGAGAAAGATGAAGTTATTAAGATAGAACTTCTCTAAGATTTCATTCATGATATCAAGATTAAAGATCTACATAGAAAATAAATAACAAAAATATAAATATAAATAAAAGAATAAAACAAAAACACAAAACTAAATTAAAAAAGAAACATATAATATTGAAGGCCCCTACTATTTAATGAACATAAAATGTATAAAAGTAAAGGATTAGATAGCTTAATAATAACCACTTCTTTAGAGACATTTGGCTAGACTTTAATATTAGCAAGTCAAAGAAAAAGACTTGTAACCTTGTACCTTAAGAACTATGCACATGTCACATAAAGGTCTTCTTTCTTTAATATTTGATATCACTCATATCCATGTGTTCTTATTCTCCTATAACAGCCTCTCATCTTGCTTAAAGATACCCTAAAAAATTAATAAACCCTAGTTTCTATCATATTAAAACAATAACAGGGATTATCATAAGAGAGAGAAAAGTTCATATCAATCGATATATTAAACTTCTCCTCGTTGTTCTTCTCTTTTTCCTCAACAACAACCTTTTCTCTCTCAGCTTCTTCCTTAGTTCATCTGTTTTCTCCTACCGCTATCTCATTGTGAATATCATCATATGGTCCTAAGAATTTTCTTATATCATACTTGGAAAGTCTCTAGAATTAATGAGATTTACTATCTATTCCATTGTCAACTCGATGATCTTGTTTAAAGTCTTTATTTGATAAACTCTTTTTGTATTCACTTTATTTATTCTTTCAATGGCTAATTCCAAGGTTGATGTTAGTTCTCATTACTCCCACTTATAATATTCAAGTGGAGTTAGTTCTTGAGTTACATAATATTCATATAGGACATTTAAATGAATGTTCCATTTTTTATCATTTTTGTTTTTATAAGGATGGTTATGAAATTATTGGTAGTTCCTCTAGTAATTAATTTTTTCAATTAGCTCAATGAAGGAATTCTCGACCTTACAGTCATCGCTACTATACTTTTCTTTACACCAATCGTAACATAATGCTTACATAGGTGCTACTGGTATATTCAAACTACTAATTATTAATTCCTTTACTTGAGCTGCCAATGCTCTACCAACATTTTCATATGTATATCTGCTTGTATTTATGCCCTTGCTTATATGATTACCACTAATATTAGGTTATTAACATCTTCTTAATTAGTTATATGACAAATTTTAAAGTTTTCGTATTTATTGTTCCTCTAGTTACTACATCAATCAACTACTTTGTTGCATAGTCTAAACTATCGTAGAAAATATAAACTTATATCTATATAGGAAACCCATAGTATGTCCTCCTTATAAGATCATTATATCTCTCCCATGATTCGTAGATATCTCATTATCATACTACTAATAGGAAGTGATAAATGCTTATTTGACTATATTTATGTACCCATATTTAATGTGTTTTGCTTTTTATTTAATAATTTTATAGTATTTTTGGTACTTAATTAGCTTCAAGTGTATTTGTACGTGATAATTGCGTTCTTGGACCAAAAGTAGAAGAATTTAGATGAAATCTTGGCATAGAATGAAGATTTGAAGCACCTAGGACCTACACAACCATGTACAGTGATTGTGTAAGTCTCTATAAACGTGTGATAACAATATGATTTGATAATTTATTCAACGCAATTTTATTGATTGATGTATTGAGATTTAATTATGCATTTTATTATTGTTCTAATATATTTGAAATATTGGTTCATGATTTGATTTCATATGCTTGAGATTGAGAAATCCTTTTGTGTGAATAGATCTACAATAATTGGAAAGAGTTGCATGCAAACCTAGAGATAAATCAACATAAATCCTCTAGATTAGGGTCAAAGCTAATAGAAGTTCACGAATTGATAATGCAATCTTAGGTGTTTTCAATCAAAAGAGATTTCTATTAATCAACTAATAGATTAGTTATTAATAGTCTTAAGAAATATATTAACATAAGATAAGAATTTCCACACTACAATAATCAATAATTTAATTCCATGATAAAGGGTTAATATTTAAGAATTCTTAGGGGTATTCATCATCTAGGTACTATTTATTTGATATTGACTTTTCTAAGTATTATCTTAGTTTAGTCTATTTAGTTTAATTTTTAATTAAATCCACAATATAATTTGACGATGAGATAATAAGAAAAAAGGCTAGTACTAGTACTTACAATACTCATGGAATCGACCCATACTTGTTTATGCTAGCTACAACTATATTGTACACTCACGATCCTAAAATTGATAAATTCTTATAAGCATAAGAAATTAAGTCAATCAGGAAGAAATTTAGTTCTCAACTTTGTTGTCTTTGTTGGTAGGAAGTACCTTTTAAAGAATTTCTATGCTAATTTGTCTTAAGTAATGATATAAGTTGTAGATAAGGACCTCAACCTCTATTTTTCTCAATCCTATAACAAAAATGGGAATATCCTTAACCTAATAGAGTCATCAACTGCTCCATTATTTTTTAATGAGGCATATCTCTAGAAAATTAGCTATATGATTGTAGGGACCTTCCTTTAGTATTACATTGAACTAGACATAAGATTTTTGGGATCTAAATAATACTTATGATATCTTAAAATTTTTACTGTAATTTCTAGTTTTAAGATGTTTGATCGTGTCCTTATAAGTGACGACTTTACATAGTCAAAAATCTTTTTATAATTTCCCTCTATATTAATAGATTGACTAAACTTGAAACTAAAATAGCACTAAGCTCATATCCATATTTAAAATTATAAAAAAGAAATAAATATACAAAAATATATACAAAAAGAAATAACAAATAATTATTCTCAAGTCTCTTAAAGACCACTTGCTTCCCAAGCAAAATAGCCAAAACTTTTATTTGTTGTCTTTAACCACTAAAGTTTTCTCTATTACAAATATTATTTGTAACTTAGGGCAAGTTCACTTACCACTTGGTAGTAATATAGTAGTAAATCTCACGAGGAAGCAATAGAAATTCAATAAAATCTCCTATTATTACCTAGTCAACTAAATAAAAAGTGATGGTTTTGATGATGGGAAACTAATTCTAAACCTAAATGGGGATGACAAAAGGGCCCGAGTACGGCCCGGCCTAGCCTAATTCAAAGTTAACGGCCCTGTTTGAGCCCGTGCTTAACCCGAGATCGTGTCTGATCTAAGGTCGGATGAGTAATGGCAAAATGACATCAATATGTCTTTTCTTAAAAGAAATAATAATCCTTAGGCCTGGTCGGACCTAAAGTTATGCAAAGTATATAACTACTAATAATAGAACAAAGCACATAATCAAGTGAAGAAAGTGGACATAAATGTCATCTAGATAACAATTCCCCTTACTATCATCATTGTATTAATCGTTTGATTTATTTAGAATGCATTTATCATCTTAACTGACAAGATTTTCTAGATACTAAAATTGTACACTTAAGTTATAATCATTTTCTCCGTAATTGGTTAAATTGTATCTCTACCAAATTTATACCCCTTTAAATACATTAAGATTTTTAAAATTCCATAAAAAGATTTATCTTAGTACCAGAAAGATCACGTAAGTTTTTTTTTCGTATCACTCGTTTAACTCCTATTAGCTAAGTCGTGGTCCACTGGCAAGAAGGTTATTGAAGTGTCCACAAGTACATTTAAATCAGATTTAAATGCTAATATGAGTAAATTCGCATTAAGATTAATAAAAAATAATTCATATTTATAAATCTCAATTCATTAATAAAATCAAATCAATCTATATAAAGATAATGTTAGGGTTTCCTCTTATTAATCAACCACTCATTATATTTAAACCAATAAACATAACAAATAAACAAAATAAATAAAAAAAGAAAGAGCTCTAGAATTAATCTCAATATTTTGATATGAACTGTGAGGTTTTTAGAATGATTTTGATCTTCTTTTCCTTTGAAAACATACTCCATTCTCTTTTAGGTTGTTTCTCTCTCCCTTGATGGTTAACCCTAAGTTTTGAATGAAACAATATGAATAACTTCTAAAATTATGATTTCTCATAGCTATTTATAGTTGCCCACATTAGGCAACACGATTTGGGACACTACTATGAGTTAGACCATGAATCTCTTTGAAACTATAAAAAAAATAGAATATAAAAGTTTTAGATTTCTCTCTTAAGTTTCTATAGCCACTTGAATTATCGCAAAGTGTAGGTAAGAACTTTATGAACAATTTGAGAAGTACTCAACTTATCTTGTAAATCTTTATAGAGAGGGACATGGACTCTAGAATTCTTGTACCTTAGTTCGTGAATCTCTTTGCTTCTTTTAAAGATATGTCATTGGTCCTTAAACCTACTGGTACTCCTAGACTGTGAATTTTCCTGTTTCTTTTCTAATTAGTAGTGACACGATCGTAGCTCAGGTTGCATTGATTTACGAATATTCTTCAACCTCCTAAATTGAAAAACACTTAAAAAGTTCATTTAGGGGCGTGTCCTTCAGTTAAACATAACATCATATTTAAAGAGTGGAAGCCATTTCCCACTCGTTATCACATAATTTGGAAAGTTATAAAAATATTTAAGAGTTAAATTTTTATCTAATATAGAAACATTCATTTTTCATAACATATGGTCGCAGATACGAAGAATAATATTTTCTGGGGGATGTGCATTGACTGGAAAAAAAAAAAAAGTTCTTTATTCTCATAATTAAAATATTGTTGAACGAAGACCCCAAATTTAGGTAGCACTGTTATTATTTAATTATCATACAATACAGATGCTCCACCGAGACATATCAAATAATCTTTAGAACTTATGGAGGGATAGCCAGTGAGGGATTTAAAAATAATAAAACTTTCCACTTTTCAGTAAGATGGGAACCCATACGTTTCAATTTGGTGATAAGTCTGTCAAAAAAGCGCAGTCTGACACGCTGATCATGCATCATCTCTTACATCATCATTAGATCCTCAGTTTCCATTTATTCATAAGTGCACGAAGACTCGATGAATGAGGTAGTTCATGCACATAGGCCTATGCCACACGTGTAACTCGTAGTAAGTGGCACATGGGCATGGGTTAGACGTGGGCTTGGAGAGAGGGGAGCCGAATCTTCTGTGCCATCTACCCAATATCTGTGGCATAGGCCTATGCCACACGTGTAACTCGTAGTAGGTGGCACATGGCCATGGGTTAGACGTGGGCTCGGGGAGAGGGGAGCCGAATCTTCTGGGCCATCTATCCAATATCAACTCGTAGTAGGTAGCACATGGGCATGGGTTAGACGTGGGCTCGAGGAGAAGGGAGCCGAATCTTCTGTGCCATCTACCCAATATCAACCATGTGCCGCTCATCCACAATCACAAATATTTGTGGGGGTACTCAATACCACCCATTTGTGGTTGTGGAGGAGTGTCACAGGGTTGGTATTGAGTAGATGGCACAAAAGATTTGACTCCGGAGAGAGGATAAGTATTACGTTACGTATGGTTAATGTGACCTATATGTTGAGACAGAACAAAACAAAAACTTCTATCAGGGTTGTCAAGAATAGATGTCTATTTATGGTTATTATCTGGAACCAAAAATGAGTTCAACTCAATGCTTTCTTTTCTAGTTTAGTTGATCCCGATTTCGCGTAAATTTCTAACGTTTGCCCCTTAACATAGGTTAAAATTATAAGAATTCCTCTTTATATTCTTTATCTGCCCAGTTTGCTTTTAGGCTTCAAAAGCATACTATATTCTAAAGTTAGAAAATACTTAGAAAAGCAATAAACACATATACGCCCATAGACGAAGCTAGCTGGGGCTTAGTGGGACACTAGGTTTCCTAAAGTTTATAAAAATTAAATATTTTGATTTTTAATATATATATATATATATATATATATATATATATATATATAAGGATAGAGTTATTGAAGTTGGGCCTTCCAAGATTTAAAATCTTAAATATTTAGACCCTCCTATT
>JANKOE010000003.1:44541873-44568361 GCA_026284465.1 Erythroxylum citrifolium
CAGCCCCCTTTTCTAACTAACTCTGACATCACCCTCTTTTTTCCTACGTGAATACACCCTCCATATCCTAGGTTTAGCATTAATGCCCTCAGCCCTAACAAAAACATAATACATCTGTAAAATCTTCAACAAATATATTTGGGACTAAGATGGGGACTACTACATGTTTGAAGCTCTGCATAAAATTTATGCCTTCCTGCAGGAAATTTCAAATTTTACATTCCTTTTCAAGGCTGAAAATAACATACCTCAGCCTCAATCTCATCATAGAGGAAACGCTGCCTCAGAACAACCAAAGCTTGCTGAGCTGAATCATTATAGATATCAAATGGCATCAGAACACTTTCAAGAAGTCCTGCATTTTGTGACTCAAGCACATGATCCACCAGCATCCATGGAAGAGAGCATTCAATTGGAAACTACACATAGGTCAATAGAAATTTCCCCACAAGTGAGGAAAGCATTCAGTGACTAGCAGAAACAAAAGAGTAAAAATGATCAAAGTTCCAAGTTTATTAATTATCACAAACCACAACAAACAGTAGATATGTGAATCTTATACCCAACAATCAGTAGAAGTACAGAAAGAAAAAACATAAGACACAATTAAGTATTATTTCATGTCTTTTACCTGAATAACACGTGAAGACTCCAAGTAAAACTCCCTAAACCATAAGAAACCTAGATCCGTCAAAGTAGCAATAGTCACTGCAAACATGATTACTCCAATGTTAAACTTCATCACAGTGATGATTATGTAAGATTTGGCACAAGGCAAAAAAAGAGGTAGCGAGAGACAAAGAGAAAGATATTACATAATTCTAGTACCAAATAAAACCTAATAACAGGGAGGTGACAGGATGATATAGACTCAGGAAAATAGAAGTATCTTGACCATGAATACAGTACTACTAGCCAAGATGGACAGTCAATAGATTTAGGATTAGTTGTTAAAGAACAAGGCACCAATAAGATAACCAGATACCAAAGACTCGGATCCTGTAGAAAACAGGAATAATGAAACTTAGATATTCGGTAAATGTATTGAGCAGCCAAACAATGCAGAAAACCACATGATTGTTACCGAAATGGCACTTGTACTCGAAAAAGATAGGTAGATTAACAACCAACAAAGTAATCACTGCAGTTAGCGTACATTCATAGAGAAGCCAATCAGCACACTAGGAGCAATTATTTGAAAGAAATGGTCATTTCCATTGATCTAGTAAACACTCTTATTGTAATTAGATGGCATCCTTTGTATACAAACCATATGTTGTGTCAATATTTAGGTTACTAGTCATGTCCATAAGCTGACAAATGCCAAAGTCATGTTAAGGTTACACCAGATCTCTGTAATTGAGTTAGTAAGGAATACAAGTCTCTTGTGGATATGTTATTTTACGAAAAATTTTGCATGAATGTGAATATAGCTGAAACAGATCATTTTCTATCTAATTTGCTCTTGCATCATAGTTGATGATGAAATTGCAAAACAGATGTTAGTTCATTGTATGAACAAAACAGTTTAGTAAATAAACTTACCCGAGTAGTCCAATATATGCAGGAAGAAACTAAGCTTGTAGAAAAAGTTCTCCAACTGCTTCAAATCATTTACTGGGATCTCAGAACCACTATTACCAAAAAGCCCTCCAGGTTTCCTAAGATTACCACCAGATACTACTTCATATATCAGGAACTGCAAGCAATGAACCTGAATACAAAGGGTAAAAATATTTCAGAATCACATTCCCACATGTAGGTATGCAAGTATTGATTGAATCATAGTCTTGAAAGCTCATCTGTTAAAATCATTAACTGCATATTTGACAAACAGTCAACAAATTGAAGATATTGTATATGAGTGCATGTGGGATTCTGAATGCAATATAAATTTGTGTTACAAGTTAAATTCAAATTCCTGCATCTAAGAATTTGACGAAATGCAAGAATGGTTGCATTGATGAATTCTTGCATTAAGACACCCATTGATCATAGTTGTTCTCATAAGCAAACCTATGATTTTAATTTGATACTGGGGGCCATAATGGTTTGAAATTTGCTCAAACAGGTCTAACCATTACTCAAACTAAAAACCAAACATTGTTAATGCACATACCCCATAAGAGTATTGAGTATATCAAACGGCACTATCAAAGAACATACCACCCCATTGTATCTTTTATTAATAATTGCACTAGAATGACGTGGATTTTTGTTAAAAAATTAAAACATATGTGAATAACATTGTCCCTAGTTTTCATTGTATGATGCAAAATCAGTTTGGTATCAAAATTAAGAGATTTCTATCTGATAATGCAAGATATTATTTAACCACACCTTGTCATCGTATTTTCGTAAGGCATTATTCATGAATCATCTTGTATTCATACGCCACAACGAGATGGTGTGACTGAAAGGAAAAATGGTCATCTTACTATTGCCAAAGCACTTCTTTTTCATCACCATCTACAAACAGAAAGATATCAACTAATTGCTAAAACTCACAGAAATTAGGAACTGCAGGCTGCTTGAATTTTGAAGTCAGGACTGTAATGCTAGTATATTATGAAAAAGGGCTTAGAGTTTATAAAAGAAATAAGGGAGGGAAAATCAACCACAAGCTTTAATTTGGTAGAATGGGGAATGGGAGTTCATGGGATAATAAGGACAAAAGGCTTAAATTTAATTTATTCTAGGTTTTATTTATTAGATAAGGAGTAATAATAAGATAGATATAGTGGTCTAGTTTGTTTAGGACTTAAGCTTATTTAATATTAGAGAATCCTACTCAATAGAGTAGGGTCCAATTTTATTTTGGATATCTTAGTAGGGAATACCTTTACTAGGATAATGGTTTTAAGGTAGGACATGTCAGGAACTCTAAAGGAAATTCTAGAAACAAAACAATGGATGAAAATCTGGTGTTCCACAAGATTGGAAATGGAAAAAACACGTCTTTTTAGTATGATAAATGGAACTGTAAAGGTCCCCCTATATAAGGTAGAGGAGGTACAGCCCTTGAAATTGGTGGTGAACCCAGAAACTAAAGTAAGTATGATAATTAGTAATAATCAGTGGCTTTGGCCCTTCCATAATAATAGAAATGTCAGCCTCAGAATGGAAGAGTTGCCAAGATGCTAGGAAAGAGAGCAAGATGAAATTCAGTGGCTAACAGATAACTCAAGTTCAACACAAAAGCCTGCAAAACACTTTTACAAACAACACAGAGCATAAAGTAGGTGTGGGCAGCCTTAGGATGGGATAGTGACATCAATCCAGCTCACCCATTCATCTTATGGATAGGGAGCAATGGAGGGTTGCTTACAAGAGATAAGATCAAGTTCTCCATTAACACTTTGAACTTTGAGTTATGTAATACTAAACTGGAGAATCTGGAACAACTGATGATTAGATGCAAGTTTACCAGACAAGTCTGGGGCCGGATACAGCTTATTCTCAACATGGACAAACCAATGGATTCTTGGAGTGAAACTATTACTTGGCTGGGGAAACTTAGATTACATAATGCAGCTGATCTCAAAGCAATCAAGTTAAGTTAGGCAGCCTTAGTGTACTACACATGGAAAGAGCGTAATTGCAGAGTTTTCAAACAAGAAAGTAGAAGCAGTGAGCTGGTTTTTCAGGACATTTTCCTCCACTGCAGATTGGCCATGTTAGCAAGCTGAATAGCTAGAAATTTGACAAGCAGCATGAAGAGCAGATGGGGATTGGAGTAATACTGGTTTATGTGGTCACAAGTGTCCCTTTGATTTCAAGATATAGACAGTAACTAGGAACCATAACGCTCCATAATCTAGATCTTTTGGATAATTCTAGCTTTTTGTACTCTAGACTGTATATATATTTATATAATGAAATCTGTTAATTTTCGAGAAAAACATAAAGAACTTCTGTATATATGTGTACTCTGCCCTTCAATAAAGCAAGCCTGAATATCCAGCAACCAACAACCTAAAATTCCAGCCATACCAAACTTAAAATTCCAGTCATATCAAACCTAAAATTCCAGCAACCTAAACGGATATTCCAAGCCTGAAATTCCAGCAGCCAAAATCTTATAAATGTTGTGACTTCTAACTGCTAACTTGGTATCTCTTCTATTCATCACACATCAATTTGGTCTTAGAACTTTGTTTTACAATGGCTACACATAGCAAAAGGGAATATAGAAGACTACTCAGTGAGCAAAAGCGAGATGAAATAGTTCTGAAAATTATCAGCAATTTGGACTTCAACAACCTTCAATCAAAATGTGCTCTAAGAGCTAGTCCAAAAAATAACATTGAACAGCAAGATACACTTGATGTTGCAGGTGAAGAAAATGAAATCCAAGACGAAGAGGCTGAAATTAATCAATAGCAAGTGGGATTAAGGAATCAACGCCTAACGAGAGGTCCAAGAAAAAGAAACCAACAAGTAACCAAAATTTTACAATTTTTGTGACTTCTAGCTACTAATTTGGATCTCTTTTATTCATCCTACATCAATATATTGCTGTAATTTAAAGTTTGGGTAGAATTTTTGTGAAGTAAAAAAGCAATGGGTACTTCTAGGAATCACTCTTAAGATAAGAAACTAGGAATCACTTGTAAGTCTCATAATCACTCTTAGAAGAAAGAGTAACACCTTCTAATTGAAAACTCAAAGTTTGTAGAGAAAATTCAAGCTTCCTTTATTGAAAGGTTGATTATATATATTGAAAAGTTCTAGATACACAATCCTAGTGAAATAGGAAAACCCATTAAACTTCCAAAACAAGAATAGAGTCATATTAATTAAGAATACTTATTATAACACTAATAAGGATAATAAATTGAACAAAGAGGACAAAGTAATTCTTTCCTAATCTTTTCTGACCTTTAGTAAATAGTATACAATCTTAAGCCTCTCCTATTAGCACTTCTTTTAATGCGTTAATGGTGTGATTCCAAAACTAGATCACTTGGTGGTAGGTGCTAAACAAGTATAAGCAGAAAGATTTTTCCAATCAATTTTACAGTGTTCATGCAAAGAACGATAATTCTACAATTGTTTGTGTCACATATGTGTGTGCGAGAGAGAGATGAAGAGTGTGGATAAGGGTTAAAAGCGCAATAAATAGGGGGGGAACCTGTGCAGCTGTTGGTGCAACCGGCCTTGGATAAAAGAAGTTCCCCCTGCCTTCTTCACCACCAAGTGACTGTAACTCTGAATCTGCCTTGTTTGTGTTTGCCATCCAGTCAGCTGAGAGAGTCCGCATATCAGAAAGAATCCTGAAAGTTAGCAATTTTTACTTTAATGCATAAGTAATTTGACACATTCAGAGTAATTAATACGGAACAAGCACTTTCTTAATTGTATTGACTAACCACATCACCTTAGAATGATCTTTTTTTTTCAAACACAAAAGAGCAATCACTAGTTGTTCATGGCTTTAGCTCTTAAACTTCCTATTTTTAGGTAGGCTTGGCAAAAAAGCGAAAGCCCAAGCCAGGCCCAGCATAAAATCGACAAGAAAAGCCTGATTTGATCAAGCTTTGGGTTAGGTTAGGTCCAAATTTGAGCTTCAAACTTGGGGGACCCTGACCCATCCTGACCGAACTCAACTGAAATTTGGCCCAAAAAGCCCGAGCCTGATCAAGCTTTGCGTCAGACCGACCCATTGCCAACCCTATCAATTTTAGAATATTTTATGCCCGTCCTTGTTAGTATGGCACATTTAAATTCTAAAAGTATGCAGTTAAAACAGATAAAAGATAGAGGAGAGCTTATAAAAAGGTTTGTAAATGCATGCAGAAGGTGCTAGTTTGGATAGTGAGAAGACACTGGAATTCTAGGATTGTGTGATTTGGACATAACACCATAGGATCTCAAGTCAAGCAAGGTAAATTTATAAGTATCCAAGGAAATAACAAAATTAAGGATTCACGGGGTCCAATGGGCCAAACTAGGCTACACAACCAGTGATTGCCTTCCCCTTCCTCATTGAACCAAATCAAGAAAGATATTTTAGTTTAGTTGTTGCAGAAAAAAAATCTCCACTGATGTTCAAAATAAACCAATCCTTAATTACAAGGATAACAACATTATAGCCCCTCCAGATTATTAAAAGAATAACCATAATGCTTTAATCATAGACATAATTAACAAATATCATAGGTTTTTCTTATTCCGATATGAAAATATTTTTTGTGCAAGAGTCTGACTAAAGATCCAATATTTTAGACTTAAAGTTTACCTTGAAAGGTCCTCCTCCTTCCTAAAGTTAGTTCCTAGAAGAATAATAGTAATGCCTTAATTATAGACATAATTGGTAACAGATATCATCACTTCTTTTATTCCAATATGAAAATATTTTTGTGCAACAGAAATAGCGGAATCTGACTAAAGATCTAACCTTTCGAACTTAAAGTTTACCTTGAAAGGTCCTTCTTCTTCCTAAAGGTAGTCCTCAGCATAGTGGCTAAAGTGTTTTGCACAAAATCTTGGACCTCAGCATGAATTGTTTCCCACAAGGCATCAGCTACCAATGTGTCACAACGATGCATCATTGATCCAACACTCTTTATGTAGCCAACAAGTTCAACCAGTGCTTTCCTTTCTTCAGAGCTATAATTATATCGCACCACCTACAAGAGAATTTAGTTAAATATCCAGTCATGCAAGTAACATCACAGCTATAGTGTACGTGTAAGCTAACAAAAGGCAATTTATTATGCAATCTATTCAGGCAGCTTTACATATAAACATTTTAGTTTGTCCTTCAAAGAAAAGCAAAATCCAACCTTGGAAAGGTATTGGGATTTAAATGTGTAGACAACAGAACCAAAAAAAAAACGAATACATAGGATAAAACCTTTTCATAATCCGATAAAGATGATGTTCCATTTGATTCTAAAGGTACTCCATCTTTGCAAGGTCGTGAAAATTTCCAGGCACATTGTTCCCAAATGCGTGCAGTCCATTTGCTTAAAAGTTGAAAACCTTCAACAACCATGTCATACATGCTTCCCTTGATTTCCTTACACCAATCTATATCTATGCCATCCAGTGACTTGAGCAATAACATCTGTTTAAATGAGTTCAAAAGGCAATAAAATAAATAAACCAATAAAATATGGTTAGAAATCTAGCAAAGAAATTGGTGCAGCACCTGATTCAAGGATGAAGCAAACCGAAGTGCAAAATCATCATGCTCAGCACGGATAGCTCCTATGTGATTGATAATCAGATAATGTCTCTGATAAGTATGATATGTTAAGGCTTCAATGACAACAAAATAGACAAAAGTTAGGCATTCATATCTACAGACTTTCATAAAGAACCCAAAGAAGAGAACCCCTTTCATTCTCATTATTATTCATTGTTAGATAATTCCTAGTTAATTATCTTGATGTAATCATTAAGCTAGAAGAATGAAGATTCAAAAAAATTTTCTCCATGAACAGCTGCTTATAGTGCACATATCCATCAAAACCATTCATACAGAAAACCTCACATTCAAGTACATTAGTGTCATCAGGAAAAGGATTTAAGTGCATGGAAGGTGAATATTAAAAAGCTTTACCAAAATTTCATGGTAGATAATAGGCAACCAAAAGCTGCATAAAGTCCCATAGTGGTAATAACAAACAAAGACTCAATACAGCATTCAGAATGTGTCCAGTAAATGTGCAAACAGTGCCTTTTATATCAATGGGAACCACATGGAATGACTGATCAAACAATAAAGGTCACATTTATACAATAACATTGCATACCTAGATCCTATATTGAAACAAGATAAGAAAGATCAGGGAAAAATAATTGCAATAAGTGAGCAAGGTGTGGAACTTAGGAAATTTTGTGAGCACACTGTAGCTTTGATAATAAAAAATCTAGAAAAATTAAAAGGAAGCAAAAAGAAGATGATTGTTCCAATGGATATTGCCAACGATAATTATAAAAAAAGAACGAGATAAAAGCAATCCACCCGGATAAAAGTTTTTTCATTTGTGAAGGATCTAGTCAAAGTTTCAAGGATAAAAAGGATGCACTCTTCTGTGTCATTTATGAAATACATAAAGAAAAGGAAGATTAATATAAGGATATTCTTGTGCTTCCTTGGGTGGGAGTTCATGAGGTGATGGCAAGGTGAGAAGACGAGTTTGTGAAGAGAACTTTTGAAAGTAAACAGACAATTCCTTCATAATTGCAGCAGGGGAAAGATGAAGATCTGGAAATGCAGGAATCACAGGATCATTCTGCCACCAAAGGATATACTTACGCAATTTTAGAGCTAACTTTAGAAAACTATAAAAGACAAGAATACAAAAATCTCCAAACCTTAAAAATATTGATTAATCTGTTGATTTTGACCCTCTTGTACAATGATTCACTGTCCTTTTCTGATGATGTTGCTAAGACAACAAGAACAGGTAACACTCGCAAAAGAATGTGCCTTTCAGGAAATAGAAGTGCAAAATCCAGCTCCAAAGATTCAACAGTAAAAACTATGAGAACCTGAAGAATATCTTCTACACTGTTTTGAGTCAAGGACCTCCAGTGGAAATGACAATAAAGAAACATCAACTGAAGCTTCCATTAAAAAGCAAAAGGCATTATGTCAACACAAATAATGCAACACACCTCTGGACAACTTAGTTAAGCCTACTCTTCTCTTAGCTGCTGCTTAGATTTCGATATGACCATCCCAAATACTGCCCTCATATTTTATTCTCAGCAGTGCATTCATCTGTTTTTATTCATTTCTCATGTTTACGAAATGCACTTTATTGTTTAGATTTCAGCTGCAAACTTCCATCAGACATGTTATATTCTAATTTCCCAAAGGTGGATTGCTTTTTCAAGTGAGAAGACAGCATCAGCTGAAACTTTTGTATGCAAGGCAATATTTGATAGCCAGAAAAAAAAAAAGCACACTAGTTTTTCTACGTGAATGTAAATGATCTAATATAAAAAGTCAGGATACTTGTTCACACGAAACATCTCAACATGTAAGTTCAATAAGATCGCCCACCTTGTGCTTAAGAAGATCTGCAGAACAATTTAGTTACAGAAGAGCATATGTCAAATAAAAATAATGTCCCACACAAAATGACACTTAATCAAACAGAAAGAAAATTGATGTGGAGAAAAGATAAAGTTGAAAAATACATTAGTCACGACACTAAAATGCTATTCACATGAAAAAAAAAAAACCTCAATCACACACCTGCAAATCATCCAACTCTTCTCTCATTGAATCAATATCTTGCCAATGAACACTGACTTGTGTGAACGTTCTAACAAATGGGTAGAAGTATAAGAGAATCAAATTAATAGCTTAAAGAAATTGAGCAAATAACAATCGAAAGATTTGAAAAGCTAATGACAAGGTTCTAGAAGCATGGAGGAGTCAATAGTATTAGTACTTTGAAAAAAAGAGTATAGAACTAGACAGAAAGGAAAGAAGCTAGATATACAACATCAAACAGGCAAGATGAGCTGGGTAAAAACTGATAGTTCTAACATGCATGTTAGAACTTTTCAAGAATTTGTTAAAATTATTCTTTGATTTACCATAATCAAAATTACTAGAGTAGTTCTTAATAATGATGATATTATTCTACATAACAAGAGATACTATCACCAAATATGTAGATTATCCTTTCCAAAATAGGGATCTCATGTACTATGTAACGAGATAGATGTAGTTGATTATGGATTTTGCGTCAATAGCTGTATTAGGAAATTGAAAGTTAAAATACCTCTTATACCAAGAGAAGTCATTAGGTATGCTAGCTTTAGCATTTTTAAGATGATCAAGTTGTACCAGAACATCAAGCAACTTCAACATTGACCTGAAACAAAGATTAAAGTAAGGAAACAAGTATCAATTACTAATCTTAAGATCTCTTACAAATGACATTCTTTTCACATTAGTGAGATAAATTTCAAAACTTAAATATATAAAAAAACGAGTATAAAAACATTATGATTGGCTTAAGGGAATGAAATGGGAAAGGAAAAAAGGAAAAAAGCTAGCACAAACCAGAGATGAGTAATTGTAGGGCCATTAATGCGTCTCTCAGGCCTAGAAAATCGTTGCATATCAGCTGCCAACTGCAATAACAATGGTTATGAGTATATGAAAAATTGTGCAGCTATAAGTGAGGCTTAGAAATATTAAAGAAAGAAACTTACTTTTGAAGAAGCTGATGATTGCCATCGTTGAATTTCACGCAAACGACTCATCTCCAAGTCCAAAACTTGATATGTTTCCAAGTACAAGTCAGCTTGACTGTGCTTCATGGAATCAGGAAGCTGCCACATAACAAAAAGTATAAGATATGCGTATGCCCCATCAAAACAGACTGGACAACCATGAAAATACAGATTTTTATCCTGTAATTTTATTCGATAGGACTTCGCTCTTCCATGAATTGAGTTTACTAATCTAAAGCTGCTGAAGCTTAACTGGCGCTTCACTCATACACAAAATGGGATAATTTCAAGAAATTTGATCAACCCAAAAACATAAATTATGGCTAAGGTTTATCTTACTAACTCCTAGACACCCTCTCACAGAAAACCATTGGGCTGGTGGAAAAAGCATTGCTGATATTCAATTTGGGAGAAGATAAGTAATATAACGTCATAAAGCCTTTATTTGACCCGATAGCCGAAGCTAAGAGTAAGACCCAAGACTTCATTATTGCACTCTAAGACACAGCATATGAAACTTCCAATTTCCTTTACCAAAAGTTCCATTACTAATTATTTAACACATTAAATCATCCTGGGAAATTTGGTTTAAACGCTGTATGTACAGGACTATCCATATAAGATCTATTCTCGGACAGAACTTGAGAGTTAAATGCTTGTATATAGGAGCATAGCTGTGTAAGTAAGAGTGCATCAAATCCAACACACATAAAAGAATGTGAACCATTGAAGGTCAGAGCAGCATATCATCATATCAATCTTTATTAGCCCTGATTTAAACTCAATGCTTGCACTTTATTCATTCTGCTTGTCCACATTTCAAGGCATATGAAGCTTGATTAACAAAGCTTAAACATAAATGCGATTATTTTCCAGGCTGATACTCCACTTGTGCTCAAGATATGCCTTCATAACTTTTCTTAAGCTTAGCATGACCAATTTCTCAACTACAAATTGCTAGTGTGATAAGCCAATATTGATTGTCCATAAAACTTCTATCTGTTGATCGTTTGTACTCATTATCAATCTAATCCAAATTTTCTTTAATTCGATATTTTTTCATATTTTATGAAGGATATATCAGATGTTTATCATATTTGTCAAACTTATTCACAACCTAGTCCAAATGTGTCAACGAGGAATAAGCTATTTAGTATACAAAAATGTGTTTTTCAAATAGATAATGTTGGCAAAACTACCAAAACAAACAAAGATGCCGAAAGGTCTCCTCGGTCAGAGGAAAATATGAGGGGTCTGCTGACCTGCCAGCATCTAGATGAACAGATAAGAAAGTCACATGAACTTATAATCAAAGACATCTAAGAGAAGAAGAAAGTTCCTGGATTAATTTCCAACTTTGAAATCATGTTATTAGTAGTGTTGTAAATATCAAATAACACAAAAATACACCTGAGGAAGAGCTTTAACACAACTGCGATAAGTATAAAGCACGGAAGCCATCTCCTTTCCCTCTTGGATGAGCGCATTCTGCAGAATTGGCCATTGGGAAAATATCAAATGAATAGTCATAGAGGGAAGAGACTGAAATAGACTGGAGTAAAGAAAAAATATCTGAGGGCCAGTACTTAAGTTGTATAACCACTAAGGAGTGTTTAAGTAATTAGTTCAGATGTAGAAAGTAATAATGTTGTCTGCTTGAAAAAAAAAAGAATTAAGAAGCAAATGCATACCAGCTGATTGAGAGCTTTTGTGTCTTCCGATAGTGACAAGCGGTATGCAGAAACATCGGTATATTCTACATAATGAGTAAATTCCATTTATCAAATGGGACACTATCTGAAATGTTTATAAGTTTGAGTGTAGGTTCATGTGTATGTGACTATGTGTTGAACGAATAGAGTAGAAGAGGGTAAAATTAGTAAATATTATCAGTCAAATTGACTCCCTCATTTAACCTCTCGTTCATTATGCCACCCCAGTGCAAAATGTAACTTCAAATGGAATACAAGTCTTCCAAGTGGATTTCCGAGGAAAATAGAAACGCAGGTTCCAGAAAATATGATGAAAAGGAAAAACAAGTCCTTTCAAGTTTATAAAGAAATGAAAAATAATGTACAACAGATTTCAGATGATGCAGAACAAGGAAAGGAAATGCAAGTCAACTTCTTTGGTTTAGATTAGCAGCCCGAAAATAATGTTCAGACCTGTTTATGTTAAAGGGAAAAAGAAGAATATAACAATCACAAAGCATACCAACTGGACTGTTGGTTGCCCCTCTATCAGTCGACACCAGAAAGGCCGGTCCTTGCACCTCTGGTTGCTCATCCTTTCACAAAAAGAAGAACATTATCAAGAAGAAAAGGAGATCTTTTTTTATCAAAACAGCCCCAGAAAATAAATGTCAAACTAAGAAACATCCAGTAGAGAATTCCGCACAAGAAAAAAAAAAGAAATCTGAAAATGATCGTGAACAGCGACATCGTTCCAAAATCTAATGAAATAAATCACCAAAACGGTCTCAATTGAACCCAAACTGAGCAGAACTTTCCTAAGTTATTTCAGTAGAAAAGGAAACAAAGAAAGGGCACCTCAAGAGAGAATGTGGAGAGAGCTGCAATGGCTTCTTCCACTGGAACTGCCATGGAGGCCTTTGTCTTCAATGTTCACGGAGGAGCTGTCTGTCTGTCAGAGTCTGGTGTTGGAGTGAAATAAAAAACATCGGCATTTGTCTGCTAATCAGAGGAATTGATCTTCTTTTTAAAAAATATAAAAATGGCTTTAGATGGGTCGGACTCGGACTCAGACTTGGATTCTTTGTCTGAAACCCGTATTACTCGGATCTTCGTTCTATGAAACTGGACATGTTTGATTCGATTGTATTATGCCGCAATGCCATTGACAGATCCACTAAACTTAATCTTAATTTTAATTTTAATTTTAATTTTTTTATTATTATTTTATTTTAATATATTAAAAAATTTCTAAATAAGCTTTTATCATTGTTGTTGTTCGTGAGAAGTTAGGATTTTGGTTCATTGAAAATCTTTAAATATTTAACTTAATCTTTAAATATTTAACTTAATCTATGTATCAATTATTAAAAAATTTGAAACAGTCTCTCTATTAGTTAAAAATAAGGTTGCGTACTATTAAACTTTTTTTGACAAAATTTCTACTAGTTATTATTATCATGTACCAAAACAAATAAATATAAATATCAAGATTTTTTATTGTATCATCAAATGTTTCTAAGAATTTTGTTTAAATATTAAAATAAAATTTTCATGCAAATACACAAAAATAAATAAATTGTATTCAATTAAAAGATCTGCAAAAATGAATTGAAGATTATTTACTTTTTTTCTCAGTCATTTACAATTTTAGATCAATGTAGCTCGTACAAAACGACCTAATTTTTGCAAAATGAAAAATTAAAGCTTATATTTGGTTTGCCTTAGAATTCACACAACAGTAACACGGCATGACCATGACATTTTTCCAGAACGATCCCATTCGATATCAATTTCGTAAAGAAAATTGAAGAGGGGTGGGGTGGGGTAGGGTTTGGTAGGGCTTGCTCACTTGTGGATCCTACAGATAACAACCAGGTACTGTTATATCATAATAATAATAATACCATGCCCACTCAATTTCCCAACCTTTATTATGTTGACTTCAAAGCCAAGTCTAGCCTCACTATCATGCAAAAGCATTGTTCCCCAAACAAAGTTGGTCTCAACACTATAGGAGCCTTTTTTTTGGGCATAAATAATTTGTTTCATTGTTATTATTAGTTTAATTGTACTTTAACAATTAATAATAATAATATATATATATATACAGGAAGTAGGTGGGGCCAGTAACCCCCAACCTCCAAAATTATTAAATAATTATATATATATATATATACATGTATATATATATTAGGACGGGGTTATTTAGAGGTTAGTAGTGTACTGGACCCCTAAAATTTAAAAAATTAAATATTTGAGCCCCTATCTTAAATTCCTGGTTCCGTCACTGTATATATGAAAGACAAAATTAATATATTAAAATATTTTATTTTTATTTCATGATATAAAATTTTCATAGAAGAGAAATCAACAAGAGGCATGACACAATTACAGGAAGTCGTACCAAAGCAAGAACTAAACAGCTTTTGTAGGGGAAGTATAGAAAGTTTGTTGCCCAAAAATCGTAAGGATAAGCTTAAACAAAAAAAGATGGAGACAAAGGTGACCCTCAAACAAAGTAGCAACAAGGAGAGCCAGAATGTATAGCAAGGATAAAGAAGAGTGTTCAACGGGTGAAATAATGATTGATACCTAAGAACTATAGGTAGGATCTGTAAAGGTGATGTTTTAGTGTATGTATCCATATCAATCAGAATATATTTAATGAATTCAATTGATTTCAATAATCTTATTTTTATTAAACAATTAAAAATATTATTTTAATTTTAAATACACTAAAGTGGGAGAAAAATATGAATTTGTTGTTATCCTTAATTATTCACTACTTGTAATACAAAAAAAAAGCTCACATGGGAATCAGACTTGTGCCATTTAAGCAAATCATTTGGATCAGTGGCACAAATCTCGAACTCAAAGGTTATGTATCGTTATGGAAAGGAAAATGGGTCTTGACCCTACTTAAGTGATTATTTTATTATTTTAAAATTTTATTTAAAGCAATGCAATTATCCGATACTAACTCCAGTACTACAAATATTGATCCAATTGTTTGGACACTGATACAATGATTTTACCGTCGTTGTGGCAGCAGTAAGGCTAATCCAGAAAGACCCGTTATTAACTTGATCATTAGAATTACGTGGACAACGTATCCCTTAGCTTGTAAAACAAAGGAAAAAATACAGAGCTGCCCATACAAGCAGCATAACAAAATTGCTCATGCTTATACCGGTCCTATTTGACAAACAGCTAATAAGCATGTCTTATTTGACAAACAACTAATTGCATTAACTGTTAGTTAATTCTATCAGAAGATTTGACCAATAAATTGCATTAACTGTTTGTTAGAGATGTTTGATAAAATTAACTTTTTAGTATTAACTATTTATGTATAAAATGACTTATAAAGATATGAATTTAAAAAATTTATAAGGGTATAAATATTATATATCTTAATATTTTGTTGAATATTTTTATAAGAATTTAAATTTCAAATATTTAATTCTACAAAAATTAAGTTTATAATTTTAATAAAAACATAGAACATATAATAATAATAATAATAATAATAATAATAATAATAATTTATTAGTTATTATTATTATTATTATTATATAATTGATTCAATTAATTAAACAATTAAGTTTTTATATTTAATATGATTTGTTTTAATATTATTTATATTATAGATAAATTATCGTATCAAATTTTCTAAAATCAAAATAAGTTAATATTAAGTTTAGATTTGAAATATAATACATTTCAATTTAAGTTACTAACCTTTTGCTAAAAAAATAAGAAGTAATATATATCACAAAATATTGCATTTTTTTATTTTTATATAGAACTAAATTATTAAATATAAAAAATTGAAAAATCAATATTAAATTACCTAAAAGGCTCGAAGAAAAAGGTCAAAATCAACATTAAACAAACAAAATTTCAGCTTATTGCTTGAAAAGCTCCTACAGATAAACTTATCCAAAATAAGCTGATTGGGTTGGTTAACCCTAATAATTTTTTTATAAAGTTAACAAGTTAAAATAGATTCATCAGTTAAAAAAGAACTTATCAGCTCTTCACCAAACACGGTTATCATCTGTTTACTGTTTTCCCAGTTCATTACACGTCGCATCCGCGTCCCAGTTTTCGTGTATATTTTCCTGATGCTCAAGTGCAAACACAATCCCAGATTTTGATGCCTTAAGGCGCAACGACATTCCGGGTGTGGCGTAACGATCTGGACACTGCCTAGAGTGAGATTTGATGACATAAACCTGTCGGTGAAAATGTGAACCACTTGCATCTGTACAAAAAGACTCCATGAAGCTTCACGGTTTGTAACTTACAATTTGAGTGCACAGAAGCAATTCATGAATTTGCAGTTGCAGCTATGATGATGTCTCATCAACAGTGTTGTCGGACTCTTGTCTAGCAGAAATCACCCGGTCCAGGGTTTGGTCTGGGACTGTTATTCCGGTAGTCTCCAGGTCTGCCACTATTGCAATTGCAGCATCTAATTCCCCAAGGTCGAGACACAAAGAGATTACTTCATCATACAGAGGACTGCAGTGAAAGACACTAATTAGTTTACATAAGCGAATACTTCGAAACACCACTAGTTTATAGCAAACTCAAGTTTCATTACAACAAGCTTCTACAATTACAATATTAGGTGGGAGCTCACTCGACGGCCTTTTTTATTTTAGCATATAAGCTACAGAACCTTACCTCCCATATTTATAACCTAGGCTATGTGTGGTCTGCAATATCTTCAAAAAGGTTGAAGGCATAGGGGCCCTTATAGCAGCACGCAGTATCATGGCACAATCACCGATTGTAGGTGTTCCCCCCAAATCTATGACCTGAAACACAATTTAGAGTATCCTTGAGCCTGTATGTGACAACAGAAACCATAACCCCAGCATACAATATTAAATTCACCATTTGTGAAAAGGTCCGTACCAACCACAAGTTAGTACACAACGGGAAAGCATTATCGAGTTCACAAGCCTGAAAACAAACAAGAAAGGTATAGCAACTTGCCTTCAGCAATACTTTAATTGCCAAATCAACTTCCCATTCTTGTGACCATCTCTGCGGGCACCTGTTCTTTAATTCTTTCTCCCATGTCCAGCCCCAAACATCAGCTATCGTATACATATCATCTACATCAAAAACTTTCCTTTCTCTCAGCTCCTTAAATGCCTCAATTAAATCTTCAGGAAGCCAGTCATCGTCGTCATCATCCTAAATATCCATACACATAACATCGATGTCATTGTTATCGCCATTAAGTGAACCAGATTGCCCAATAATTTTTTGTTTAAACGTGTAACTAAACCAAACATTGTATGTGGCATTCACAAATTTTCTTGTTAAGAAAAAGATTACTAGGATATAACGTGCTTTAGACTTCTACTGATAAAAACCCTAGAGTATATAACATAACAAAGTAAGATGACTCAGAACTAGGAATCAATTGATGAAAATGATGTGAGATAAATTCCCATATATTGACGAAAATGATATGAGACAAATTCCCATACCTCCACTGATACTCGGGCAGCTCTCCTTCTTGATCTTTTGGATCTCCTAGCTGTTTGATCAGAATCTTTCAACAATTGAACTCCAATCATTTGAAGAGGTTTCTTAGCCTCCACTTCTTTGGCCTTAACTACTTCTCCATCTGGGCTCTCAGTTGGTTCTGGTTCCACTTCTTCCTCTTCATCAGCTTCCTCATCTTCAGCCTCTTTCCCAGTATCATCTTCATCATCAACATCATCCGCCACATCCACAACTTCTAATTTACCTGCATCCATGGGCTTGACACGGTCACCATTCAAGCCCTCCCCAAGAAAGCGGCGCTTCCAAAACTCTGTATTTCCTTCTTGTAACTTTATCCTTGAAATTAGTTCATCCAATTCTTCATCAACCTACGAAACAGGCAGCATGTAGTTTGGGACATCATAAAGTGAATCAGTAAAAGAACTCCAGGTACAAGTATTTCAGAACATAAATATGTCTTGCTGTTCATGTAAGGGTGTACATGCGCATGCTCACACCCATGTGGATGTGTATTTGAAAGAGAAATAATTATCTAAAGTAAAAGAAAAGCGAGAGTGAGAGAGAGATAGAGAGACCTCTTCTTCCTCCTCCTCCACAGGAGGAACCCATAGGGGTCGACCACGAGAACGGTTAATTCTCCTAGCTTTCTGTACACGTTGGTAAAGAATATTTCTAGTTCCATCAGTAGGTAAATCTTGAGCTTCCAGTTCTTCCCTCAATTCAGAAACTGTCATTTTACTAGCTGCCTTAGGTTTTAGAACATTCTGACCAGGACCCTTGATAATTTTTTTCAATCTTTCCTCTACACTAAGATAATCAGACTCAGATACATCTCCCAAAACCGAAATGCCTTCATTTTGTAAGATCCTCAGAACTTTTCGATGATATTTCTTCCATTCTTCGAGACATCTTTGCTTGAAAGAGGTCTCTATGGGATTCGAATATATGAATCCAGCAGCATCAGGATCTAAAGGGGTTTTTCCCCTTCGAGGTACCCACCGCTTGCGCTCACCAGTAAGCCCACCCTCTGCAACGTACCTGATTTATGTTACGGAGATAGATGGCTGAGATAAATTTTAAAATTCTGCAGTGCAGAATTTTCTAACAAATTATCAGAAAGATAAGAGCTTTAAACTTTTATAATGTGCTGAAAACAAGAAGCAAATTTTCAAGAATTGCAGTGCCAAATCTTGTTCAAAGTATGCTACTGTCAAATAGTAAAGAAATTAATAACGAAAATAAAGCAACTGTTTTATATAAATCAATACCAAGGCATACCTAGCAATGTAATCAATTTCATATCCAAGTTCAGCTTCCTCCTGTAAAGGTTCAATCCATGAGCTAACTAATGTTCGATACTTTCTGCTCAATATCATCGCTCGAGGTGGAATTGGTTGGCCATCTTTGGCCATAGCTTCTAAAGCATCTAGCAGCTCAACAATCCTTCCTGATTCAAGCATAATTTGCAGCTCATAAACATTGTCTTATAGAGGAGAAATCCAAATATCGGCAACATACTAACAGTAAAATTCATAATGTGTTGTGAGAATGAACAGAAGCATTCCACAATGATAATTGGGAGGGACAAGAAATGGAAGTGAAGATAGCAGATAGAAACACTTATAAAACTAGCTGAAGTTTAAGTAACAATTGCATCCAGAATTCTGGAGTTAATAAACGAAAAGAACTTTTAAATGATCTTCCGGTAAAAATCCATAGCAAAACTTTGGAATTAACAAAAGCAAATGACTCTTAATATCCATTTGCTTTAGCTGGAAACTCAGGAGTTCAGAAGAACCTTTTGATAGAAATTTAATATAACACCGGGAAACTTGTCTTCAATATGCATAACCAATGAGTGGAAAATTAACACAGCATGAGTATATCCTGAAAGAAACAGGATAACAACACATTCATCGTGCAGATATTCATCGAAAGCAAATAAACACAAAAGGCAAACATGTAGGGATTCAGGAACTAGATTTCAGACCAGCAAACCAAATTTTCTTCTTTGTTTGTAACATAAAGGGCGGATTAACATAGATATCTCTATTATAAGCTACTTGAATAGTTTCATACACATTGCATTTATAAACTGAAAGGAAAATCGTTAAATCTTAACATAGTTGTGCAACCTTTTCTCTTTGGTAGGACATATTTCAAATAAGGGCATACTCAAGTATGAAATCAGATTAAACAGAAAACAAATAAAGCATTCAAGGATATATGAAAAAACAGAACAAGTAAGATTAAAGAAGACAAGTAGAAGATCGTTGGACTTCCATCCACAACAATTTGATACCTTTCAACCTTTAAGTAGATTAGTAGTTCATTGCATAAGACGCCACTACTACACCATCTTAAGATGAATCAAAGCATGTGCTACACTTATATTCAAACATATACATACATTCATACCTTCTCTACATAAAGCCCGTAGATATAAGGAAAGCGGATCACCGTAGTTCCCTTCACAATGTAAAAGTTTAGTTCCCCCATCAAAGTTCTTAAGTGCCCGGAAATGCCTTATAGCTTCATTTATCACACGGTACTTAGTAAAGCATTCCACCAACAGCCTGAACAAGCACAAAATATGTCATGTAACACAACCAAGAAGAAAAGAAAGAAGGTGTAATATTATGAAAATACTACCTAAATTCATAGTTGTGTCAAACATAGTGAGTTTCAAGACTATATTAGATCAAAGAATTCAAAAAGCTTAAAGAAAGAATTGAAGTTCAAAAGGTAAATTGTGTCAACCATTCGACCTCTTATATTTCTCAAGATTTTCAAATAAATCTTCATCTTTAGTAGGTTGTAAATTAGGGAACATTGAAACACGACATAGCTTAGGCCTAACTTTTTGGTCTCAGTTAATAGATCAAGTATATACTTCCTTTGAGACAAGAAAATGTTTTTCTTACTTCTTGTCAACTCCCAAAAAATACTTTAAAACATCTAAATCTTTTGTGAGAAACTGACTGTGACAAAAGGACTTCAAAGATGAAATGGCCATAATATCACTTCTAGTAATGACAGTATCATCCACATCACAACAAGTAAAATGATACCAGATGCTGAATGTTTATAGAAAATCAAGTGGCGAATATACTCATACTCATGCCAAAAATTTCCACTGGCTAACTAAACTTTTTAAACCAAGTACGGGGACTATGTTTTAGATCATTCAAGGACTTTCAAAGATGACAAACTTTCCCATACTCCCACTGAGCAACAAACTCAAATGGTACACTTCCCCCTGAAGGTCACCATGTACGAAGGCATTTTTGATGTCTAACTGATGTACAAGCTAATCATGAGTAGTTGTCATAGAAATAAATTACTGAATAGAGGTCAATTTTGCAACAAAAGCAAGAGTATCAAAATAATTCACACCATAAGTTTGAGCATAGCCTTTTGCACAAGGGATGTTTTAAGTCAAGCATGGATAAATCAGGGTTGATTTGACTACAAACAATTTTTAGGGAAGTGTAAGAATCAAGCGAGGCAACAAAAGAACAAGAAGACAAAGACAAATGATCATAAGAAGCAAAATAATTAATAGGATAAGTACACTAAGGTTTAACTATACAAAGAATAATTGAGAGATCAGGGTCATCAAATATTGGATCAGATATCAAATAAGGGACAGGTACCAGACTTGTATCAAGAAGATCAATCATCTATAATAGACCATGTGAATCGGCAGTTGTGGTCGCATATAAGTATCATGTGTAGGGTAACGTCAGTGGTCTGATATAAGATCTTATAAACTAACAAATCATCATCCTCCTTGTCAGAAATAGAAATATGAAAGAAAGGAATGTGTTCCAAAAAAGTAAAATCAGCTGACAAAAAACATTGTTAAGATTAGGATAGTAGCACTGATACCCCTTATGTAGACAAGAGTACCACAGGAGAACATATTTTAAAGATTTGGGATCTAATTGTGACTTGAGCATGCACATCACGAATAAAACGAGTAACACCAAATATTTATGGCCTAATAATGAACAACAGGTAGAAAAAAGAATATTATAAGTAATCTCACCACGAAGAACAAATGAAAGTATGTGGTTGATCAAAAAAGGTGTGGAGACTGCATCAACCCAAAATTGTTTGAGAACATGGATTTGGAATAAGAGTGCTATGTTGATTTTGAGATGTAAATTTTTTCTTTCAGCTACACAGTTTTGAAATGATCTGTCAACACATGAAGATTGTTGAAGAATAGCATTCTGGATCATATACGTTTGGAATGAAGACTACCCTTCTAGAAGAATGCTATTGTAGAATCCCTTTCTTTTGCAAGCCCAAGCATCTTTTCCATAACCCGACCCTAAAATACAAAATTGGCGTAAGAAATTGCAAGAAAGTTCAATTCTTTTGTAATGCTTTTAATGGATAAGAGATTGGTAGACAATTTGGGAACATGTAGCACAATTTTCAGAAGAAGGTTAGTAACTAAAGGAATTGTTCCTTGACCTATAATAGTAGTAAAGGAGCCAAGTCGGTTCAAGATAGAGGACAAGGAAGTAATGGACTAGGATTAACAGCACTAGAACCAATAATAAAGAAAGTAGATCTATCAACTAAAGTAATATAAGAGGCAGATGAGTGTCTCTGGAATTTAGAGAAACATTAGAATTACCTATCATGTAAGGAGTCAATAACCTATCGCGAGGAAGAGGAAAGATGCGTGTTAGCAATAGCAATGATAAGGTGAAATAAACTTTTTAATACTTCTTGGTACTGGGCTAATTCAGCAAATTCATCTGCAAAAACTATAATTGTCTTCTTAGTGGATGAGCTAGGCGTAGTAGTAGCTACAATATGCAAAATGAGATTTGCGAGTTTTATTTTGTAACTTCCAACACATGCATCTGCTATGAACCAACTCATGACAATATTGACAAATAATTCATGCACCCTAATTTCTATTACCCCAATTGTATGTCTCTCATCTATTATTATTCATATAATATGACTTCGTAGTCCCAAATTCATTATTTCGACTAACAAAAGCACCAAGAATCTTGAGTATTGGGAGCAATAAATGCATTGACATCTATGTGAAGTATACGAGTAAAGACCTTATGCAAGTAGGAAATTTCAGCTCTTGAGAGAATTTCAGACTTAGCAATCTCAAACTAATGATTAAGATCATCCAAAAAGATCATTACTGACATTTACTCCCACTGAGCTAGCTGAACTTTGGCATAAGGACTAAAAGATAGCAAGAAATTAAATTCTTCATAGGTCTTTTTGAAATTCATAAAATATGTTTGAAGAGACTGATCTTATTGTTCAACATGATAAAAACCCTAACACCCTTCGAAAATATAGGAAATATTTCCTTTTTCAGAATACAAAAATTCTAAGAATTCCATCAAATTCTTTGACATACAATCGTTAATCAAATTGGCGTCCTTGTTGTCAATAAAATTCTAATTTGTAAGAATAATTGAGCATCATCTTGCAGATATTCCTTGCGATTAAGGTTTGATGGTGGATCATCAATAATGTGGTCTTTAGAAATGCTCCGTAGGTAAATTTGAATTGTCTTACACCAATCCATATAATTGATGAGACTAGTCAACTTATATCATGTGATCTTACATATCACATGAATGACATCAGTCACAGTCAAATTTTTTATTCATCAGTTAAAAAGAATCAAATAGCCAAGATTGGCTCTAATACAATGTAAACTATCTAGTGAAATATTTTTGTATTCATAAGAGTATAGCTCCAAATATATATTAGCTAATCAACAACTAGTTGGGTAATAAGATCTTCATAATCAAGCCTTAAGATATTCTAACAATTACACAATCTTTACAATATGTAATAAACTACATGCAATTCAAGTCATCACAAATACACAATAGCAACATAGTAAAAAAAATTTGTAATGCTTAATCACAGGTTTTTCCTTTCCTAACCTACAAAGTAATACACTTGAAAGAACTCAAGAAGTGACCAAATGTCATTTATCCAACTTCCAAGTGTTTCAAACAAATAATGAACATCATAAGATACCAACAATGAGACAATAAGTATTGCATATTTAACGTTAATATATAACCCAATCTCTAAGGCCTACCAATAACTTA
The DNA here is from genome assembly GCA_026284465.1 of Erythroxylum citrifolium. Taxonomy (NCBI): domain Eukaryota; kingdom Viridiplantae; phylum Streptophyta; class Magnoliopsida; order Malpighiales; family Erythroxylaceae; genus Erythroxylum; species Erythroxylum citrifolium. The sequence continues at coordinate 44,565,422 of JANKOE010000003.1, forward strand.
GGATTTTGAATTGAATGATTTTCCCATAACATATATCTTAGCAAAAATGTCAATACATCAAATGAACAATTTTCCTTGATTGAGAAATTGTCTTATAATAGGACATTAAATGTACCAAATAATCAACTGATAAGTTTAGCATCAAACTTGACAGACGTCATAAATAAAATTTGTTTGAGATTTTCTACTATGTTCAAGGAATTCCAACTTACGCGTAAGTTCTAACATCTGGCTGCAATCGTTTGTGATCTTCAACCATCATCCCAAGCAACTCAGCAACATCTTGCACCCTACATTTTATGTCAACATCAGAGATTATGAATCTAAATAAATCCCAATTGAGACTACAGAAAAGTTAAGATTAACCAAACCTCCAAACAACAGTCTCTTCTACGAATGTTAGGATAAGCTAAACTATAATGCAAAGAAGAAAAAACAAGTGAACAAGAATCTAAAGCATTGAATTTGGTTAATAGCTCAATAGGAATTATACCTCAAGATGAAAATGCAAATCAATATCAAGAATAAAACTCAAAGAAAAAAATGGAATTGGCTTACAGAACATGGAATGCCATCATTGTTCATAAGATGACAGAATAATATAGGTATAGACATGGCCATTTATTGATGCATGGGAAAATCTACCTGTCGTAGGATTCAGCTCTTGTATAAGCTTGGATCACCCAATTGTATGTCTCAGTATTGGGTTTCATATAGTCTGTCATGCAAAAACAGTTTTCAGAATCAAAGAAACTTCCAAATAATGAATACAAAAAAAAGTGGTTCAGATTCAACAATCATAAAATCACCGTAGCAAATTACTGAATGTGTAATTGATAAGCAGTAAGCAGCTCATAATGTTTGGCTGAGTCGGACACTGTTACAGCAACCTATTAGACATTTAGACTACTGTTTCAAAGAACAGGATGATGAACTTCTCATAAATTAGCATAATGATTATGTAACCACCATAAAATGATTTCAGGAAAATATAAGTACAAGCATACAACTAATTGATGAGGCTCATGTCATTCCCCATGGCATTGGCAAACGTCATTATGTTTGGTCCTGCCATATTTTAGATCATATGACTCATTTTTAGAATAGATACTACAATAGATTCAACATCCACAAGGCAAGCCTCAACTGTAGACCTACTTAGGCTGCTTCATAGAAGCTATCCCTATTCCACAAAGGAAATAGCTTCTTCAGATATGCTATGCAATGAGCTAAAAAGGAATAACCTAATCCCACAAAGAACCAGAGTTTATGAGCGTTGAACCTTCTCCTCCATATTCCATGTTCTCAAATGTAGCAAAAGCTATTTCAGGTATTCCGCAAGTAGCCTAAATAAAGAAATATAAAGTGAGTTTGGTGTAGGAATGACAAGAGCAAAACTACGCAAATCTATCAAAGAAGCAACTACAAACAATGCGGGCAAGATGCAGTACTCGTAATAGCATCTATATGCAGCAGTTGAAGTCACATGTTAGATTTTCATATAGGGATACAAACCAGCCATAAATTTGCAGGTTCAAGTAACAGCAAAGATGAGTTACAGTGCCATGTAAAGAAGTTACAAGGCTCACCTGCACACTAAGAAGGCAGTTGAAATGAAAGGTTGTAGCCATACGGCCGGCTGCTTCCATTTCATACGCAATTTCAAGTGCATTGGAATGATCTCCAACTTCGCAGTCCGCCTCAATTAAAAGATCATAAAGTTCGTCAGTAGCCCTCAGCCCGCCTTTAGCACCCTTCAAGAACACATTATTTGCATCCTCCAAGTAATTTTGCTTAACAAGCACCTCTGAGGCAAGTTGTACAACAATACACAGACTATATCAACCAATTTTTTTATTATTTTCACCAATCAGAAATTTAGGAAAAGTCCATCTCATTGTTTTTTGGTTACCAACAAGGACAATCCAAGCTTGGCGGATATCGTAATTCAACTTCTCCATTGCAGCGAGAATCTCGAAACCTCTAATGGCATGACCTTTGGATCCAAACAAGCGAATTAGCACAATGAACGTCTCGTGGAGAGGCATAAGACCTGCACTCAACTCTCTTCTCAACGACTGCATCTGCATGCGCACATACAGCAATACATACATTGCTTTAAGAGCGTTGAACGTTTTCTTAAAATGTTAAAACAAAATAGGTGGAGTCGTACCGCGCCTTCATGATCACCGGTGAGAGCGTGAGCGACCACAAGGCCGTGGAAGGAGCGAGGACCGGGGGTCAGTCCGGCGGCGATCATATCGTACATAACCTCTGACACACCCTCGGAATCTCGATTTCTGGTTCGCTCCATGAGTTCCTCCATGAAGCTGAAGCGGAGGCTTTTCTCAAGAGCGGAGATGGAGTCATCATCGGCCTTCTTCCGTTGAAAAAGCTGTTTTCTTCTTCTGGACTTCTTTTTTGTCGAAAGAGTGGCGGCGCTGGCTACGGCGCTGCAGGAGGAGGAGAAGGAAGAGAAGTAGGAAGAGTTTGGGTTGAAGAGCAGACGAGAACAGGAGGGAAAGAGTAAGGACATTTCCATTCTTGGATAAGAGAAGAGAAAGCAGCCTGGTTATCGAGATTATTACTAATGTGATGCTCACGTGAGCTCACACGTGCCTATGCTTTTATCTGTTTTAGAAATTTCATCTAATTGTTACGCATAAGTGGTTTGTTCTTGAATGCCGAATCGGAGATGTATTTAATTGAATTTTGGTACGGTATTATACTAATATTTGTTAATATCACGTCCATTTTGGGTTATTTTTAAATTTATAAAATAGCTTTTAAATTTTTTTAAAAACTATAAAATTGTTAATTGTTATATTGTATAGTTGTATTGTGTACTTTATAAGTTTGCATCAACCATGTCTCCAAAAATCATAATAATAAATAATAATCACAATTAATATGAAATAACAATAATTTTCAGATATTTCA
>JANKOE010000003.1:44811380-44823715 GCA_026284465.1 Erythroxylum citrifolium
CTATTCTTTTCTCCTCTTTTCCCCTCAATATTTCATTTCCTTTCCCTTGTGCAAATAAGGATCCAAACAAAGGCTAAGTAAGACCTATTGTTATAAGACTAAATATATTTGGGTTGAAGTGGTCTTGAGTTTGCTTAATAAGCCTAATAATAAATAAAACTTTGGTTTACTCTCGTAACAATAAAAGGCAACAATCATATTCTCAACATGTAGTTAATATTTTAATAAGGGATTTAATTTTATTCACATCATCAAATAAAAAATTACATATAATTATATCATACATATAAAACATGCAAACAAACATGAATCAAAATATATCAAGCATATATAAATATCTTGCAATTTCTTTTACCAATATAATTATATTAAATGCAAGAAACATCAAATTTGTTTTATTCTAATTATTAATATTCATAATCTAAAATAATATTTTCAATTTTTTGGATAATTAAATTAGATTTACCTTATTGATTCCTAAATGAATAAAATCTTTATTCTAAATAGAAATTCAATTTGAATAGAAATCAATTTTCAATTTCTTAAAAACTAATTTCTATTTATCTTTACACCTTTAACAAATTTAATTGAAAATAATTTTCAATAAATTATACTTCTTACTTATTATTATTTGTAAAAAAACTTCTTTTTTACAATTTAATAAGTAAAACATTCTAATTCAATTATAAAACTATTTATAATCTAATAAGAAAATTTTTAATTAAAAATATGTTTAATATTAAAAGAAGAAAATTTCAAAATTAAAATTAGTAATTTTGAATTTGATTAAGAAAATCGTTTAATTATTTACTTATAGACTAATTTTTAATTAATTAGAAAATCTTTCTGTATTAAAGTAGAAAACTGTGTTTAAAAATATTAAAGAAAACTCAAATTTCTAAATTAATAAATAAAAAATCTTTTCAAATTTAATCAAAAACATCATATCTAATAATGCTAATTATGATTTTATTTATATTTAGATTACACTATCTTCCTTACTAAACACACCAAAAGTTACCTCTTGAATACTCCAGTAGTCAAGCAACTTTTATTCTAGTCCTAGGATACACTAGCCTGGTTGCCTAAAATCCTTATTCCAGTTTAGAGCACCGCGCCAATATCGTCGCCATCTACTTGTGCTGCCAAACTTCCATCTTCCATCTTATAAGCTGCTGCCATTGTTGACTATCTCTATCATCTGTCGGCGTTGACTATCTATAGTGTCGCACCTCAAGGAGAAACCTGCCTTCAGCTAACACTAACAACAGCCTCGGGGTTTTAGTAGCTGATGCTGCTGTTGGCTGCCACCTATTGACATTTTTCCAACCATAACACATGTGGCAACGTCCTCTAATCCTTGCCAATAACCAGTCACGCCATTAACCGGTCACAGTGACAACCAGTCACGTTTGGAGCCGCCAGTTTAGAGATTTCTCTATTATGCATTTACTACTAGTCCTGGACCAAGACACTCAACCAGAATTAAGGCCAAAGGAAACAGATCTCTAGCTATTTTCTGTAGAAAAAAAGAGAAAAACTTCCAACTTCAAGCCTTTCTCTCCATTTTTTATTTTCATTGCCATGGTCACACAACATTCTAGCATCATCCATTAACAATCACAAGTTAAAAACCTTTTTGGCTCTTAACCTCAAGAAGAGTAACCACACCTATAATCCCAAAACAATTCTAGTTTTATTTGTGTTAAAACTTGACATCTTCAATGATTATGGCAGCTAAAATGTCAACTATTGACATTTGAATTCTGCCAGTTGAAGAGAAGCACGAAGCTTCCTTACTCGTTCTGAATTTGGTTTCCAATTTTTGGGTTTCTATTGTATTGGATGTCTTATGATTAATGAAACTGATTTCTTATATTGTTTGACTCTTAAACAATTTTTTAACTATATTAACAATTTAATTCCAAATTGAATCGTGTGTAGGGTTTGAAAACTTCATTCTAAATTTTTTAAGATATAATCATATCTAATTTGATTTTAGAAGTTTAGAGCTTTGTATTTTAATTTCAAAATTTTGATTAATAACAATTAAACAATTTAATTAAATTATAAAATTAAAGATGACTTTAATACTACTATGGAAAAATCAGGGCAAGATCTGATCTTGTGTGTCATAATATGTATGAAACCTTTTTGTACAATTTCCTGAAAACCAAGATTTATATAAAATATTAACACATAAAGCATAATCATAATTTGTACTTTATAGTGAAGCTTGATTTTTTTTATATTTTATCTAAAACCGTTTTTGAAATTAGCCTTTTCAACCACCATTACCATACATATGTTTGACTTATATTTGTATCCGCAGGACGTGTTAGAGAACTTTATAACTGTTGTAGAGAGAGTTAGACAAAAAATAGTAGCTTCTTTTAGTTATAATATGATTTGGATTTTTTAATAATTTAATTGAAATAAAATTCTTATTTTAATTAAACTTTATTGAGAATTAAAATTAATTCTAATTAAATACCAAGTAAGCCTAAACAAGATCCAATATTTGATATTGACCCTTATTTATTAAACATCACATATATAATCATACAGTTTTTCTAACTTTACAATCAAGTCTAATTTGATTAAATCACTTTTTTTCTCTTTTCAATATGTTCTTTGTATATGATTCATTATGTTTCCAAATATGTTCACAATTGGTAAAAAATTATAACTTAAAATCATATTTAGAATCAGATAAATTAAACTTCTTCAATTCATCTTCAATTCTTTATTTAAACAATTTATATTCATAAATGAAGATTGACATTTAATGATGCATCATGATTACCTAAATATTTAAAAAAGTCAAAATAGTTTTGACTAATCTTTTGTGCATTTGTTTTATATAATTCAATTATTTTATTATACAATGTTTTGATTTGACATAGAGCATAAAATTAATATCTACTCTATTTGAGTCAATTCATTTTGATTCTCTACTATTAGTAATTGATTATAATAATAACATTATAAACTATTTTACAAAGTATTATTCCACTTTGTCCAAGAATTTTCCGAATCAATATTAATTGAGAATAGTAGAATATTTTCTCTACTCACTTTAAGGAGATGAATCTTATATTGATCATGCAACTACTGCCATACAATTCATTATTTATCCAATGACTACTGATTGAGCTACCATTAACTAGAATATGTTCTAAGTAGTATGAAAACATATTAATCCATATACGAGATACTTCTATGATCTCAAATCAAAAGATTACTTATACAATCATCACAATGAAAATTTCTATAAATATATAAGTAGTTCCAAATAAAATTCTCACATGATGTTCGTTCAGTGAATTTGTTTTTTAACAAACATCCACACATTTGTTTAAGTATTTCCGTATCTATGAAATCGACTACTTCTTTTATAAAGAAAAACATAATGTGCACTAGGTTTTTATATACTATTAATGTCCAATCTTGAAAGAATAATGACTAAGAACAATTTAACGATAATAAATTAATGCAATATGAATGTTATAATCATGACCTCATCATAATTTTATTTATAATATTAATTTATCCAATAGACTTTATCACGTATATTTCAATATGTATAAAGTAAAAAATGTTTTTAAATAATTATGTTATTACATTATAACCAACCCATGCACGACATAAACCAACAATTCCTCTTCAAATAAAAGATTGGTTAAAATGTTTGTTGAGAAGTTTATTATTTTATAGTAATAATACAGTGACCAAGTTATTTGGAAGGCTTTGTAACATTCTCACTCAATTGATCAAAAATATTTAAAATTAATATGTTAATTGTTAACTCTGGCAGAAAAATATAGAATAGATTTCAATGACTTCATTAACTGCTTATCAAAATCACGACACAAATTTTGCATCTTTTCTAAATAAACTTTGTTTTTGCAAGTCTCCTGATTTTCTTGATGTGACAGTTGTGGATGTGAAAATTTACAGAAAGAAAAAGAATGGAAGTAAAAGTAAAAAAGTAATATGTATATATCATTATATCTTAATTATGATCTGGTTTATTTTTTACCTCTACTTCCATTCTTTTTACAGACTTACTTTTTTTTTTGAAAATGGTTCAAAAAATTAAACTAAATTAAATATAAAATAATAAAATAAATATATAAAGAAAAAGAAAAAGAAAAAGAAAAATAAGTAAATAAGTACCGGGAAAGAAAACACATAAGTAAATAAGGTTTGAAAAAAGTTTAATACTCACGTGAAACCTTATGTCACACCACTAAAAACTTACGCTGATATTTTGTCATGTTGTTTGCAGAGATTCAAAGAACTCCACCGATGCTCCATTTCCATACTAAATATGATCTGATTCATAACCAACAATCACGGAAAGTGAAAGAAAAGTAAATGGGAATTTCTTTAGCCTCATTCTTCATGTGAAAAGCATCAGATAAGCACTGATAAGAGTTGATGCACTAATTTTGTTGGATATGAACTTTTGGAGTAACGTGTCTACCGTAACTTTCACTGTTATAACATCCGTCAGTAGATAGTTTCCTAAAATGTTGGAGTTTTAATGCTTTTCATGTGCAAAAAGAGAATTGGTTCAGTCTATTTAGCCAGTTTGGTGGCAAATTAAGCTCGTCACAACTTTTTAGAGAGAAGTGACAAGTTGAGAGATGCATTATTAATACACTGTTGATTCAATAGTTTAAATTACAAGCTGATTCTAAAAGTTAAAAGGAAATCAGGCTTATTCCTCAATCCGCAGCCAAATTCTACCTTCCAAGCTTTTCCTCCTAGTGAAGGATGACATGAAAATGCTGAGACTTATCAGTACTCGACAGATAGCACAAAATTCGCTAAACCATCTGTAGTTGTTAACTATCGATCTATCATACGAAACTAAAGACTCTGCTACTGGAATTTTAGAGAGATAAAGTTAAGAGTAAGAAAGTTTACGGAAACAGGAGAGAACAGAGACGTTTTTAGGAACTCAGTGAAAGGCTGAGATTTTATTCAAATGATTGTGTATTGTACCGTATATAAATGCCATTGAATTACAGTATTTATAATGCTCAAATCCTAACTGCTAAGTAACTGACTAATCTTGATTTTCTTTATTCACTTTCTTGTACGTCGATACACGGCCTTGCATGATCAACCTAATCCAACGTTTGTCTGAACTTCTGAGACATCACCAACACCATCGACTGTAGAGTGGTATTGAATTTGTTCTGTTGCATAGAGTTTCTAAGAAAGATAATGCAGATCATATCCTAGAATCCAAGGCGATGACAGTGCTAATATTCATAGGGTCCATGTATTTGGTAGGGGCAGAGAACATTTGTTGAACGATCAATCTGTTGGCCTTCTCAGATGGATGGAATGCATCCCAAAATACATAGAGGTTTCTGTTTGAACACAAGTTGGATGCCATTGTGCATAGTCCCAGACCATTATACGGTCCCTGTCCACAGCATGCAGTCTTTGATATGGTAAATCCTGCAGACATTAACAACATCACCTGCATCAAAATCCACTGGCAACTAACTTTTATTCAAAGTTTGTTCTTTGAACAAAGGACTCCGATTACTATTACTGCCATACCATGCGCTTTAGGATTAGTAATGAGATCCAGGTTCATTTGCCTTGTGTTTGCACCTATGAATACATCTTTGCCAATTTTTCTGTTCAGTCCTTTTAGCATATCGACAAGTTGTGGGTTATATAAGGATGCAGCCCTCTGAAGTTCTGCGGAGCATCCACCATTTGTGCTCCGCATAGCTATTTCTGCTGGAGCACAGCCCATTGGTCCTGTACCTGTAACTAGAATCCTCCGACCTCCAAGTTTGTATAGACTCTGAAACATTAACTGGGTGATCAGAAGAAACTATGGACATCGTTTTGTAATTATAATTGCAGCCACAGAGATGTGTAGGAATTTGTTTCTGAGGAGTTACCAGTAATATTTTCCTGTACTCCGAAATCAGATGCTTGACATAATCTGGTAAAGCAAACTGCTGAGACCTTGCTGAATAGGGTGCTAAATAGTAATTGTTCACAAAATCATTTCCTCCAACAGTGATGTGGACAAATGCTCCATGAACAAGTTGCTTAGTCCGCCGAGCTCCAATTAGTGCACGAACTCGTTGCTGGTATTCTTCAAAGTACTGCAGTTGCCAATACATTCTGATTATGTTTAGCTGCAAGTACCACGTGAGGTAAAGCAAAATTAAACTAACATGGAAGAACAGAATGTGACAAATTAAGAAACGTTAAAATTGCGGTGGACCCACAAATTGAATTCCAGTATCATTGAGGATGCCAACTCCAGCTGAAGCGAAGTTGGCACCGTTTAGTAACGCCCGTCCTCTCAGTCGAGGATTCAGGTATGGCAGCACAGGTCCAGAACCGATTTTCTCATCTGGAAAATGCATGAAATTGAAAATATGGCTTAGCCATGCAAGTCTGACTAACACCATGATCATGGAAAACAGATGCTCATTGTTCAGTTCAATAAGATGAAACTTAACTGATGAGGTCTGGGATGTTAAGGCCGTTGGAGAAACGGCCTGTGGGACGATGAGTTGGATAGTCTATTCCATATGGAGGAGCGTCTGCACGAGCGGTTGTTGCAAGGTAGTTGTTGTTGCCACTATCAACTAGTGAATCTCCAAACACGAAAAAAGCTCGAGCTTCAGCATGCAGTTCAACATCTTCCATTACCAATATTAGAAGGCCTAGAATTACACAAGAAATGGCTGAAAAGGCCATGCTCTATGTTCTAACGGATGGACAAGGCTCTTTTCTCACTGGAGAAGAACATCAGATGTCGATGGTTTATATAGATTCTGACTTCTACGTACATTTTATTCAACGGAAAGCAAGGTTAAGATTGGTAGGTACAAGAGTTAAATTAGTTCATGTCATAAGTTGCTGGTTGGTTTTTGTTAATGATTTAATCATCGTAATCAAAGCACTCAAACCAGATAAAAGATTGTTTCTGGTAAAATAGAGTTGAAGCAGGCGGTGAACCATTAAGAAAAAAGAATCAAAGCAATAATTGAACAACCTACCTATTAGTTTATCTTTTTTTAGGATGTTCAGCTTTCACACTGTTTCAGAGACGGAAAGTAATTATGACCCATCTTCAACTTGTGCTTCCCAGAAAAAGCTCTTTATGGTTGGCAAGTTAAGTAGTCACATGTAACCTGATGCTGATTAACCGTCACTGAGATTCTATAAGGATATTGAATTTATGTAAAAACTTGTATTATTGATTGCCAAAGTGATTACAATTTATAGAAGAGATTACAAGAATATAAGAGATAAAATAGCATATAGTTCCAACAGTGAGATTGAGAAAATGAATTGTATAATTTAAGTTATTACAATTGATTACAACAACTAGCTTAGCTGTTATAGATTTGAATCAGAGTTTGTTGACAGCAAGAACTTAGTCTCTACACGCCCCGCAAGATGGAGGATCCACTGGAGACTCCAATCTTGGAACGAAAATGAAGAAATTGATTGCGACAAAGAGCTTTCGTGAGTATATCTGCTAATTGATCCTTCAAGCTAATATGCAATACATGTAAGGAGCCATTGGAGACCTGTTCTCGAACAAAATGATAGTCTAAGTGCCAAGTGTTTTATTCGTTAGTGATACATTGGATTAGCACACAAATATGTTGCTCCTGTATTGTCAAAAAATAAGCTCGGTGGTTTTGGAAGAGAAACACTAATTAATGCAAGAGATTTTGAAGTTGAAAAAAAGATGGTTGAATTAAGATAATTCCTTTAAAAGTTTTTTTTTTCTTTTAGAGGGCAATATGAATGTTCTATCATATTCCATCAACACAATAAATGGGTTATATGATATATTGGGTGTAATAGGTCAAAGTAACATCTGCTGTTGCATTTGCAAGAGCCTTATACTCAGCCTCATAGATGATCGAGAAGCAGACTTTTTACGGCTGACTTCCAAGAGATGATATTAGAGCCCAAGTATAACACATACGCCGTAGTTGAGTGACCATTATCAAGGGTACCACCCCAGTCGGAATTAGAGAAGGTTGTAAGATGTTGAGAAGAATCCCTTTTGAGAAATAAACCGTGATAAATTGAACCCTTTAAGTATCTGAGTACACGCTTTAAAGCTTGTAGATGTCGTTGAGTTAGAGCATGCATAAACTGAGACAATTTGTTAACTGCAAACGAAACATCAGGGCGAGTACTGGCAAGATATTGTAAAGATCTAACAATGACGGTAGTTAGTGGCCTCAACTTGGGAAGAACCATCAACAAGAGAATAAGTTTCAGAAGAACTCATGGGGGTGGCAACTTCCTTAGCACCAGCCATGTTAAATCGATCAAGTAAATCAACAATATGTTGATGGTGAGAAAGAAATAAACTAGATGGAGTAGAAATAACCTCAACACCTAAAAAATGATGCAAGGAACCCAAATCTTTAATTGAAAACTGATTGCCTAACTTGAGAATAAAACCATCAAGAAATTTAGAATCATTGCTCGTAAGGACAATATCATCAGCATAAACAAGAAAATAAAGTGTGATGCCATTGCAGTCATAAATAAATAAGGACGCATCAGCAAGTGATTTACGAAAACCAAAGGCAAGTAGAAAATGTTGGAGTTCATTATACCATGCCCGAGGATCCTATTTGAGACCATATAAGGCTTTACAAAGCTTGCAAATGTGATTTGAATACTGAGAGTGAACATAACCTGGAGGCTGCATCATGTAGACATCTTCGTGCAACGTGCCATACAAAAATGCATTATTTACGTCCAATTGACGTAAAGGCCAATTTTGAGATAAGGCAAGACATTAAACAATGCATATTGTAACATGCTTTGTAACAGGATTGAAGGTTTCAAAATAATCTCTTCCTGCTTATTGGAGAAAACACTCCGCCACAAGACGAGCTTTGTACTTGTCAATAAAACCATCATATTTTCGTTTGATATGGAAGACCCATTTGCAACTGATTGGAACATGAGATGATTTGGGAACCAATTCCCAAGTACCATTGTGTAATAAAGCATTAAATTTAGCATCCATAGCTTTGCGCCAGAGAGGATCTTTCATTACTTGTGTAATAGTGGTAGGTTCAAAGGGAGGATGAAGTGGGTGTTTGGTGGTGAGATTCACAAGTTTATCATTATAGTATTTGGAATTTGGCTTTCATATGTGAGTTAGACGTGGGGAAACAAATGATGAATTTGGTGGCGATGGAGTAATATGTGGAGAAGAGATGGTAGAGTTAGATGTGGAAGAGGGAGAGTGTATAGGAGAGTGATGGTCAATAATAGAAGGTGACTTAGCAGTATTTGGAATGGGAAGTGAAGGAGTAGGCAAAGGAATCTTTGGTGATATTGGTGCTACTGTAGGGACGAATGGAGGACTGTCCCTGGAAGGGAAACATTTGACAGCTAAAAGTAGCTCATCCGCTTGCTTAAAACCTGCAAGAAAAGCATCTCGAATACGGTCAGAGAATATATCTGAGTTATTGTCAACTTGACGAGGAAACACATGTTCGACAAATTGGACATGATGAGATAAATATGCACGATTAGTGGTGGGATCAAAACATTTATAGGCAGATTGCAAAGTAGAGTAGCCAAGAAAAATGCAAGAAATGGACTGAGGCTGAAGTTTGGAGGTATTATATGGGCGTAACCAAGGAAAAAACAAGCATCCAAAAGGTTTAAGACGTTGACAATTTGGAGATCGTTGAAAAAGCATTTCATAGGGACTATTGAAAGACAACACTGAGGAAGGAAGACGATTGATTAAGTACACATCAGTTTGAAAAGCATGAGACCAAAAATGTAAGGGAAGTGATGCAAAGTGTAGCAAAGAAAGACCAGTCTCCACAATGTGTCGATGATATCGTTCGGCAGTGCCATTATACTCAGGTGTGTGTGGAGATGTTGTGAAATGAGAAATCCCAAAATGGGAATAAGCTTTTGTTACTCCCCTCTGTTGTCAGTTAAAACTGAAATAATTTTAGTTTGAAAATAATTTTCCACTAGTCGTTGAAATTGAGGGAATAAAATAGAGGTGTCAGATTTTTTCTTCATAGGATATATCCAAATATACTTAGTAAAATGATCCACAAAAATTATGTAATATTCATAACAATCAATAGATTTTTTTGTTGGACCCTAAACATTAGTATAAATAAGTTCCAAAGGCTTTTGACTGACTAGAGAATTGCGAGAGAAAGATACTTTTTACTTTTATTAATAGAACAAGAAGGACAATGAAAATCAAAAATTGACATGGATAGAAAGACTAAGCCGTTGTGCTTAAGAACAAAACTAAGAACTTTATTAGAAAGATGACCAAGTTTGTGATGCCAAGAGGACAAAGAAGCTTTGGTGATGATATTGACTTGAGGCTGACATGGAAAAGTTGCATAATAAACATCATTATTGTTTTCTTCCCACATTAGATGTGCTCCCGTGTGAAGATCCTTCACAAGAAAATGAGATGAGAAAAATTCAATAGAAACTTGTTTAGATTTACATAAATTTGCTATGGAAATCAAATTTGTTTGTAAATCTGGAACACACAAGACATTTGATAATGTAATTGGTTTGGAAGGCATATGAATTTGTGTGTGACCAGTGTGAGAAATTGAAAGGCCTTTACCATTACCCAAAATATCTCATCTGGACCCCCATAGTTAGAGTAAGTCTGCAAAGCAGATAAATTTGATGTTGCATGATGTGATGCTCTACTATCAAATAACCAAGGTTGTTGTGACGTAGCTGGAAAATTGATTGAGGTGGTAGCATTGGCTACTGGACTTGGAAGTTTCTAGGAAGATTGAGAATTGGTAACATGAATGTTGTTCTCTTTTAGAAATCTAGCAAGTTTCCCGCAATCAGGAGTGTCATAACCTGTAATTTCAAAAAAATGGCAAAATAAATCTTGTTGATATGACCAATGGCCTCTATAGTTGCCATGGGACCTATGAGAATTGGAATTGTAACCTTGAGTGGATCGGTTGAAATGTTGAGTTCGAGCAGTTTGCTTTTGAGCAACATTTGTTGTGACAAGAGTAGGAGGAGAACTCAAGCCTTTGTCTTTCAGTGTTCTTTCAAAGTCAGTTAACTTATCAAATAACTCTGAAAAGTCAACAGAAAATTCACAAACTTTGAGAGTTGCTACAATAGGATTGCATTCATCCCCAAGTTGAGTGATGATGTGGACAATAAGATCTTCATCACTTATTCGATTTGGAATGACAGCTAGTTCATTTGCAATAGATCACATTTCATTGAGGAATTCAGCAACTAGTTTGGTTCCCTTTGAAGTTTGAGCAAGCTTGGTTTTCAGAGAGATGATTCTAGACCATGAAGAGTTTGCATAGCTATGGAGTAGCCTCTCCCAAGCTTCTTTGGAAGATGCAACTGAGGAGATGATTGGTTGAATGCTTTCTGAACAGCTACTAAGAATTGCACTAATAAGAATTTGATTTTGCCGATACCAGAGGGTGTATGCTGGATTACAAGTCTATTTCTCGCTATCAAAAAATTGAGGTGGTGAAGCCAGAGTACCATCAATGTATTCTAGCAGATTGAAGCCAATAAGAGTTGATTAAATTTGTCTTCTCCAAATAGGAAAATTGGTAGAAGTAAGTTTGATAGGGAAATTGGTTGGTGCATTTAATTGCACAATAGATGGTGTTATTGAGCTAGACATAGTCGGATCGAAAAGAAAACTCATTGGAGTGTTTGAAGCTCTGATACCATAAAAGGAAAAGAAAGCCTTGATAACATATAATTACAACAGTAAGATTGAGAAAATGAACTGTATAATCTAAGTTGTTACAACTGATTATAACAACTAGCTTAACCGTTACAAATTTGAATCAGAGTTTATTGGCGACATGGACTTATTCTCTATAGATTCAACTTTACCTTTTTCATTCTTCTTCTTCACAAGGGGAAAATGTAATGAAACTCAACAAAGTTGATTTCTTTTGTTGTTTCAATACATTGTTCCCTCTTCATTCTTCTTCTGATTTTTCTTATAAGGTCAATCCAAGGGCCACATTGCATTATTCCTTTTCTACTGTGGCCAATATTAACAGAAAAGGTTTAATGTGAAAGTTGCATTTGAGTTTTAAAATGTGATCACTTAAACAGAAACCATATATTGTTGCATGCCAGCTGGGTATGGATGTCAGCATCAATTCCCTAAAGTAGTACTAAGGAACGATACTAAAAAGGACTAGGAAATTCCTTGGCAAATCACATAAAACAGCCCCTGTGATATACTTGATTATTCATCTTAGCTCCTGTGTTTTTAATTCGTTCACCTT
>JANKOE010000003.1:44857206-44867763 GCA_026284465.1 Erythroxylum citrifolium
AGTCCATTTTATCCTTCCTTATAGGCTTATGTTCTTTTAAACTTAAGTGTCTTGCCAAAAATATCCTTAAACATTCTAACATAACACTTTCTTCTAGAAAATGTCCCTCATTGTCTTAAGTTTCTAATGCCACCGAAATCATTCAATTTGATTCAGTGTTTCGAGAGATATACTTCAAACATTTTTAGACTGCTCTTGTCCAAAACAGTACACAATGAACAACTCACATCCAAAACTTGAACTTCTTAGGAACTAAATCACAATTCGCTTCCTTCAAATACTTTGTAGCTCTATGCCTCTAGTTTACCACAAATCATAAATCATCTCATTTGGATTCTTACAGATCAAGATATCATCAAAACACAGAAGTATATTCAGTGGGATAACACCCGTTCATATCATTTAAGAACACATTCACTGTACCCGCCCCACTCTTTTCACTCAATCTTCCTTATTTCATTTAATAATATCATCAATTTTTTGTGGAGATGTAGAGCAAAGTCTTACGAATCCAATGGTTCAAGAATCAGGTCATTTGGAGGTCTAATGAAGAAGTTATGGTCAAAAGAAGCAACCATGTTTTTGACCTAACTCATACTGAATCTGTTTAGGGGAAACAACCATAACTTTTTGTAAAAAATTCTGATTGAGGTGTTCTTTGGATGGTTCAAAAGAAGAATTAAAGTGCTACAACTCTCATGAAGACGTCAAAGGCAAATTCTTTCATCTGAGGGGTCAAAAATAGAACAGACTATATGACATCATTTTTTAGACGAAGTGACATCATCAGATGAAATAAGGTCGGGAAATTTGTCATAACTTTCCTTACAGGTATCGGATTAAGATGTTCTTTATATGGTTGGAAAGAAAAATTCAAGATCTACAATTTTTGTGAAGAAGTCGAAGGCAAATTCTTTCATCTGAGGGGTATCAGACTATATGACGTTATTTTTTAGATGAAGTGACGTCATCAGACGATACAAGGTTGAGAAAATTATCGTAACTTTCCCTACAGATATCGGATCAAGTTGTTCTCTAGCTGGTTGGAAAGAGGACTTCAAGATCTACAACTCTCGTGAAGACCTTAAAGACCAATTCATCAAATTTGGGCTAGAAGATGTTCTGGCCAAAATGAGACGATGCTGACGTCATGAGACGAATTGCTGATGTCATACTGAGATGAAGCAAAATGAGACGGTCAAATTGAGACGCAAAAAGTCAAACTAAGACGATGAACAGTAACTGAGACAGAAGCAATGAACAGTAACTGAGACGAAAGCAATGAACAGTGACTGAGACGGAAACAATGAACAGTCACTGAGACGATAGAGTGAATAGTAACTGAGACGGAAGCAATGTACAATGACTGAGACAGAAGCAATATGAGACGGTCAAACTGAGACGTAAAAAGTCAAACTAAGACGATGATGGCGTCATGAGACAAATGCTGACATCATACTGAGACGAAACAAAACTAAGATGATAGGGTGAACAGTAACTTCGTCTTTCTTTTGCTCCTAAACGTCTCCACATGTAAAGATCATGACTCCAATGTCCAATTTTTTTTTATAATATACCGTTGGAAAGGTAAAAGAAAGATCTATAACTTTCTAAAAGGCAACTTTGCTCAAATATATGTATATCAATCCTAAATTTGCCCCTAACTTCCAAAGACTAATTTTCCATTCATACACCAACGTACTGCACCCAATTCTTAACTTTATGACAAATTTTGAGACTCTTAGAGATAGAATTGAAATTCGATGTCTTCATACAAAATCTAACCATATATCTCTATTTTAATCCAAATTAAGAATCATCTCATTTGGACAACTAGAGAAAATGTTGTAGCTAAAATACTGAACCATACTCAGTGAATATTTTCCAGATCAACTCTTTATTTCAAAATCTTTTCTTACACAACTCATACCAAGATCACTCTTCTACTTCATTTACTCCTCATTCTCAACTCCATTTCAAATCAACATTATCCATAATGAAAATCAGATCCATGAATAATCATGAACACGAATAACAGAACATACACATATATACCTATTCTTCATCAATTTACTACACAATATTGCTCTCATTTTACTTCTAACTTTCATATTAATTCTTTCTATTTTAAAAATCTCTTATCCACCAAAAACAACATAGAAAATCATGAATCTATCCACATTTCTCATTCCCTACTTTACTCTTGTCTATCATATCTTAGTTCAAGAACTTTCATTCATTGGTTCTTTACTCATGACTAATCACTCAAAATTTCTCATTTAATAGTTCTAATTTTTCACGAAAAGTTCAGGGTCTAACAAATGTCCAAAGAAGGATTGAAGAAATCGTCAAATGATGTAAGGAAAAATAAGACGATTTCTCAAAAAGAATAAAGCTAGGAGCGATAGCCAGAGACCCTTATGATCTTGAAGAGAAAGGGGGAAACACTCCTTTCGGAGAAACCAAAGCAAGCAAAAAGGTCGCCTAGAGTACGGACCCTGCGTCAACAAGAAGAAAAGAAAGGAAAAGAGTTGACTAATGGTAGAGACTCTAAGAAGAAAGCACCGCAGGTAACCAGGCCGTTAGTCTCAATCTTGAAGGAAGATTAAGCAAAAGTGGCTAAAGAAGCTGAGACTAAAAGGAGGTTGGAATTTAAGAAGAAGAAAACTCAACCTCAACAACAGACTCCTAGGCTGATTGGAGAAAATAAGAAGTAGAAAACCAGTGAGAAGAAGAGCACTCCTATTGTTGTTCAACAGAAGAAAAGGACAGTTGAACACAGTCCAACATAGGCCAATCCTTCTCAGCCTTTGAGAAAAGAGGATTTAAAAATGAAGATTATTGAAGAAGTTCAACCTGTCAATAGTGGCAGCTCTATAATCATTAGAGAAACCCTGAAAAGGTCAGTCAAGGTACAATTTCAACCAATCTTGGTAAATAGTGGTACAATGCATCTGTTGAATGATGGAGAGATAAGGTTGTATAGTGTTTTGAGGGTTGAGAGAACCAAACCATACCCAACACAGATGACCAAGTAGAATTGCACTATTTTCCCAGTTATAAAAAGAACGTTGATAAAGATTGTACCTGGCATTCAGCCAAGACCTTACATTGTTCGCAATGAGGAAAAGGGGAAGAAGAAAATGTATCCTGAAGGGATAACGAGTGATCTGACAGAAGATCAGATTACAGATGAAGTGAGAAACATAGAAGAGGCTTTTATGTAACCCATTACAAAGGAACCTATGTTTCCCATCACATTTCAAAGGCATCAGGAAGTAATTGTGGTCGTCGAACCATTGAGGAAACTTCTCAGGTAGTTGGAAGAATCACAGAGGGGCAGTACAGAACCATCAGGATTGGATATATCAGTTACAACATGGAGACTCTTGTGCATCTTATCATGCACATTAGACCCTTGAGTTCTGTGTCTTCTTTTGGAGATGTACTACATCTATTTGGAAGCCAAGTCTGAAGACTACCCAGCCCTGATGACCTTGATCTCCTAGAACCAAACTTATCTTTCAAACCTCCTGCCTTTACAATCATTGGACCAAATGTTATATCTTTAGACGCATATAGTACTACTATTGGTCTTGAAGTGGTACAATAGAAGTATGATGATCCCTTAGTCGAATAAATTGGAGAAATTAATGACAAGGTTGATGATCTGCGTGCTTCAGTGGGTGACTTGCATAAGGAGATAGAATATATACGAAAAGACCTCAAGTCACTCCGTACTGAAATGAAGGAAATGTTTTATGAAGTTATGAAACATCTATGGTCATAATTTTTTTGATCGCTATCAAATAGGGGGAGAAAGGAGAAAATGAGAAAGATAGGGGAGAAAGGAGAGGAGAAGAGAAAGGAGAAGAGAAGAGAAGAGAAGAAAAGGATAAGAAGAAGAGAAAAGAATAGAAGATAGAGTTTACAATTTTTTCAATTGTATATCGTTTTATATTGTATATCGTCTTATAAATAATATTATCTTTCTAATAACCTTGATTACTTGTTATTATCAAAAAGGGGGAGATTGTAAGTCAAAATGACTTCACAATTAATAATTTTGATGAAAATCAAACAATGATGATATTAGAAAGTAAGACGAAGCGGAGAAGCAAAAGTAAGACGAAGCGGAGAATCAAAAGTAAGATGAAGCAGAAAAGCAAAAATAAGACGAAGCGGAGAAGCAAAAGTAAGACGAAGCGGAGCGGAAACTAAGACGAAGTGGAAACTAAGACGAAGCAAAAGCGAAAATGAGACGATAGAAAGAAAGACGAAGCTAAAGCAAAACTAAGACGAAGACCTGATACCATGTCGGATGGTTAATCAGTCTGAGTTAGTTACAGGACTTAACTGAATAACTGTTTCTTCAAAGATCAAGAAACAAGAAGAAAGAAGTGGTTATCAAGAAGTAGTTGAAGACGAAGGCTATCAATATGAGTCGGAGTCGGAAACTGTAGAAGTTAATGATTTTGAAAGAGCTAGAGATCTTAAGAAAGTTAGAAACATTGTATTCACTGTGCTAAACATTGAGAGCTATTATTTTCTGTAACAAAGCTCGCAAACATCTTTCTGCAAGAAAGAAGAAAAGCTGAGAGCCTGAAGAGGCTAAGTGAGAAAAGCAATACTTGCTGTAAGAGACCTGAAGAGGCTCGGCGAAAAGAATACTTGTATTTTTTAGAAGTATAGTGAAATCTCATAAACAACTCTAAGGACTGGACGTAGCCCACGGTTTTGGATGAGCCAGGATAAAATTGCTGTGTCAACTTTTACTCTCAAACTCTCGACTTTCATTCCTATTGTTTTTATACAAGTATTTAGAAGTTAACTGCAATACATCATGATATTCTTACTTAATAGTTTTTGAGAAAGCAAGTTTTTCAAAACTATATAAGGGGATTGTACTTACAAAAAAGAATACACAATTCAACCCCCCTTCTTGTGCATTTTGTATATCGAACATAAAGTCTATACTTACACGTGATTTACTTCAATTGGTATCAGAACTCGGTGTCCAAGAACCACCATTACAAAGTGTGGATAAAGATCCATGGCAGAATCATACGTAACTCCTTTGCTTCCAAATTGTGCCTAAAATTATATATGAGTCAAAGTGAGTATCTTAAGCAATTTCATGTCATTAATCACTAAGTGTTATGGAATAATTATACAATCAATTAAGCACATATCATCTACTGAGTCTCCTGTCACTTAAAATCCTGAAAAATAATTATTTCTTTTTCTTTTCGAAGGAATATGCATGAAACTTTATTTATTGTTTTGTTTGTAAGAATTGTTCAACTTTTAATTAAAATCATGTATTACTTACCATATATCATTATATTATATTACTCACCATATATCAATATTTATTATTTTTTTGTAAGAATCATGTATCATTATATTACAAACTTTATGTTAAAATAATTTTAAACTTTTGTGACACCATATAGAATTGTCAAATCATATAATTTAAAAGAGAAAAATAAAAAGTATAAATCTATGTAACATTAATTAATTTTGAGTTTATAGCTTCATTAATTATTAAAATGATTTGACATTTTTGTTAGCTAAATTTATTTTTACAGTTAGAATCATTGTCAATAATATTATATTTTATTTTTCTCAATATAATGTTTAGTCACAAAATGATCAAGTCAAAGTTAGTGAATTCATAATTATAAATAAGAGAGTAATTTTGTTATTTAAACTTTTGGCAACGATTTAAAAAATTCATGGCCAAAAGTCTAGCTTTTTGTGACGATATCTAAATTCGTTGCCAAAGGCTCACACTTTGGTGACAAAAATACTAAAATGCCTTAAAAGGATGAGCCTTTTGGGCCGATTCCCATAAAGCATCGCCTAAGGCTTGCATTTAGCAACAATTTTGTAAAACATTATGAAACGATAAGCTTTTGGCGACGTTTCTAAAAATCACTCCTAAAGCTAACTTTTAGCTACAATTTTGAAATCGTCGCTAAACAAAATATAGCTAAATCGAGATTTTTTTGTAGTGATACTCGTAATCTAAAAGGAATGATAGAACTTATCTAATCTACTAACCTTAGGATTGTTTGACAATGAAGTTAGTACGTTAATGAGATATTTACTCCTAGTATAGTTAAGAATGAAACCCTCAAATTTTTGGTTCTCCTATCTTCTGCCTATCCTTTCTTATAAAATTTTACTTACTAAATAGCTTCACCATATTCTCTTCTATCCTATGTATTCATATTTTATGGGATGATCACTTTGTTTTCAATGGGGAATATTCTACTTCATTCAGGGAGATATATCTCCTCGTACTTAGCAATATGATCTATGGGGTTTATTGTGTCATTATATGCATCCCGTTAGGGCAATTTAAACTTTGGAGGTGTCTCTTTAATAATTTCTTAGATAATGAAGCTATCAAGTTTTGGATGTGTCTTATCTTACAATTCAAAGGATGAGGTAGTGTCCTTATTACCTTTCGTCGAAGACATTATAGATGGGAAGTTTATCTCTTGTTTATGATTCTCTAAGTTCAATGGTGTGGATGGCTCCTTTATAATCCCACTATAAGCGCTTTATTATTAGTAGTGTCATGTGGAAGTTATCACTCCATTGGTTGAATTAGAAATATCTTGTTGTTGGTGAAGCACATACACTAGTTCCTTTAATTATTCTTTTTATGTTGAAGAATCTGGCCCATATTAGTCATTTAGATTGGTCTTTTCCCCCGCTTAGTTGTTGAACACATATTATCAGTGATCCTCCCATAGTAGACTCTTCAAGAATCCACATCACATATTCAACTTTTTAAATGTAATCCCATATATGATGCTAATTGATATTTATTGGATCTATCATTTCTAAGCCTTGTTATTTCCAAGCACTTAGGATTGTTGCCTTGTCATTGTTAAACTACAAAACACTGCTAAAATAGATTATGACGTTTGCATTGTGAAGATCAATCTAGTTTTCTCTGAGTTCAAAAGTTAAGAGAATTATATCTAGTGCTCATATGGTTTCAGTGACTTGCTTATTGCCCTCACATTTCTTTGGTTCCTTGTTACATCAGGAAGTGCAAGTTAAGGTTGATGAGGTGTTCTTTCACATGTATCCACAACAGACATCCAACATGGTCATATGGTGATAGTGAAGCATATTACTAGGATGAGGGACAATGTTAGGATACGGACATATTATAGTAACAAAGTTAAATATTCAACCCTAAGATGACAACATTAAATACAATTAACAAACTTATTAATATGACAGGACGGGCTCATAAAAATTAAGTGAATGAAATCTTATTTTTATAGATATCAATAATATTATATACTTATGAGCAAAGAAATAACATATATGTTTCTTCAAGTTACAAAAGTTCTATGTCATAATTCATGATTTAAGAGGGAACAATTTAATTGTCATAAAGATATCCCCAATTTTAGGTTAATAACTCCTTGTAACATATATGTTTCTTCAAGTTACAAAAGTTCCTAACCTACACTTGTTGGAAGGTGACAAAGTCATCACTCTCCTTTCGATGGCTACCTGTATTCAGGTCCTATGGAAAGAGCGAAACTACCGCAGATTTAAAAACCAGACCTAATCCCTGAACTCACTTACAGAGCTCCTCACTACCAGCATTAGAGAGCAACTGAATGTAAATCAGTTACACTTATCTTGTAGTGGGAGAACGGCCTATCTATGGAGGATCTAACTCCTCTCAATCTTATCACTCCTCAACATATCAGCTATGCAGAATCTACTTTATCGCTCAAATCCTCAGATCCATACCAGTATCAGAAAAAATAAGGCTAGAGACTAACCTGATGGGTACCTCGATCGAAGGTTGTAGTAGCCTCCTGTCTTCGATCTCTCCTCTCTGAGCGACACCATGTAAAAGATGGGCTTCGGATACCTGCAAATCGAGGGGAGGTCATTACTGTTTCCACCAAGCGAGATCCTTGGTACGAGTTGATTACATCACCTGGGTTCGATATTCTCCTTGTAGCTCGTTGTTTCGACGAGACACCACTCCCATCTCCGAGTTCCTTCTGAATCTCATCGTTGCCCTATCACCATCTGGTTGATCCGAATTGGGAAAATGCACCGAGATGTAGCGAAAGATTCTTGGTAGTTTTGCCCTAAATGTCTAGGGATTTTCGCTATGTTGTTTTGGGTTTGTTTGTGAAAATGGGTAAAGTAGTCCGATTGGTACCCGTCCGTTGGTTTTGATCGTCTACTTCGAATCTATGTACATCCTTTTTATTAATGAGATTTTTTTAATTTCTAAAAAAACTCCTTGTAAATCTTAACTCCTTGATTTAACTAGGATTAGAGTAAGAGATGTAGTGAGAGATGCTCTGATCTCTTTTTGTATTCCCCCGAAATCTGAATTTCCTAACACTAACTAGCCTAAATACTATAACACCAAAACTCTTCTACAAAGCTTTCCATACTAAGTTAATCTCCTCCAGCCGTCCTCCATGCCACCTTTTTTTTGCTCTCCTTCTGGCTTAGACATCACCAGTTTTCCCTTCTCCTTGAACACAGTCATTTAAAGGGCATCATAGTTTTTTCCCCATGAAAACTTTCTTACCTAGAGAAAAAGTTAGAAGCAAGTGGTAGGTTACCACTCGGACCTATCTCGACACTAATGCCCTCCTTTAGATATTAAAGGTCAAACCATAATAGCTCCTAATATGGATACAGTCATGGTATGTGTAAAAAGCTAGGAAGCTACCTTAGTGAGCTTCTTCATAAACAAACACCATCCCTTCCCAGTTGTGCAGAAATGGGCTACTTCTTAGTGGGGAAGTAGAGATTTAAATGATGTCCTACGACCTCATCTTGTTCTCTTTCAACTTACAAGTTAAAGTAAGTAAATCAAGAAAAGTCCCTGACTTGTGTTTCAATATTCCTTGTTTATCCATAACCTAGAATTCAGATAGAAAAGGTAAAAATCCAACACTTACTCCTGTGTATAAATATTCGTAATGTACCATTGGAATATTGAACTACACAGGGATTGAGTATGTTAACTAGTTGTCTAGGTGCTCCATTTTGTATTGATGACAATACAACAAGGAGAAAAAGGTTAGTTATGCCCATTCATATATCATAATGGACATCTCAAAAGATATGTCAAAGTACATTCCTATTTTGAGGTTGGGAATAAATATCACTTTGATTGAAGATAAGGTAATGGTATCCTATTAGTATAGACCCTCCTTCAAAGAACAAGAAAAGGAATGGAATCCAACAGCTAAGAATTTTATTAGGAGATTAGTTAGAACTAATTTGCTTATAAAAGGAAGAGGAACATGAAGAGGTGACTAGTACTGAAATAATAAAAGAGTAAGTACCTTCCGTTGTAACTCAGGTGACTTAATAACTTAAACCTAGTAAGCCTATTGAAGAACCCATACAACAAGAAAAAGAACTGGAAAAGGCTATGAATCATTTAGGAAGCCAAACAAAAGAGGGAACTGACACAGATGAGAAATTTAAAGAGCTGCAAATGAGGAAAAGCCTAAGGAGTAGCAAAAAGGGCTCCAAAGGTAAATATGTATTAAAATGATTCTCTGTATTTGGAATGTCTATAGCCTTAACTGCCCAATTAAGCTAAATAGTTTAAGGGATTTTTTTTAAAAAAAAGAGAAGTTGTCTATTTTAACTTTTGGTAACCAAAATCAAGCTGGAGAATATGTTGGGACCCGATCTCGGAACTGGATCCTAACCGAAAGAAACGAAAAGACAGAAATGGCGAAACAGAATCGGAATAAAGCGAAAGTGGCGGAAAGCGAAAACGAACAAAATCAAATTCGAAAGAACGGAAGTCACAAAGCAGAAGCAAAAATCTGAAAGCAAAATCAAAAGAAAGGAACATGAGGCGAAAGTCAAAGGATGAAATGTGAACCGAAAGCAAATCGGATCAAAGCAAACGAAAACGAATCGAATCGAAAGCGAATCGAATACAAACAAGCTGATCAATCAAAACATAAAGCGGAGACAAATCAAAGCAGATCCGACATCCGAAGTGTGAACATAGAAAACTTTCCCGTTGGAAAACTTAGACTAAATCAATCCGAAATCTGGTATAAATTTTTTTTCTCTCTTATTCCTTTCATTCCCTTCATCTTTGTTCAATCTTATACAAATCAACACAACATAATTTTCCCTATTTGGAAAATCATCCTCAAACAAAACTCAATTCATCTGATTCTCCTTAATCAAGCAGTATCTCAATTTCATCTTTAACAAACATTTATTCTTATACTGATTCTTTTCTCAATCATTATTTAACAAAAATCGGGCAGCATAACAGCTGCATTTTTAACAAACCCAACCCTGCAAAAGGTTTAAACACACTTCTATAATTCCCAAAATCAAATCAAAACTCAGAATTATCGGACCTCATGTCCGGAATCCACACCACAATCAATCCCATTATCCATATCCACTTCACATTCATTCACATTTTAAGTCACATTCATATCTCAAATTAATATACAAATTCATAAATCAATCTAAATACAACCCAATCATCTTCATATATCA
>JANKOE010000003.1:44887472-44900717 GCA_026284465.1 Erythroxylum citrifolium
TTGATGATGAATTGTGAAATGAGGATAGAAATGCATATGAAATATGTCATGCTCATGAAAGACAAGTTTTTCAAAAACATGCCATTTGGGTAATTGGTTTTCAAGTCACGAATTACATGTTATGTGGGCTTGTGGTGGTCCCCTAAGTATGTCATGTGCACTTGTCTAAAGGCTTCCCCCGCCTGCCCGTTAGTGGCATGGAGCTCCTTCACGGACTCCCATAAGTTCACAGCTACGCAAAACTATTATATGGGATTGCGTTAGTACGTTCTGTTCACGACCACATAGGACCCTTGGGGGAAATGTGTAGTACGTTCTGTTTTGGATCCACTCAAACCATTATGATGTGCTTATATGTTTATGATTTGCGAACAAGTTGAAAAATGCATAAATTGTGTTGTTTGTGATTTTGATTACTTGACAAGACAAGAATTTTGAAAAACATGTGTTTTATGACTCAATAAGAATTTTCCATGATAAAGAACTTTTTGAACGGTTTTGCTTGTTACTTGTTATAAACTTGTTACCCACGAGCTTTCAAGGTCACCCCCTCTCCGTCCCATCTCCAGGTGATATGCAAGAAACAAAGTGAGAGTCAAGGCATTACTCCAGATTTGCGTGTTTTGTTTTGTTTGGAAATAATTGATGTAAAACAAGGCTTCAGATGTATTTTGAGAATTATTGGGTTTTGCATGCTTTGTATATTGGATTTTGGAATATTAATGTAATGTGGCTTGGAAATGCCATTGAAATTTGTAAAACTCTTAATTTATGATGTTAATGAAATATGGATTTGTATATGGACATGAAATGTGAATTTGTATATGGATGACTATGATGAATGTTGAGCATGAATGGTTGGTATATATGTATATATATATATATATACACACACATCAGTGAGATATTATGGAAAAGACACATAGGAATTTTGAATGATGAGATGTAGCTAAATGCGACAAGTCAAATGAGCTAAGATTTAAGAATGGATGAAGAAAAGTTAGAATTCAAATGGTTATAAAATGAGGTGGAGTTGAAAAATAACTTAACTATCGATGAGATTAAGTTGGAATTAGGTGCACTTGAGGAAGTGAGCAAATTGAGATGATGAATCTTGAACATGAGTTATTGTTATATATATATATATATATATAAGTGAGACACCATAGAAAAATAAATATAGGAATGTTATGAATATAAAGATGTTGTTGAATATGAAGAGTCAAACGAATTGAGGTTGAGAGCTAGATAAATTCTAATTGGTATTTGAATTGTTATGAATGAAGTGCTGTTAGGGAAGTGAAGTTGGGATAAATTTCAAGTTTTCATGAGGCTAAATTGTGTGTACTGATTTTAGGAGAAATTATGTATTAATATATGATGATTTTGACCAAGTTGTCTTAATAGAAGTTGTAGATGATCTTTCAAGCTTTCCAATGATATAAAGTTTGTAATTTTTGTATACCGGAGTGAAAAGATATGACCATTACTAGATGTGATGCTGCATGGAATGTATGCATCGGCCAACTATAGTATATTGATAAGAATGTGTGGTTTTGATGAACCAAACAGGTTGTGAATTGAGAGTTTTATGAGATAAATTTGGTGTTTGAGTTGTTATGAAGTGATTTTGCACTAAAAGAGTTGAATTTGGGAAGATTATGAGTGAATATGATGTTAGATTGGATGTTGGAAGCATTGGAGAGGCTTTGGAAGGAGGTTTGGGTCACCAATGTCCGTTTAACGGACTTTAGGTCCGTTTAACAGACCTTCTCGGGTGAAAAAGGGCCCCCTGTCTTGCCAATGTCCGTTTAACAGACTTGATGTCCATTAAACGGACCTTCTCGGGACAAATTGGCTCCTAACCTCGATCAATGTCCGTTAAACGGACATTCACAGGACAACTTCACGAAATTGCAATTTTTGACCTTTTTGGAAGCAGAATCTCGATTTGTGGTCTTCATAAATGTTTTATATCTTGAAGTATTCTTTCAAATGGTCTAAAAACGAAATCAATCTGACATTTGTGGTGAAAGTTATGGCTATTGCTCCAAGACATGTTACTGCATGATTGAGGACTTAAGTATGTTTGATTCTTTTGATCATAACTTCCTCATACGTCCTCCAAATGAGGTGATTCTTGAAGCAATAGATTCATAAGACATGTTTCTATCTCTCTATAAAAATTGGAATCTTTTAGAGTTGATTTGGAAAGTTTTGATGGAGAGAAAATAAGGGATCGGTTGAGAGAGCATGATTGGGGTATGAACACCCTTTAGCTTTTTAAGCATATCTTAATCTATAGAGTTCCGATTAAGATGATTCTTGCTTCAACACAAAGCTTAGAGCTACGATTTCTTTGAAGAGGTCAAATTGAAATTCAGGTTTTAAGTTTTCCAAATTCTATTCACGAATTAGGAGAAATGAGTTTGAGTATGGTGACTGATTTGTATGGGCACGCCATTGAACAAATTGGGAGGAAATTTTTAGCATGTTATGAGTATGAAGATGAACCGATAATGGTTAAGGTGATTTCAAGGGAACTATGCTCACACTTCATGATTTTCGCAAGAGGTTGGGTTCCGGAAACAAGTGAGATCCAACATATGTGGTATTAGGTTTCATGACTCTGGAAGGTTGGATTCCGGATTCAAGCAGGATCCAACATTGGTGGTATCAGAGCAAGTGTTGGACTTTGGAAACAAGCGAGGTCTAACTGACCTCCTTTGAAAACCTACATAATTGATTTTTGTTGAAAATTGCTATTATAAATGATCCACTTGATTTGAACAAAAGCTAGCAGGAGCAACTCAATGGCCAAGGAAGATCCAGAAGGGGCTGCACCAGCTTATAGCAAAGCTGTCATGGCCAGACTTCAACACCAAGGGTAGACAGAGTCCATGAAATGCAGCATACATTAATGGGGGGTTTAGGTGTTGTGTGATTTCTTCTGAAGCTATTAGCGACCTCCATTGAAAAACTGCACGATTGAATCTTGCTGCCAATTGTCATTATAACTGATCCACTTGTAGCATGTGGCTTAGGCTATTAGGTCCTCAATGAAGCTTAGTATTTTCCATCTGTGAAGCTTTCTCGGGGAACTCTTATTAGTATAGGGACTTTCTCTTTTGATAGGATTGAGATGAGTTTCTTAACTCTCTCCAGCAATGTACATAACTTTTTATTAATTTAATTTTATAACTAATTTACCTAAAAAAATCATTAACTACATTTAATCTATTTGGTTATCACTATTATTTAGGATACTTTCATTTTTAGGGCTAAAGTGTTTATTTTCTTACTATACATATCATATTTTTTTCTTTCAATCCTTCATATAATCCTTAATATTGAATCTTTGATGGCTAGTTACAAATCTACTATTAACAATAAAGAGAAAAGTTTAACCAACAAATAACCAAAAAGTATATTAATAATTAACATATCCTTTACAAGCTACGTCCCTAACTGTAACTAAGGTTTCTAACCACTAAACATAATAAAATAAAACATAAGCAAATCAATCTCAACATAAGGGACATAATAAAAGGAAACAATTGGAGAAGTTGTCACAAACTTCTCTAATCATGCTCCCAATCCTCTTTTAATGCTTAGAAAGATTAAAACTATAAATATAAAAATAAGGTGGTTGTCAAACACCTTCCAAAAGTCTCTTAGGTTAAACTTAATAAGAGCATTTATAATTAAAATTACAGAATAAAGTCCTAGAGTGCCTGAACTTAAGAATTAATACTTCCATATAATTTGTACGAGAATTGTTAGATCAAGATCCACACTAGTATTGATTTTGTTCTAGAACTTTTTATTATTATAAGTTAGCGTATAACTGGTGCCTAATACTAAGTTGTAATTAATATTGATTTTTTTCTATAATTATCTTTGTAAAAGCATGACGAATCTAGTTGTCGACCTCGCCTTCCACTCCGTTAACAATCTTGTTCTACTTCTCAACCTCTCTGAACTTTGTAAAAGAAAAAAGTCTCTCTCCTTTGCAAGTTTGGCTCCTGTTATACGCTTTTCTACGAACTTCTTATCTTTTCGATATATTCTAGCTAAATTTGACCTCTGATGTCTTCTACAAAGTCGTTGTCCATTTTCTTATCTTCTAAATTACTGTAAAATGTCATCGATTACATAATGCTAGAGAAAGTTACACTAAAATTTGTATTTTTCTCTTCAAACATATTACGTATTAAATAATGAACCAAATATAGGAAAATGCCATAAAATTTATATCAAACATGCTATAAATCATGGTTCTTATTATATCTAACTCTCTCTCTTTTTCTCTCTAGCTCTATCTCTCCCTCCTTCTCTCTCTCTCTCTCTCGCCCACTCACACACACACTCTTTCTTTTCATGTAAGTCATTTAGAAATAAACTCTCTACTAGTTAAGGATAAGACTTTGTACTATTGGACCTTCCCATACTCCACGTATCAACGAGATTCATACTGGGTGTTGTTGTTATTGTTGTTTATAAAGATTTCAAATATCAAGTAATATAACTTTAAATAACATGAAAAATATAAACCTATCAAATTTCTTCACACTTAATTTATTACTTATACTCACACAATTAACAACAATTAAACTCTAACTTAGACTTAACTAAAACAAGAAACAATTCTATTAAGTTAAGTGTATTGTAACATTTAACATATGTCATGACTCTTGAAATCCTAAATATCACTAGTAGAAGAATTATAATCTTTTAATAGTTTACTTAAATGTTAACTATAAATATTTATTGTTCATGGGTGGTTACCTAGCAGTTTCCCAATTCAGGTGGGTTATATGTGTTGATTTTATTTTTGAAACCTTACATCCGCTGCCAAATGTCTTTGCTTGTTGTTTTGATGGGAAGACAACGGGGAGTATAAAATGTGGGATATAGTATTGGGTCCCTAAGCTTGGGATTATCCTGCACACACCATTTGATTGCGTCTGCCAAAGCTTAGAGGAGCCCTCATACCTATTCAAATCTCAACATCAATGGCAGAAGGTATAAGATTAAAATTCAACATTTCCGTTTGTTATTGTAATAAACATATATATAGTTTATTCTCATATCTAACAGTTGGTATTAGAGTAATTTTACCTCTACCTTGATGTAGTTGAATTTATGTGATTATATGTATGGATAGGTGACTTTTTTGTTGCAAATATTGATGTTGTTAGAGTCAATATATTGTGAAATGGTTCTTTCATATCTAAAGGAAATTCAATTCTATTTAAAATGACTTTTGAATAATCAAAAGCAGAGTTTTAAAAGCTAAGAAATAGTCGGATTGTAAAATGGGTCAGATTTGAGTTGAGTTGATCTGGATAAAGGTTGAAGATGATTCACAGTGCATGCATTTTTCAATCCTTTATGGGTGCTCGTTTACTGTAACAATTGACCGTTTTTGTTCACTTCTATTAATTCAAAGATGAAGTTTTCATGGGGCCCACCATCAAAATTTATGTTTGCTTTGTTGCGCGATTTCTGGAATTCAACACTATTTCATAGGCCTATCATTGAAAGCTTTAGTTTTTATACTTGTAAAGAATAAGCATGATTTTTGGAACTTAACATTATTTCGTCGGTCCCATCATTGAAAGCTTTAGTTTTATACTTGTAAAGAATAAATTGTATGCAATTTGGATTGAAAACGGCCCTTGTTTATACTGTATTTATAGATTGGACCCATAAATATTTCAACTTTGATATATTAGTCTAATTTTGTTTAATTGCATGATTTAAATCATTGTATGATTTAAATTCAAGTATATTTTTATTTTTATGCAAATTTATGATTTTGATACGTGATTAATTAGTTTTAAAGGATTATGTGGAACCATTATTTTTAATATTTTTCCTAAGATGACGTGTCATGTGATCAATATAATTTTAGTTAGTTAAAGATTAGCCACAACATCTTGGATTAAGGTAAATTATATAATAAGTGCTCTGGATCACATATAGTAAAATAACACAAATTGTAATTAATCATATTCAAATATAATAAATTTTATCCCACTGGAATATTTATTATATTTGCATGGTTAATTAGGATGGAATAGCAAATTATCTTTTTCTTAATTTACCCATAGGTATTAAGAAAAGGAATATAATTTGATAATTTCATTACAAACTCCTACTTTAAGTAATAGATTGATTGTCATTCATAGCATCTCTCAAGGTCAAATGGGTGTTGACCAACCAATCATTGAAGTTCCACAAGCTGCTGATGACAATCTAGTAGATCCGGTTGTTTAGCAATCACTAGAGGTTGTTAAGCAACCAGCTGTGCAAGCTCCTCCACAGGAGGGTGTTAATACAACATTAAGAAGATCAGCTAGAAATAAGAAATCAACAATATACCTAGTGATTACATTGTGTATCTAAATGAAGCTGACTATAATATTAGAGTCGAAGATGACCCTGAAATGTTTTCATAAGCCACGACTTGCAATGAATCTTAATTGTGGTACAATGCCATGGTAGATGAGATGAATTTTATGTTATCTAATAATGTATGGAATCCTATCGAGTTGCTTAATGGTGCAAAGGCCATTGGATGTAAATGGGTCTTCAAGAAAAAAAAAGGGACTCATTAGGCAACATTGAAAGCTATAAAGTTAGAATTGTTGCTAAAGGATTTACTCAACAAGAGGGAATTGATTACATAGAAACCTTTTCTCCTGTATCTAAGAAGGATTCCTTATGAGTGATTAAGGCATTGGTTGCCCATTTTGATTTGGTATTACATCAAATGGATGTGCAAACAATGTTTCTGAATGGAGATTTAGAGGAAGAGGTTTATATGAAACAACCGGATGGATTCTCTTCTAGTGATGATGAGCATTTGGTGTGCAAGTTTAAGAAATCCATATATGCATTGAAACAAGCCTCCTATCAATGATATTTAAAATTCCATGATATCATCTCTTCATTTGGTTTTGTAAAGAATGTCATGGATCAATGAATATATCAAAAAGTTAGTGGGAGTAAAATTTGTTTCCTTGTTCTATATGTAAATGATGTTCTACTTGCCATTAATGACAAGGGTTTGCTATAAGAGGTGAAACAATTTCTTTCTAAGAATTTTGATATGTAAGATTTGGGTAAAGCACCTTATGTGATTGACATTAAGATTCATAGGGACAAATCTCAATTCATGTTGGTTCTATCACAAGAAACCTATATGAATAAGGTCTTAGTGAGATTTTGGATGAAAGATTGTTCACCGAGTATAAAACCTATTGTGAAGGGTGATAGGTTCAATTTGAACCAGTGCCCCAAAATGAGCTTGAAAGGAAACAATTGAAAAATATTCCATATGCTTCTATAGTAGCGAGCCTAATGTATGCTCAGGTTTATACGAGACCTGACATTGCATTTGTTGTTGAAATGTTGGGATGATATGAAAGTAACCCAAGTATAGACCACTAGAGAGCTACCAAAAAGGTGATGTGGTACTTTTAAGGGACCAAAGATTACATGCTTATGTTTAGGTGAATTGACAATCTTGAGGTAGTTGGCTACTCAAACTCAAATTTCGTTGATTGTGTTGATTCATAAAATTCAACATTTGGATATATGTTTATGTTTCCCAGTGGAGTCGTATCCTGGAGGAGTTCAAATCAGAATTTGACTGCTACTTTTACTATGGAGGCTAAGTTCGTTTCTTGTTTTGAGATTACCTCACATGGTATATAGTTGAAAAGTTTCATATCTAGGCTTATAATTATGGATTCCATTTCTAGGCCATTGAGAATTTACTATGATAATTCAGCTGCAGTTTTCTTGGCCAAAAACAACAATAGTGGTAGTAGAACTAAGCACATCGACATTAAGTATTTGGCCATTAGGGAACGTGTCAAAGAGACAAAGTGGTCATTGAACACATTAGTACTGAATTAATGATTGTTGATCCTTTAACAAAAGGCTTGCCACCAAAGAGTTTTAAGGATCACGTTGCTAAAATGAGACTCAGTTCCATTATGTGATTTATTGTATGTACTTTCACAAAACTCTAATTAATTTTGTTGTTTTCTCATTCTAGTGTATACATTTTTATTTCTAGCATAACAAATAATATGGACCTAGAATAAATATAGAGATTTATTCATCCAGTTAAAGTGGAATAAGAAATAAGATGCATCATGATACATGGAAAATAATACTCACATTTAGAGTACTTATGGCCATGATTCATGCATTTGGTTTTTTTAATTGAGTAAAGGATTTATGACTTTTAGATAAAATATACACCCCAAGTGGGAGAATGTCGTCCGCTGGTGGTTACCCAGCAGTTTCCCAATTCAAGTGGGTTGTATCTATTGATTTTATTTTTGAAACCTCACGTCTGCTGCCAACCATCTCCGCCTCTTGTTTTGATGGGAAGACAATAAGGAGCATAAAATGTGGGATGTAGTAGTAGGCCCCTAAGCTTGACATTATTCTGCATACACCATCTCATTGTATCTGCTAAAGCTTAGAAGAGTTCTCACACCCATTCGAATCTCAACAACAATGGCATGAGATTAAAATTCCACATTTCCGTTTTTTTTATTGTAATAGACATGTATATAGTTTATTTAACAATATTAACCTAAACTCATTAATTACCTTCATTATTAATGACCCAAGATATACATATTCAAGTCCTTTACTGTTTCATTTTTTAACCTTTAATATGAATAATAACAATATCTGATAGTTAGTTGGACTTGATGTTCAAAGAAAAACAGAATATGATGTCTGAGAAGCAAAGGCATTAAACCTATAAATGATGCTTGGTAAGAGACATGGACAAGAACATTAATTTCATTGAAAAAGAATCTAATGTTAGTTCAATTTTGTGCTTTGTTTTCATTTAGAAAAAGATACAAAAAAATTATAGCACAGAATCTGTCTTTGGGTTTTTAATGAATACATATATGTATCTGATTTTAAGAACTAAGCCTTTCTCTTTACGATTTCTTTCATTTTTTGCACTTAAAATTGAACTCTTTGCGTTAAAACTACTAGATGATTCTCTATCTCATGTTACACCAACCTAAAAACACAAACAAAGATCCTATGCTATTCTTTCGTCCTAAACTGTCAAACGTAAGCATCAAATGAAGGGTTTTATAAGTGACATGGTGAAACAGCTGACACAACACATCAAACCTACCAAATATGTTGAGAAACCGAGAACACAAGCTGTCATAGGCACGAAAGTATCTATAATCCTATTTCTCTCTTCCTTCTTTCAGGAAGTAGCTCAAATTAGTTCTTAATTATTTACAACACGGTTGGTTAGATTGCAAAGTTTCTTCTTCCTGGACGTACTTCTTAAACTTTTTGTAAATAATTAATACAACTTTGACCTTCTAATATCTAATCAAGGAAACCTTTTTTTTCTAATCTTTTCTTTAATATCATCCATCATTAAAAATAAGTAACATCCAAACTTTAATATGATAATATCATGACTAAGTACAAAAAGTACCGTGAATTTGTACAAATTATATCAATGCTCATTCTTACATTCAGTATAACAAGTACGTATAAAAAATAATATAACTCATTAAAAATAGGTAACACCTAAACATTAATATAAAACTATTATAACTGATTACAGATAATATCATGTCTTAATAAAAAAGTATAGTCCCTTTCAAAAGAATAAAAAATAAAAAGTATACTCCTTTTTAACTCATCCAATACAATGAGTATAGACAATACACTAATACTTACTACAACTAAAATAACACTTTCACTTTAATATGAAAATACTATGATCGAGTAAAAAGATATTAAGACTCCATACATTCAATACAGGATCGTTTCTAACGTTTTATAGGCTTTAGGCAGAATAAGAAAAAGCCTCAATAAATTGAAAATATACAAACATGTAAATTTTAAAAGGATATGTTTATTATTAAAATTTAATATTCATACATAAGTGACCCAATTTATAAGTCTACATACTCAACAAAATATTAAATGATCATAACATCAACAAATAATATCTTGCAAATATTATTTTGTCAAGCAACTAAATAAAGGTCTAAATTATTAAATCAAATATTTTTAGTAATTTTTGAATTTAATTAACATTAGTGATTTTTTAATAAAAAATTTCTTTTTATAGGAATTAACAGAATGGTAAATGTAGTAATCTAATGCTACCAACCTATTTATAAAAAACTAATCAAACACATCCAACTATTTACGATCTTATTTAATTATCAAATAATTTTATTATTATTTAATTATCACAACATATTTAATAGAATTATACAAATTTTTATAATAAATGAAATCGTTTATGTAGTCTTTGAATTGAGTAACTTAAATTATTTGATTTAATCACATTATAACTAAACTTATGGGAACCTCTATAAGAATGCAAATCTGATAATTATTACATGTGGCAAAGTATAATGAAAATTACAATTAAAAAAATTAAATTATTTATTAATGTTTAATTATATTTTTATAAATAATTAGTAAATTAAAAAATAAAAAAGGAGAAACATAAAAAAAAACACAATATTATTTAATATTATGTTTTGATTTAAAATGCTAATATAATGTCCACGTTAATGAAAAATTACAAATTAATTATAATATGTTCAAATATTTAATATGTTAAAAATAAATAAAAATTAGAAACTTTACATTTAAATTATCACTCAAAACTTAGAAGACATAACCGTGAAATTCTTTTACCACCAATTTTTGAGTTGAAATATCTTAGATTCATATGTTAGCGAAAATAAAAAAAATTAGAATGTAAGAAATACACTCTGGTTCAGCCGGATTCTGTTGGGGTTGAACGTCGTTGTTCTGATCCATGTTCTATGCGATTCTAGCTGTGAAATACCTGCAAAATAGATGAAGGCATGCCGGGGGTTGGTTCCCGGAAGGCCCCTCCGATGCTCAAGTCAGTCTTTTGTAAGGCTTTTGGTTGCTGTAAACAGAGAAAAGTAGGGTTGTATTGTCATACCTGAATTTGGTAGGAATAATGCCTTATATACCTGGAGTCGTTGCTAGGTTTAGGTTTTTACGTGAGTCGTTGTGTTTGCATGAGAGTCTAGCACCCGATGGGCCGAACGGGCCCCGATCGTTGGGCCGCCGATATTCAGGTCTGGAGCTGGGCCTGGTAAGGCCAGTCCAGCCGACCCGACCATAAGCCCCCCTGCTCCTCGAGTCTGACCGAAGAGCAGAGTCGAAGGAGTACGTAAGAATTGTGCGACCTATTTGTGTGACGTCTTGTGGTGAGGTCGATCGATTGGAGATCAACGCCCTACATGCGATAGTTCTTTATGATGGGAAGCTGATCGAGCTAGCGAGCTATCATTTGAGCGACAACTAGTCGATTGACTAAATCGTGTTAAGGAGGGGCGATCGATTGGCTTATGCCGAGACGGGGCGGTCGATCGGTCGGCAATGCCTGGGTGTAGGCTGAGCGTACTCAGGACTCGACGATTCGTATCTCCTAAGCGCCGTTCAAAATCTGAAACGATGCGGCACTGAAATCCAAAATGCTTGATGTAATTATTTTTGACGGTCTGCCTCTTCTAGGCGTCACCGAAATTTGGAACGTCGCATCTCTTGGACCGTCGTGCATTTATCGCGCACAATTATGCATGTCCCTTCGTTTGCCGTGCCATTTCAGCCCCTTAGATTTTTCCACGTAGTCAATCCTGATTGGTATGTTTGTTCGACTGACACTATAAATGCTGGGTCGGATAGTTTTTTCTCATTCTGGTTGGCTTTCCTTAGCCTCTGCCCTTTGGCTTTTTATATTTTCATCCCTTGTTATCAGAATGCGTTTTTCACGTATCCCTTCTCCCTTTTCCGTCCAAAGTTGCTTTGCCAGTGCCAAGATCACGCCTTTTTTCCAGAAGGAGAAAAAGGGAATGGTCGAGACAGAGTGAGAGGTAGTTCCTGACGATTGAAATAGAGCGAGAGGTAATTCCTAACGAGGTCCTGTGACGGTTCAAATGTGGCTGTCATAGGATTTGTCAGGATCAACATATGTCGGACAGATGGTTCGACTTACTGGGTAGAACAGATAATATCTGTAGTAGATCGGGTAGGAAAGATGTTTCTTTTCTGAATGCTCACCTGGTCGAGTTTGTGATCAGGGTAAATTTATTGGAAATAAAAAGAATCTCGGTTTTACTCTTTCGTTTGTTCTTTCAATCTTGTTGGATAGAGCTTCAAGCTATCGTTGGCTTTGTATGATAGGTTACCTTCTTAGGTGACACATAGTGAACTTGGCACGTTCGATGCAAGTCGGTCGACCGTTCGGTCTGACGCTGGCCGATCGATCTGGGGATCCAGGTCGAGCGACGTCAATGTCGAGAGAATAGTCATTGTCGCATAATTAGCTGATTGCTGACCGATTGGTCAATTGTCGAATGGTTAGCTATTTATTCGTTTGTCGATCAATTGGTCGATTGTTCGTTTGTCGGTCGGTCGATCGATTGTCGATCGACTGGTCATTTATCGAACGTTGTCGAGGCCCGAGCGTTGCTCGAGGGCCAAGTTATGTCGAAGGCCGTAGCTGAACTATGTCGAGTGGTTCCAACATCTTGTGTTGGCAACCTTGTCAATGTCGATCGATTAGTTGTGTTGCCGATCGATTGGTCGTTTGTCAATCAGTTCCACCATCTTGTGTGGGTAGCCTTGTAAAATTTCGTCAATTGCTGATCGGCTCTAACATCTTGTGTTGGCAGCCTTGTCGAATAATTCGTAGGCTACTCCGTCCTTAATCCGATTTGAATTAGATCTGCCATAAAATCTGAGATTCTTTATTGATGTCGATAAAAGTGTGGGCCGTTAAAAAACCTGACTGGCGTAACCAGGAAAAAGGTTCCCACAACAAATGCATAAAAGCCAGTAAAATATGAGATAAAGAAAAACAAAGCAAGCTTATCTATTGATAAAACGCCTTCAGGTTTTGAGAGTTCCAGGGCCTCGACAGAATTTTGAGCCATGTCCGGTTTGCTTGACCATTTGATAAGGTCCTTCCCACACCTGCCCGAGCTTTCCAGGATGCTTCCCGGCCGCTTCAGCTTTCCTTAAAACATAACCACTAACCTTTATGTCGCTCGGTGATTGAACCAAATTTATACTATAAATTAGGCCTACTTTCTTAAGTAATTATGCATTTGTTGACTCCTAATTTATGATTTTTATGCTTAATTTGGTTCCTCGCATCGAGTTTTTATAATC
>JANKOE010000003.1:44950298-44966195 GCA_026284465.1 Erythroxylum citrifolium
AGTACCGTCCTTGCATAAGTCGACTTACCCCATGTACAAGTCGACTTATCGGTACTGAATGCGTGTAAGTCGACTTATCCAATGTACAAGTCGACCTGCACTTACAAATTCAAATCACCAACAGGCTATGGAGGATCCAATAGAACAAAGGATTTATTTATTTAATTTTTTTTCATTTATATTACTTAAAATTTGACAACTTCTGGTAAACTCCTCCTAAAACAACTCATCTTAGACTATGCTTAATATCTTTAATTGGCATGATAATTGGAATTCCTTAGGTCCTCTTGTTAATACTACTCATTATGCTAATTTAATGAAATTGATTCCTAAAATTGCCAACGTTAGAGAGGTCTTTTATGATAATTCCTATAATCTCAATACTAACATCATTTTTAGATTACTTCACACTACTCACTTTTCATCTTAACTTTGTAGATGTTGACAAGTGAATTTGAATAGGCCATTCATCATGTTCTTTCATTAATAAATCTTATAGGAATATTTCTAGATCGAAAGCTTAAAAATTTTCATGGTATAAACTTCTTTGGAGCAAAGAAATCTCTCCAAGACTCTCCTTTACTATATGGCTGACAATTAATGGTAAGCTTCACACTAAAAGAAAATTTATGATAAGTGTAGAATAACTTATTTTTTCTAGGTGTTTGAGTATGTTTTAAGTGTTTCCATAGATAATAATCATGTGTTTAGTACTTGGAATTGTGTTTCGGATAAATTAGAGCAAGATTTTGATCTTAATTTCATATTTTGAGGGGTGTTTGATGTGTTTGTCAACGAATGGAAATAAGAAATTGAAGGAAAGAGAAGAATTGAAAGCATGGAAGAAAGCCACGATCATGGAGGAACTGGAAGCATAGAAGTAGGCCATGATCGTTGGGGTGTGACAGAGAGCAAATTTTAGCTTTTTTAGCTCGCGAGTTTTTTTATATACTTTTAACGTTTTAAGGCTATGTTTAGAACAAAATTAAGTGGGGAAACCCTATAAACAACCCTATAAGGTTCAAGAACTATTTAAGGAAAAGAAAAACACCATAAAGAAGGCAGTACTCATCATATTCAAAGAAGATCAAGAGAAGACATCAAGTGAAGCTCCAAAATTTCCAAAATTCAATATCAAGACTCCAAATAGATTTTCTTTCTTTTCTTTTAATCTATTTTATTGTCTTGGATGTTGATTTGGATTGTTAGGATGTTAAAAATATTATGAGTTTCTAAATTCATATTAGGAAAATTTTCTTGATCAGTTTTGTTAAACTATATTCTTGTTAAATTCAATAAATCAATGAATGCTTTGTGATATTTATTATGCTTATACTTGGTAAGAAATCAAAAGAGTGAATCAAGTTTTTTTTAGGTGCACAATGAGAGTTGGTAACTTAGTAAATTGGAAAATATCAGATTAATAAACAATTGAAGAAATCTTAATTATGAAATAATTATCCTTAGGATTACTTCAACTTTAATTGAATAGTTAAGAGTAGTTTTATGAATCGAGAGGTTGTAATTCTATTATTATAAATTTCAATTAGGATTACTTGATTAGATCTCAAGAGAAAGTAATTGAATCAACAACATAAAGGGGAAACAAAACAACGATAGAATAATTCCTAAGTATCCAGCTTTGATTAACTTTGTTCTTATTGGTAGTTTAATTATCCAATTGTTTCATTTTTATTATTTTAATTTTAGTAAATTTATTTTAATTAAATCAATATTTTATTACCTCAAACAAAGTTTTATTAAATTTGTTAGGTGTTTAATTATTCCTTGTGGGAATCATACATTTTGTACTACAATTTACGATTTGTATACTTGCGGTATTGAAAGCATTTAATATAAAACTTATCAGCAATTTTTTAGTGCCACTTTTAGGGACTAAATTAGCATATTGTACGATTTGAATTCCTTTAATTTAGGGAATTTAATACTTTTCTTGTGTGATTTAGGTACACTAACACAAGAATCACGAAAGATCAATTGAGCAATCTACAGATCTTTTCTTCTAACCAGTGAAGGCATTACAACGTGAATGGGAGTTTCTAAACTCATATAATTTGTGGGGGCAAAAGTATCCAAATTATTCTTTGAATAACAATGAAAGGAATCAAATGAGAACTCAACACCTACAGGGATTTCAGAATGACAAGTTTAGTTCATCAGAATTGAAAGGTGGATAAGTTAATGCACGTGCTAAATTCCAAGTTCACGAGTCTAGAAGAGACCTAGAATAGGTTGGAAGTGAAATTAGATAAACTAATAAAGAATCACTCCTCTTCAATTTATAACTTGGAGGTT
Source organism: Erythroxylum citrifolium (assembly GCA_026284465.1). Taxonomy (NCBI): domain Eukaryota; kingdom Viridiplantae; phylum Streptophyta; class Magnoliopsida; order Malpighiales; family Erythroxylaceae; genus Erythroxylum; species Erythroxylum citrifolium. The sequence continues at coordinate 44,952,615 of JANKOE010000003.1, forward strand.
CAAATGGAGCAACTTTCCAATGCATTGTCAACAAGAAATGTGGGGAGTCTTCCAAGTACCATAGAAACAAAATCGATATCTTTATTGTGTTATGGTATTTGTGGGGTCAGCATTATAGTCATCAATGTCAAACACCAAATTATATATGAGAGAATCCACACTACAAGAAAAGTATGAATTAGCGATGGAAAAGTACCAACGGAAAAGAAAACGTAGCAAATTAGCGATGGAATTATGATTTCCGTAGGAAAAACTACGTTAACAAATTCATTTAGCGACGGAAAATAAAGCGTAGCAAATTAACGACGGAAAATATATTTCCGTAGCTGAAATCGACGTAAAAAAATTTATTTAGCAACGATTCTAATTTTTCGTCGCTAAAAATGGAGGGAATTCATCCCGTCAATATTGGCGACGGAATTTAGGGACGGTAACGTGTCCGTCCCTCAATTCATTTAGCGACGGAACAAAATGCGTAGCAAATTAGCGACGGAACATTTATTCCGTTGCTAAAATTGACGTGAAAAAAATCGGTTTAGCGACGATTCTAATTTTCCGTCGCAAAAATAGAGGGAATTTATCCCGCCAATATTAGCAACGGAATTTAGGGACGGTAAGTAAAGCGTAGCAAATTAGCGACGGAAAATATATTTCCGTAGCTAAAATCGACGTAAAAAATTTCGTTTAGCGACGGGTATATTTTCTGTCGCTAAAATTGAGGGAAGGCGGGATAATAAAATTTAAAGGCGCGAATTAAAGGCGGTAAAATAAAATTTAAAAGTTCCGACCGAAATTATCGTCGCTATTTCCGTCGGTAAATCTTGTTTAAAATACCCGACCCCCTTCGGCCCCCTAGTTCATCTTCTTCTCCCATCTGGTAAGTTCCTCTTCTTTCTTGTTTTTTTTTCTCTAGTTTCTTTATTACTCTTTCTTAGTGGGTTTTTTATTGTCATATATAGTATTGATTTATGTGTTGAATTCTTTTTGTTGTTGAGGAAGAAACGAGTGTTGTTGAAGAAAGCCCATAAGATTCAGTATAAGGAAGCTCTTTGACTACTCTACTAAATGCTGGTGAGTTTGCATCTTCAATCTTTCTTTCGGCTCTCCTCATCTTTGTGTTAGTTTATAGGCATTTCTTTATATGAAATTTTGCTTCTTGTATATTTCTCGTAAGTCTATTAAGGCTATAGAAGATATTTCTTAATGAAAAATATTCAAACGAGCCATTTTGCCTGATTTGTTTTGAGGGAAATGTATAATTGTTAGGTACTTTTTGTTTGGCAACTTTAGTTTTAATTGCGTTTCAAAGGAATCGGAATTATAGAAGCATTAAGCAAACAGTGAACAGACTAGAGGAGGCTTCCTATTTTGTAGTGGCTCCAAGAAAGAGATGTTGAAAAGATGGTTGGTTGTGCTCAAAGAGGTTGAGAAAATTGCGACTACTTCTGCTGAAGATAAAAGGAAGAGTCTTAAAGAACACATCATCAACGATGATGGGGACTTTTTAAAACAAAATTAATTTTATTTATCGACGGACAATAAAATTCTGTCGGTACACTTACTGACAGCCGTTTTACCGACGTCGTTGGCTGTCGGTAATTTTCGGTCGCCATTTTACATTACCATCGGAAAACATTCAAATTTCGTCGGTAATTTCCGTCGCTAAACGCCCTATTTCTTGTAGTGCATGAGTCTTTTAAGGTCTTAAATGTGGTATATGACACTATAGAGTATAGCAATCATTAATTAATTTTTTATATTTTTAAAAAGGTTTGTAAAATTAATAATAAATTTCATATTATAAAGTTAAAACTATTGAAAATTATTATAAAACTTAATGCAAGTTAGGATTTTCATTATTAATTAATTTGTTTATGAAATATAATTAATATGACAAAGTCATTTTTTAGTAAAATTAAAATTAAAATTAAAATTATGATAATATTATTTTTATTGTCAAAATAAAGAATTATTATAATAAAAATTGAATCAAAATTTATTAATGGTGATTAAAAGACCCTATCACTTTTAATTCAATTGCAATTAGTATTTTTTTATTAATGAACATATTTTATTTGTATGATTTACATTCTTATATTTAGTAATATAAATTTATTTTAAAAAATTTAAGTAATGATTATGACATTTTATCGTTAAGATTATTATTTATTTAATACATATAATTAGAACAATTGAGTAAAAATTAACTTGTTCATAGTTAGACTTATTTTTCACAAATCAAAATTTAAAATTAATTAAAAATATGCTGCAAATTTTGTACTTTTAATTAAATACATGTTTTTATTTAAAAATGTTAATAAAGTAGTTCTGCAAATTTTGTACTTTTAATTATATTACATGTTTTTATATAAAAATGTTAATAAAGTAGTTCTACTTCTACCCTTTTGATGGTCTACTTCTACACTTTTGACGGGGCATACGAGTATTTATGAGATGATTAATTAAAAATATATGACACACATATATTAATGGACTATTTTGTAATCTTACAAAATTTAAGAATTATTTTATAATTTAAAAAATTCAAAAAAGACGCTTAATATTGACCGATACTAATACTATACTATGCCAAGACTAAATTCAATACCGATGGCGTAGGTGGCACATAACTTCGTTGCTTAATCAAGAGGCTCCGGGTTTGATCCCTGCCCTTGGAAGTGCAGCAAACTCCTGGGCCAGCGGCAGCCCCCGCAAGAGATGTATTAGTACCGCAAAGGGAGATTAATCACCGGCTTCGGCCCAGTGGACACCTTCTGAGAGACCAAAAAAAAAAGTATGATATTCATCGTATTGAATTTTAGAGGTTTAATCTAAATCCGAAACACCAACTACATCTCCAACTAGTTTTTAAAAGCTTAATGACTAGGATTAAAGCCAAATTAGATTTACATGCTTGCCCTTAATCACAAACACCAACTCTATCTCCAACTCTTTTTGTAGGCTTAATGACCAGGAACTAGAGTGTAGATTAGATTTACAGGCTTGCTCTTAATCCCAAACACCAACTTTATCCAACTCATTTTGGCAAATCTTAATGGCCCAGGACTTGAACCAATGTTAGATTTACAGGCTTGCTCTTAAGCCCTAACGCCAACTTAGCCCACACACGTGAGTGCACATCAACAAATGTGCGATCTTTTTCATTAGGTGTCAGTATTCACTCTTTTAATATAAAAACTATGGGCATATGTCGATAATATTAAACACTACTGATTAAAAGTATTGGTAAATGTCAATAATATTAAAGATTAATGCAACTGATTGTTTGGAAAACTATTAAAGAAAGACTTTGGTACTGCAAGTCCTTGTCGCTTTTTAACTGTTCATTGTTGATGATATCGATATGGATTAAATAATGAAACAAGGTGGGATGCTTTCCAAAAGTTGGTATGAATGCAGAAACCTTTATGTTATTCCTGTTATGTTCTTTTTAATTGAAAAAAGTGACAAATTTGAGGTCGCACTAGTTGAATCACAATTTGCTTCTAAAGACATTGAAGTTCATAGCCCCCAGGAGCTCCTCCACCAAAATCTAACTTGCTTAGTTTACAGGTCTGCCTTGATCATGAAGATTAACCATTTCAGCCATGAACATGAATTGACTCTTTTTGAGGAAACCGAGGAAAAAATTAAGCAGGTTTCAGAAAAACTTGCCAAGTTGTATGTGGGAAGTGACGCAGAATTTTCATCGGATTCAGAGGGATATGAGGAGGACGAGAGCACTAAATGCAACGGTTGCTATGAAACAATTCAAGGTCCAGCCTATTTTTGTGAGACTTGTGAAGATTTCTGGCTGCACAAGTCCTGTGCTTCGCTGCCTCGTGAACTATCAGACCATCCTAGCCACCCATCCCACACTCTCGCTCTCCTTGCCAATCCTCCTAATCCTCATGTATCTCGATATTCCAGGTTTCAGAATCCATATAGCATGTTCTTCATCTGCCACGAATGCAGAGACTTCTGCCGGGGCTTCGGTTATCACTGCAAAATGTGTAGGATCAATTTAGATGTCAAGTGTGCGATTTCAGCTAAAACTGGGAATCAAATCCCAGCACAGGCTGATAAAAGAGCTGAGATCTCTCATTTCAGCCATACAGATCATAGACTCCTCCGTTTCAAGTTCACCAAGGGATTTCACGACCTGATTGGCGATGGCCTATACTGTCATAGTGGATGTGGGGCGCCATTCTCATCAGGAGAGGTCTATAGTTGCTTTGATTGTGAATTCTACATTCACAAAAACTGTGCAGAGTTGCCACAGGAATTCCATCATCCCTTCCATCCAGATCCAGAGCACCTACTTTCTCTCGAATTTGAACGATATAGCGGGGATAAGTTTATCTGTGAAGAGTGCAGAGACATTTCCGAGGGTTTTATAGCCAGCTGCAAAGAATGCGACTTCAAACTGGATTTCAAGTGTGCTCTTCTCGTCACTAACAGTGGTGTGGTTCAAAGATCGAGAGATAGGAAAGACTTGAAAACGCAGATTTACCACCCTTTTCACCAGCATATACTAAGTCTCTTCAATTACAAACCGGTGAAGGGACCGGGACTTCTAACAACCATATGCGACATATGTGAAAGCCCAATGTCAAATCCAGCGTACTGTTGCCTGGAATGTCAATTCGATGTACATAACTCCTGTGCAGAATTGCCTGCGACAATAAAACATCCCTACCACTCTCACCCACTTTACTCTCAACTTATGAAAGATTCCAAGGGAAAATGTAATGCATGCAGGAGGAAAAACAGTGGACTTGTCTATTGGTGTCATGACTGTGACTTTAGCCTCCATTCTCAATGTGCCAGTAGCTCGTTGAAAGTGATATCTCCACTGAAGCATGATTTCCATAAACACGATCTCTATTATTTTGTGGCTGATCATCTAGCTAAAGTCAATTTTCAGTGCAAAGTTTGTGGTAAGAAGTGCAGGGGTTCCTTCTATCTGTGTTTGGAGTGTGTTTCTTATTTTCATTTGGAGTGCATGCCAATACCTACTTCTGTCAAGCCCGATTGCCATATGCACCGTCTTGATCTCAAGGGTCGATTTTTTGATTACAATGAGTCGATAAAGGATTATTATTGCTTTGCTTGTGAGAAAGAAAGGAGCCCAAATTATCACGCTTATCATTGTCAAGAATGTTTTTTCCAAGCTCATGTCGAATGCTTGGCATTCTCCGAGGTTTATAAAGCACAATCCCTTTTTTTTTCTTTTTTTAATAAAACATTTTGGAATGAATGAACTTTTATCTCGTGCACAGGATGTAGAACTTGATTCTGATAATGATATAGGGCAACAGAATGAAAGCCATCAAAATACTAATACAGAGTACCCAGCATTTGCCATGCCTTCACCTCCACAATGCAGGAAGCAGATTGAGGTACTTTACTTTCCTAAACGATTAATTAATGCTGTTTACTATAAATTCCAGCGAACATTACCAACTCTGTTTCTCTCTCTGAGTCCTGTGATTGCAGACTAAAGATAAAAGCAATAACCACCCCATGATCTGTCTCACTACAAAGATGAACGCCTTTTGTTATTTGTGCAAATTAGTAATAACGCAGGTTTCAGGTTACACATGTAAACACTGCAAAGTTTGCTTCCACAAAGAGTGTGCGGAGTTACCCTTTAAAATAAAGCATTCTCTTCACAAACCTCACCCTCTCACCCTTGTACCTGCCGACAATCATCGGCCTTTTATCTGCGACGGATGCAACTACTTTCGTGACAGGGAGTCCGATGTTAGTTATGAATGCAAGCAGTGTGGGTTCATCATTGATCTGAATTGTGCTTCAGTGGTCGGTAATCAGCATCAAAAACCAAAGCAATCTTCAGTATTACATTTCTGTCACAGGCATAAACTCAAACTTGCCAACTTTCAAGAGAATATGAAGGTTTCCTGCAATTGTTGTTGCTTGAGAATCAAGGACCAAGCTTATTGTTGTGCTGAGTGCAAGGTGTTCCTGCATCTGCATGAATCCTGCTACGATCGACCACAGAGAGAAAAACATCCATTTCACTTAGAACATCACCTCCAATTTGGTGAGGAGAATTATAGCGGACCATGTGATGTCTGTCACTCTATAATCGAGGGTCCCTCTATTATGTATTTCTGCGATAATTGTGGAGTTTACATTCATGCAAAGTGTGCTCACTACCTAACATCTAGTCTTAAACTTGAGTCCCACCAACACAATCTGTTCTACTTTGTGGCTGGAGATTTGAGTAGCAAGCAGAACTTTAAGTGCGAAAAGTGTGGAGAAGATTGCGACCAGTCTTTCTACCGATGCGTGGAGTGCCTAATTAACTTCCATCTAGAATGCCTTCAAATCCCAAAAGAAGTGAAGAGCGAGTGCCATATGCACCCTCTTACTCTTGTGGATTCGTTTACTGAAGGTGGCTATAAAGAGTTCTATTGTCATGATTGCGAGAGTTTAAGGAACCCAAAACATGCAGTTTATCACTGCAAGAGGTGCCCCTACACGGCTCATATTGGATGTGTGATTAACGAGGTAATTAATATATATACTGTTCCCATTTTTCGCTACATTACAAAGCTTTATATGTTAACATCTTTTTTCTAATATTTTTGAAGGGTAATCCACTGGAGATACTGGAAGCGTCTGCCGGTCCCAGGACAAGGAATTCAAACACGAAGCAAGTGAAAGGGAAAGAAAAAGCCGGAAAACAGAAGAAGACAAAGGTTCACAGTCAAAACAACAAGAAAAGCACAGCAAGTAGTTCCAAAGGTAACACAACCTTAAGCAAACTATCATATGATCTTCCGACCCATGACTAGCATATGTTTGATCAAACATTTACGTAATTGCACTTAACCTTGTTAAAAAATACTCAGAAAGTAAAATATAATTATCGATTGTGTTTAAGATTAAAAAAACATAATTAATAATGATTTTGAGTCCTAAAATTTCCCTTTTTGTGGATGAATTCTTAAAGAGGATTAACAGTAATTGTATTAAAACTATCTAGAAAAAACAATCTTTATTCATAAATTAATCAAGTACTGGGGTATTTAGTCAAGTAATCCTAATATATAAATAAATGGTTAAAGGTATAAAATGATAGTTGTATTTAAAATATTTTGTAAAGAATCTATAATTTGTTTATCACAAATTCTGAATTCATAATAAGTTATTAAAAGATCAATGGTGTGATTTTTATAATATTCATGTTTCGATACATGAAATCTTCTATATATGTTATGGTGTTCCAAATGTGTGGATAAGATTTAATGGAACATGATTAAAACACAATAATAAGAACAGAGAATCTGTTCCATGTTTCGAGATCATCATAAAAGTAGTGTGACTCTATGTAAATGTGTAGATGAGATTTAATAGAATATGATTAAAATACAATAATAAAAACAGAAAATTGTTCGATATTTCGAGTTCGTCATAGAAGCAGTGTCATTTGATTTGAGTTTTGGAGTTGCAGCTGACAATCAATCCTTAATGATTAGCATAGGATTCAAAACTAGAGAAGTTGTTGGTTTCTTTTGAAATGAATCATTCTTCTCTTGCAGGCACTCATCTCTCAATTAAACGGAATGCCAAATGAAGCATCGCATCGGTTCCTCCCCTGGAACATTACTGCGCGCAATGCTTTTCATTGTGAAATCCAAATCTTATTTGAACAAATGGAATTTTGGTTATGGTCATCGTTTTTCAGTTAAACTGTCAAGTTTTTATCAAAGATTTAGTTAAATATAAATGTTATAAATTAACAAAAAAATAAAATTGACTTCTCTATAATTAAAATTATCTAGAAAATGTAAAATCTTTTAAGTATATATGTTATTAAACAAGTAGTCAGGTGTGTTTACAAATGGACAATATCATCATCATCATCATTATTATTATTATATGGAGTCATTTTTTTAGAAAATATTTAACCAGTAACTTAATATCTTAAATTAATTTTAAATAAATGTAACATAAACAATTAATTTTATAAGTTAAATTGTGTAATACGTTTTCTAAATTAGTATATTTGATATATTAATGTTTTTTTAAGTTTTGATTTTAACTTAAACAAAATAAATGATGATTCTCTTATCTTTCTTCTTTTTCTGTTATATCTCATTTACTTTTAAAAACTTTATTTTTTGATCAAAATATTGATGAAACAATTTTAATGACATATATTTTCTAGATTTAATTAGTTTGAATATTTGACCAATAGATAGTAAAGTTTGATTAGTGGCAGTCACAATTTAGTTGGTTATATGACATCTTTAGAGATTTTGACAAAACATAAGGGTTGATTTTTTGCTCCTATAATTTTTATTAATAATGTATATGTGGAGCATAGAGATCAACCTCGTAATTCGATAATAACATAACACATTACAATGAATGAATTTGTTTTTATTGATAATAGTAGCTATATTATAATGGAATCAAGAAATATGTAAATGATGAAGTTTAATAAAAGAGCAAAGTGAGTGAAGGAGTTAATTGAATAATCAATGATCAAAGAAAATGAACAAAGTGGAGTATATATGTAATTAAAGTAAAGAATCAATATACCAGGAGGAATCAAGCACACCTGCTAGTATGAATACATCTAAAAATTATACTAAGACCTAATCAAATTCTCGTAATCTTTTTTGTAACCTTGCTTTAGTCATTTCAATAAATTAGGGGATTAATCATTGTGTGATAATTTGCATGTAAGACATATGAATAAATTCTTTTATGATCAACAAGAAATTTGTTTTCATTTTAAAAAGAACCGTTTTGATGTTTAAAATGCTCTCTAAAGAATATTTAAAGTAATTTTATATTAAGTTTTAGACAAAGAAATATAGATTAATCTTTTAAAGAATTTGAGAATTCTTCGAAAATAACCTTTTAGACACATTGGTTGACCAATGTATACGTGTAGCTGACTTTTTGGAGACATTGATCAAATAATATCTAGGTGTAAATGATCATTGTATAAAAAGAAGTAAAAAATTATATATTTTGAGTTTTATTTGTCATATTAGTTTATAATATGACATGTTAGTTGGTCGACCAAAGCTTTTTAGGTTATTTTATACACTTTGTGAGGGTTACTTTTACCTTGAACAAGAATTTTAAAGGATTATCCTTTATTTGTTAAAAAGCAAGATGAATGTAAGAGTTCATTTTCACTCATAAAGAGGATGCTGTATGGAGGTTTTTTTTCAGCTATTAAGAAGAAAATAGGGAATTCCTAAGTGAAACTTAAGGAGTAGTCATCTGTCAAGGTTTATTTAGTCAAACTAATATAAATCATTTAGCCTTATTTATCATAATTGACAATTAATTCATTATTATACAAATAGAAAAAATGTGAACATAATACACAACACCCTTACTTGACATCTTAGGATCAACGATTAGTATTAGAGCAAGCCTGAACAATTGCATATAAATCAAAGCACATATATAATCTTGTTGGTCTTTAATGGCACTTAAAAAGGGCACAACTGTGAATTGGGTGTTTGTAAGTCTGAAGATATATTCTAAATATTGAATGCAATTTGACAAGAATTAATATATTACAAAAATAGTTTAATGTAAACAATAGTACAATCAAATAATACTTTAAATAGTATAGGCAAAGAAAAATCTAAACCAATTTATATTGGTTCGGAAAATAACATTTGCCTACCTTAGCTCTCCAAAAGCCTTAATAGAATTTTCACTATTTCTTTTCTTTCAACTAGCAAAAAGGAACCTTCTTACATAATCTTGTTTTCAATGATTGAAGAGCAACTCTTATTACAATCTTTCTTTAAAGTAAAGAGTAAAACTATTCACAGAAGGATTTGTAACTTAAAAGGTATCACTTTGATCACTTTGAAAACGACAAATGGCACATTCACTAAAAAAAGAGAGAGAAAATAAATATGTAGATCAAAATATTTATTTTTAATACAAAAACTAATAAGAAAATATGTATTTATATGGTTTCATGACTTAAACTAGGCCATTGGAGGCAAAATCTAGTTATTATGATGACTAGTTGCAGAAAATTAGTCAATTAGTGTAGCATATATGTATACCAATATGCATTAAATGTACAAGATTCACTGGTCACTGAGTGTTGGTTGGCCAATATATCACCCAATGTATCCATAAACTCTTAGTACATCAATTGGTAGACCATTATCCCCAAAATCATGATTCTAATAATTTTAAATGCTTAAATTTTTTTAATGCAAATAATTTTCAAAATTTTCTCCCTCCATTTTTGGAAAGATAAAAAAATAGTTATACATAGGAAGAAATTGAGACTACATTTAGCGATATAAGTTAATCAAGATGGTGTATCTTAAGGCTACAAAAAGATTTAAAATTATCTTATAGATGTGTGAGTTAATAGTCAATGTATACTAGATGAGCACTAGGTGGATATTCATGACATGATCTAAGGCAATAATCTTATCATCCACAGGTAGCTCAATTGTGTGACTAAGTATAAGCTCATTAGAACCAATGCGAGCTGTTGAAGCTATAGTTGTTGCCGCTGGTGAGTCATATGACTATTAACCAATTAGTAACCCATATGATTAAGGGTAGCCTAATCAAATAAGGAATCTAAAATAATCTCATCTTCAGTGCGAGGAATGTAAAAATACTAGAAGATGAGGCTAATGATTAGGGTATGTGGGAATATTTTATTTCTTTTCTTGTTATTAAAATACACCATATTTATGTATTAATGCTGTTACCAGGAAAAAATTTCTCTCCTAGCATGATGGTGAAGATAAACTAAAGGTCATTAAATCCTAGAAACATATAATATATAGCCACCATAAGAAATATATTTGTACTTAATGAAAAGATGATGAAAACTAGGAATAATACTGAGACCTCATCTTTGGTTTTTTTAATGGCTTCTATGCTAACACTTAATTAAAAGATGACTTTTACTTTGTCACATAGTCAGGTCAAATGATATTCGGTATGAAAATTATAATAAGTAAAATTTTTAACAATGATAATGCATAGATAAAAATTTTGAAAGGTGTAAAAAGTCAAATGCTACATACCAACTAGATAAAAATCATAATAAAATAAATATAAAGCTATACCCCTTATCTTTTATATAAATATCTAAAAATATATATAACAAGTAAAGTGGTAAGAAATTAATGAAATAATTATATTAAATTTATCAAACAATGGTGACAAACTAAGAATAAGGCTTCGTGCCTATCTAGGGTTGATGATAGCTAATAATCATTCCTAGTCAATAGAATGGTACCTATCATATTTTAATACTAACTAATTTTCTTCCCAATAAAATATGGTATTTGCTTCAATTTAGTGTTAACTTGTAGGCTTCAACCAACTGTACTCGTCATTGTAACACACATATGTATAATCATTGTCCATTAACCCAAGGGCTGTGGTTGAGTGGTAGGAACTCATCCATCCTTAACCAAAGGTCAGGGGTTCGATCCTTGACTTTGGGTATGGAGCAGCCTTAAATTCTTGGGTCAGCTGTCCCACCCTGTGAGGTGCCTACAAACCAGCGATGAGATTAGTCACTGGGTCCGCCGGTGGATACCTTGGTCTAAGACCAAAAAATAATCATTGTCCATTTGGGGACTTAAATTATATTGTCAATAATATTCGTTCATTCACATATACCATGCATATGTATGGAGCATCAAACTACGAAAAATGCATCATCAACAATATACTATTTGTAGCTATGGCTGCTTATTGACACCCAAAATCTCAATTTTGTTTTTATATCCATAAATCATATAGAACACCAACCAAAAGTAATCTAATCCCCAAAACTTACCAATTTGACAAAAACCAAATTTTGTTAATTACCTCAAATGAGGTTTCTTTACCAATCTACTCAAAAACAAAAATTAAAATATGTAAACACTTAGTAAGTATCCAAAGAAGCATTTAATAAATAAAAATAAAACAATAAACCTAGAAAGTCCTAAATATAATGTACTACTAACTTTTGTACAAAATGTACCATAAATCCCTTTTTCACTAAATATTTCCTTCCTCCTTAAAGTGCTATCACAAATAATTATTTAATGCTACTCCTTCTAATCACCCAATATCAATCTATAACTAAAATAACAAATAATGAAAAAAATTTATAAATACATTCTATTATTATAATTTTAAAATTTTAATCTCGTAAAACTTGTTTATAAAATATGTATTATATTTACATTTTTATGATTGCAGTTATTTATGGTTAATGGATTTTTTAATCACTTTTATGTTTGAACATATTAAAAAATGCATGAATAATAAAATTATATTTTGAATATATTTATTCTTAGTTTATTGTAACATGTAATTGAAAACAAAAATATTTTTATCTATAGTTTATGAAGTATCTCTTTTTGTAATCACTTGAAGGACATAAAGAGTTATTAATATGTTCAATATTTATTAGAACACTTAACGTTACAAGACAGTAAAGTACTATAGCTTAGAATTTATGTTCATATATATATATGAGAGCTATGTGTCAAACATATTAATCTCTTGATTTGGTACGAATTAATATTTTTATAAAATCTGATTGCATACTGAAATGTATAAAGTTTATAGCATTTTAAGTTTTTCTTGAGAATGGTTTTCAAAATTATTATCAAATTAAATAAAATGGCTAATTATCATTCCCATCTAAACTTTTATTGTAAGCTCCCAATCATTATTTTTAACTTTATAAAGTAGGTCAAATGTTTAATGATAATAACAATATATATGTATATATATTTACTTCAAAGAATAGGTCAAACATTTAAAACGTAAAGTCTAAAAATAAAATTATATATGATTCATTTTTTTGGATTGAGTTGTGTTAACTTGTTAATAATTAAATAATACATATGATAATTGTCACAGACGTAGTCTTTTTTACCAAAAAGCCATGTGGCACTTGATTGTTATTTGACTTAACCAAGTCAGACTTATTAAAAAATGCTAGGAATAAAATTAGCACAACTAGTAAAGAACATAAAAGATCAAAGAAGAGCTTGGAGAATGCTTTTTATTGCAATGGATACTTCTCTCTCCTATATCTTAATACTCAAATTGAAGTCTTTAAGTCCTCCATCCCCTAAATGGAAGGCTAGATTTACTTATCCAATGGCTTACGATGCTTCTTTAGAATATTCTATATTATTCTATATACATCAAGTACATTATATAATTATATGTAATTTTCCACAGGGTGCCATAATGTTAATTATATCTTCTTTTAGTATTTTAAAGAGAATCCTAAGAGATTATTGGTACCAAACCTTTCTTATGGCCTTTAAAACATGCAAAGTATGACATTCTCTCTCACTCAATTTGATGACGTCCTTTATATGTCTTCCATGTATGCCTCATTCTTATCATTATGATTCAATAATGTGAGCTCATATTCCTAACTCCATTATGATTCAATAATCACTACAACAAAAATGACATACGGTAACAGGTGATAAGAGTTATTAAATATGAATAGTAACACTAATGACTATGCTATGACAGCCCATGTTACTAAAGATATGATGCTTTAGTAAC
>JANKOE010000003.1:45284433-45294941 GCA_026284465.1 Erythroxylum citrifolium
TTAGACCAGTAAGAGTACTTATATATGTTTGTTGCTTGTTTGACTCTTTTTTATAGGGTTTAAAAAACTTTACAAAGCCTGCACGAGAACTTGTTATGAGGCTGCAGAAAATTGACGGTGATAACTATCCTGAGGTATAGTTTAGTTTCTTCAGATACTTGTCGCTAAAATTTAGTTAAGAGTGTCTTCTATCAGAATATTTAAACGATTAATTTTGCAGACACTTGGTCGTATGTTCATTGTAAATGCTGGTCCTGGTTTAAACTGCTTTAGAACACATTGACTCGGCCTGATGTTGCATTTGCTGTTAATAAGCTCTCCCAATTCAACCATCGCCCAACATCCGACCATTGGGCTGCTGTCAAACGTCTTCTTTGCTACTTGGTCGGAACCGCCAATGATGGCTTACAATTCTCTCATCGATCGATCACTAGTCTTCATGCCTTTGCCAATCAAAGTCACACTTCTTCGCTCCATGCGTACTCCGATGCAGATTGGGGAGGCGACAAGACCGATTACCAATCCACTGGCTCATTTATCATCCACCTAGGTCAAAACCCTATCTCCTAGAGTTCGAAGAAGCAGAGTTCCGTTGCTCGCTCATCTACCGAGGCTGAATACAGTTCTGTGGCTAATACCGCTGCTGAACTCAACTGGATCTGTAGTCTTCTAACCGAACTCAACCACACTCCTTCACAATCGCCGGTGATATATTGCGACAATGTTGGGGTGACACAACTAAGCTCCAATACGGTGTTTCACTCACGGATGAAACACTTAGCCATCGATTTTCACTTCTTCAGGGAGCAGGTCCAGTCTGGCGTCCTCCGAGTCTCCCATATTTCTGCCGATGACCAAACCGAAGATACCCTAACGAAGCCTCTCCCCAAATCACGTTTTTTGGAGCTAAAACTCAAGCTTGGGCTCCGTAGACGTCCACCAGCTTGAGGGGGCGTAACAGAGCCCACAGTACAGCCCACATCCACACTAGAATATTCTTTGTAATCCACTTATTAAATCAGTCAACTATGAAGATTTGTAACGGTACATATAGCTTAAGTTTAGGCAATTACATAGGTATGTAAATAGCTTATACTTTCCTTACCAATCTGTATAAATTCAAAGTTCCAATACAATAAAATACACCTTCAATTCACAATCGTTACAGTGAGTTCTTGAAAAGTAATTTGCTTTGTCCTAATCAGTTCCCCTAATTCAAGAATCTGAATAAAAAACCAACAAAACCCACAAACTTACATGGGAACAAAGAAGTGTGAGATTTAACTTATAGAAATATAAATTCACTTACACTTAGGATAGAATATCTTTGAGGAAAAGAAAGATGCATTACCAATCTGGAACCCGAAAAAAAAGCTTCGTCCTTCAAGAACACCATAGTGTAATCAAAACTTGGGAATTAAAAACATGGGCTGTCACTGGACAGTAAGATTTATCACATGAACAAACTTTTAGCATTGAAAACAAGGATGAGAAAGAATACTAATGGAACTCTGGGTAGTCACTGTCGTTCTTCACAATCTCATACACTAGCTTCAAACAGAAAACCAGATACAGAAAAAGGGTTTTCCAGTCTCTAACATAGATTATAAGAATCTCTAACTCAATTCAACTGAACCAACAATGAATTAAAGCAAGAAAGTGAATATGAAACTGATTATAGAGCTAGTTCTCACTAAAATCTGGCAACTTGCAATCATGGGCAGATAAACCAAAAGCAAATCGAAAACACCTAAAAGAAAGAGAAGTACTACCATGGTTGTATTCTTCTGGATCAGAACACGATGAGATATGATACTGAACTTGGCCATTTGATGGATGGGTCATCCTCGGACTCACAAACTACGGTACACCAAGCTAAAAGAGCTGGACACAAGAGCAAAAGGACGAGACAACTCAGGAAATGTGTCAAAGCAGCAGGAAGGGAAGGACAGAAGTCAAGTGACATAGTCGCCACGTTTTCTCGGATGCGTGTTTCGGTGTCTTGCTTCTGGTTTCGTAAATAGCTAGGTAGAGATGATGTACCATGAACAGAAACATGAGGTGCGAGAGAGATGAAGCAGATGAACGAAAAGGAGGTGCGACAGAGACAAAGTAGTTGGAAGAAGCAGATGGAAGAAGACGAGGTGCGACAGATTCAAACATGTGTAGGTTTCGGAGAGAACAGGGTGAGTTTCATCTTTTCTCATTCGTGTCCGTTGGATATGATTTGTCTTTACCTCACTTTTGGATTGGACATAATTTTTTTGTCCTTGTCCACTGAGGACGGAACAGAAATTCATGAAGACAGCAAGCAAACAACGTTAAGGATAGAACTTTTGCGTCTTTGTCCACTGTCCTTACCCCTGAGGATAGTAACCAAACGCAGGGTTAGAGATAGTGAGGTATTTGGTTGTGATGGACATAACAGAAAAAATTGTCTCCGTCTCGAGGACAAAAATATGTTTAGTTGCAGTGGACAAAACATAAAAATTGTGTCAATGATGAAAATACTCCTGCTACTTAATATGATTAGAAATATGTAATTCAATGATAATTTTATTACGAATGATTTGTATTAGTAAAAAAGTTAACAAATAATAAGAATAACAATTAAAAATTAATATCGAATAATAATAATAATAAGATAATTAATTTCGTATAATAAAAATAATAATAAAATGAAAACAAAAATGAAATAAAATAATAATAATAATAAGTAGAAAATGTATAATAATAATAAATTTTAATAATACAAAATTATTAAAATTACAAAATTAATAATAATAATAATAAATACAATAATAATAATAATAATAATAATAATAATAATAATAATAATAATAATAATAAACTTTAATAATAATAACAAAATCTCCTTCACTATCTCTCTCCACCACCACCACCGCCGCCATCATCATCATCCTCATCACCATTCTCTTCATCTCCAAGCAACCCAAAACCTGACGCAGAGAACACTGAACTACCATCACTCTTCTTCCCCTTGGACTTCTTTTTCCCAGTCAAAACAACCTCCACCAGCTCACCATCCACTTTCTTCTCCACCAGCTTCTCCTCCTCTTTCACTTTCTGATTACCCTGCTTTACCTTCTTCTTCCCCATAGCAGCCATCGGAGCAACCTTCTCTTCACTCTCCACAGAAACCTCGGTCCCAATCGAGTACTCATCATCATCAATCACCAAGGCCTTCTTCTAGCCCTTCCCGCCACCACCCTCCTCGTCCCGCACATTCGGCTTCTTCCTTCTCATCTGAAAACTTTAGGGTTTATTTTCTTCCAATTTACCCAAAAACAAACAAAATCAAAACCCACCCAGAAACTATTTCGGAAGACCAGAATCGACAAAAACACAATAAAGATCAGAAGCAATAAACAGATTGCATAAAACTAAAATCAAAATAAAAAATGAAGAAAATAATCCAATCCATGAACATCTTCATACATGGGGTAATTTGGAACAAAGGTTGTGCTTTGTTTTCGGAGACAGGGACAAGCAATTTTGTCCTTCAATTTTTGGAGGAACAAAAACTTTTGTTTCTGTCGTTCGGGACAGAGGACAAAAGTCTTGGAACAGTAACCAAACATGGGAGAGGGATAGGATTGTTTTGTTTTGTCGTCTGCCCCTACTAATGGGGACAATCAACCATACATTGCGTAATAGAATCAGGAAAGTGCGAGAAGGAGAAGACGAAGGATGGTTGGGTCCTGAGATGGAGTTCCTTCCATCCAAACGAAAGACTGGGAAGGGAACTATTCAAGGAAAATGTCAGGGCATTGAAGAGAGGTCGAAACGTTCATGTCTTGAATCAAACCCTGAAATCCCAAACTAACAATACTCTTAAGAACTCTTTGCTCTACACTCGAAGGTCCTTCTTCTGTTCTTCTTCTTTTTTGAATTTATTTTCTGATGAAAACTAAATCTCTAATGTGTACTCTCCAGCAAATTAAGCGAGACGATTGATGAGTATGAAGGTGATGACCCTCTTCTTCCTTGGCTTTGGGGAGTATTAACATATCATATTTCTGGGTTTGCTTGATATGATTCTTCAACTCTTGATTTCTAATCTAACCTCTTCTCTGTTCTGTGAAACAAAACAGGTGCATCAAATGGGTTCAGGAGGCGTTTCACCGGGAGGAGATTGCTACTCATTGTCATTTATGAACAATGAGTGCGTACCTTTTGGCATTCACATCAATACCAGGATGATCTTCGGTACCTTAAAGTTTGGTTAGAATATGTGAATTCCTTCACTTTCTTTTCCCATTTTTTTGTTATCTTATTGTTCTTCATCTACTCAACCAGTGTTTGCTTGAACCAAAACGTCCATAATTGACTTCTGTATTGTCATTGCCACTCGTCTTTAAGATTGCCCAAAGATGTAAAGCAAGGTGATTGGCAATGGTTGATTGATAATAAATGAGAGATTCTAAATTTTAAGGTAATTTTAAAATTTAGATATTTTAACTTATTTTATTAATTGTTTTCTTTTATTAAAAATAAATTATTTATCAATGTATAGGAGCAAAGCGAAAGAAACACAAGTAATAGGGAAAATTAAGAGATGAAATCAATTTCTGATACAAAGTTAATTGTGCAGAATGCATAGGGAATGGTAAAGTAAAATTTTATTAATTAAAAATTTACTTATTCTTTTCTTAAAGAATCAAGTTCCAATTAATCATTAATTTTCTTTATCTTTTTTTTAGAAAGATAAAGATTTTGATGACTGACCTGATGTTGTTAAAATTTGGAAGGTAACGCAACAAAAGTCAAATGGAATTTGGTCTGTTCCAAATGGAGAGAAAATAATGGTATGAAAGTTATAGTCAAATTAGATTTTTTTTTGAAAATTTTAAAATTGCTTTACTAAATTTTCAAATTCCCTAAATATGAAAAATAGCTTTAAGAAGAGAGAGAGAGAGAAAAACAAATAAAAGACTCCATTTGCACCTTTATCACCTATTGAACATTTCGGTCTTGTCTTGAAAAGAAAGCGAAGCTATTCACCTTGTTTAAGTGTTAAAGAGATAACATCTAAGTCCCGAGAAAAAAAGTAAAATTCTAATTGAGGCTAAGGTTGTAAAGAAACATGCAAGTGATATAGATGATAAAGTTGTAAGATTTACTAAAATCATAAAAACACATAATAAAAAAGATTCAAGCTCAAGCGCAGTTATTGAGAAGCAAGCAATGGAAATGAAACAAATTTACGTTGTTTTTGCAAGTTTGGCAAATATTTTGAGTGATTATTAGTTTGTTACTTAATGCTTTTGCCTTAATTGGAGATCCATTAAGTGTCATAACATTGCTGTCAAATATTCCAATTAGTCATATGAGGAGATCCATTAAG
This sequence comes from Erythroxylum citrifolium, assembly GCA_026284465.1. NCBI lineage: Eukaryota > Viridiplantae > Streptophyta > Magnoliopsida > Malpighiales > Erythroxylaceae > Erythroxylum > Erythroxylum citrifolium. Next base: position 45,289,802 of record JANKOE010000003.1, read on the forward strand.
TGTCACTACGTTGCTGTCAAATATTCCAATTAGTCATATGAGTACTAAATTTATAGTTTAATATTTTATAAATTAATTAATTGATTCTTTTTTATTTATTTTGTAGGAAAAAAATCAATAATGAACTTCATTTGGAAGGATTGTCAGGAAAATTTACCTTGAAAAGTTGTAGCTTAAATTAGATTTTCCAATTTTATATTTGGAAATTAGAATTTTATACATTTTAGTGATTTATATATTTTTTAAATATACTAATAATTTTTATTTGTTTGCGTGACAATATCTTGGCACTAAAAATTTATATTAATTGTGGCAACTTCTATTTTATGACCATCAATCCAAAATTTAATAATAGTATTTATGAAAAACATGAACACATTTAATAATATTATTTGTGACAAATACGAACACATTAGTGATAAATTTATTGTAACATATAATGTTTGTTTAGTGACAAAATTATTGTAACATATAATTTTCATACTTGTGACAAAATTTGTTAGACAATATGGTCATTGATGCAAATTTCTTTTACCACTAATGCAATTTCACTGTTGAATTGATAGTTTTATTTGTGATAATAATAAACACATTAGTAACAATATTTTTTGTAAGAACAATTTTTTATTTTTGTGACAAAATGATTTTGATGCTTTTTACTTAAAATATTGGTGACCAAGTAATGGACACTAATAAAAAAGGTCACCGATAAAAAAAGTACGAGTGACAATTATTGTCACTATTTTTAATTATTTTAGTAGCTATAATGTTTTCACAATAAAATGAAGTATTGTTACGATTTTATTCGTAACTACTTTATATTGTTTGTGTCGACAAATTTGTCATAAATATATAAAATTATTGTGACCATATAGTATTGTCACACATTCTATAGTTTTTAGTGTCTGTATTTTCGTTACAATAAAGTGAAGTACTGTTACGACTTTATTCGTCACTACTTTATATTTCGACAAACTTGTGATAAATATGTAAAGTTATTGTAATCATATAGTTTTGTCACACATGTCATAGCTTTTAGTGTCAGTACTTTTGTCATAAAAGTGTTTCACAATTGTGACCATTTTTTTAAATTAGTCACTATTTCACTAGTGAAAGAGGTATTTGTGACAAGAAGAGACTGACTTTAAAAATTGGACACTATTAACAGTAGTGACTAATATTACTACTTTTAGTAATAACTTTTGCTTTCACTAAAATTACAATTTCTTGTAATGTAAGTCTTTTTTCTCTATTTTATTTTCTATAAATTGGAAGGAACATAACTGAAGGATTTTTCTCAATCAAAATCTACATATGAGCACTTTGTTAGATGATTTAATAGGCAAGATAAAGATGTATCAAATACATCTTAAATGCAATTCCCTCATCATAAGCAATTGGAGATTACGAATTTAAGTTGCCTGTTGACAATTTAAGCTGGATATGAATAAATTTAGTCCCACCCAACAGAGTTTAATTTGCCTGTTGAAGAACGGAATGCAATATAATAAAATTAACAAAATTGAAGTTGACAAAGGAGTTAGAATCAAAAATAGTTTCAGTGAAATATGGATCCTTTTGATAGCTTAGAAACTTAAAACTTTGACCTTAATTTCTTCGTAAAAGTTATGCTTTTAACTGCCTTTTTAAACTCAAGTTTTTTAATGATAAATTAGATAAATTGAATCAGAAAGGTAAAGTAACATAAGAGAAAGCAACACTCAACCAACCACTCCTTAAAACAACAGTAGCTAAGCCTATTAAGTGGTTATAAAAAGTAAGCAATATATTGAGCTAGGAATCCTCCAACTAAAGTTAAGAATGATAGGACTCTAAATTTTATAGAATGTTGGGACCAACTAAATCTTTAATCATCTCATTGTACTGCTTTGTCATACAACCACAACATTCTTGCATGTCTAGGTCATATTTAATTAATTAGACAGTTTCATCATTTAGCCTCCATGTTTAAGTAACTATTCCTCTACAACTTTTGATTTCCTTATTCACTATAAGTTGTTCTCTTATCCATGAGTATAGCTCCTTCCTCACTTAATCCACGCTAATCTCATTGCTTTGAAGGATATATAATTTCACCTTCTTCATATGTGGAAAATACAAGAACTAAATGACATTTTAAACACTACTCTCTACCCCTCTAAAAAGACCATTTCCCTCCACATATAGATTATGAAATTTGAATAGTTAAGACCAATATTATCTATATGGAAACATCCAAAGACCTCTCTCTATACTTTTGAACATATTTTGTGCCGGAAGAACAAGTGTTTTACTGATTCAGGTTCTTCTTTGCTTAAAAATCATATATTGGTAGTTGATTCTATCAAGGTGACAATTCTTTGCTTCATTAACAACCACATAAAGAATGAGACCTTATGTATCACATTTTTACTCCACACTACTGTCCGCGAATTTATCACCTGACCTCTCCTTTTAAAGATTTCCTTGCATGAGGTAATGGTAAAATCTATCGGATAGGTCCCCGGCCAAACCGGATATATTCATCTTATCTCCTCTAGTTCAGTATATACATTTTAGTACAGATATCAATCCATCTATCACAATCAATTAGCACACCCATATTGGAATTAATCGGAAACTTATTATCCAAGCTAGGCATATATATACTGAGAGTTATAGATAGTCTAATTATATTGCAGTAGTTATTGAAATAAAATGACGTTATTTCCCCATTACCTATCTTGCATTTTATGCTTCCTACCAAACCTCTTCCCATCTTCATTAACTGTCTTAAAAACAAAGAAAAGGATGGTTCATCCTTGACTTAACATATACTTTTTCTTTTTAATAAATAGAATTGTACTTATTTGACCTATAAAAGAATCTTTGTTTTGAAGTAATTCTAGAGACTCTTTCACATGAATACCATATTGCAAATGCTGATTTATATGATCCTAAAGCCCCCTTCTTTGATTGCTTTACAAACTTCTAGCTAACTCTCCTTTTCGTAGTACTTTTCCTCCTTTTCTCCTTCTTACAAGAATCTCCTCATTATCTTTTATATGGTTTCGATCAGTCTTTTAAATTGGAAGGAGTGAGATGACTAGTATATGTGGAATGAGTTTAATATTGTCTTGTACCCTCCCTAATGATGAAGAGTTTTGTTGCACCAACTACCAAGCTTCATGTGTACTTTCTCAATAAAAGATAGGCACTCCCTGAACTCTAGCTTTCTAGTGGAAATAGGTAGACCAAGGTAATTTAAAAGGGCTTATCTAACTTAGAATCTAGTGATATGTAATAGCCATCGAGCAATTGAGTGAGCACTCTCTAAGACAAAAATATGAGTCTTATTCCTATTCACATCCATTCCAGAGATCTCGATAAAAGTTCTAATAAAGGACCTTAGAAGGCTAACAGACACATTATGAGCTCTAAAGAACAACATCTAATTATCTGCAAAGAGTAGAGACACCAGCCCAATTTTCTTACATTTGCTATGATATTTAAAGTCTGGATTAGAATTGATATCGCATTTTATCATCCTTGTGAGAGTTTCCACACAAAGGATGAATAGTTATAGTGGTACAGGATCCCCGCCTTAATCCCCTAGCACTACTAAATAATAGAGAAGGTTAACCATTAATTAATACATGCACTAGAAGAAGTAGAACTTGTATAGAACTCATTTTTAAACTCTTACCTAGAATTTTTAAACTTACATAGAACTCATTTTTAACCATTAATTTTTAAACTTGTATAGAACTTGTATAGAACTCATTTTTACAATGTATATGACATTTTAAATTGGCTATAATCCTTCAAAATTTTATAAATAAAGGAGACCTCAAGTTCTTAAAGAGTAAGTTGAATATTAATGTGCTTAAACATAAAATTTCTTACATATCCATCTACGTAAGTACTTAATTCAAAGTATTTAAGTTTTATAAAGATTGAGTTCCTATTCTCCAACTTATATTAAACCTACAATTAAATATTTATGTCTTTAACGTACAACTAAATTTTTATATAATTTATTATATGATTGTATCATCAAAACCTTTGACTTTCACATTAAATAAGAGATATCAAATAAGAAGATCATCAAAAAATGTGTCATGAATACTTCATTTAGAAGATCATGTCGAATTAGAAGGTCATATATATGTGTAATGATCCAAATTTTTGTTAAATTACTTATAATGGACTAATAAGGAGAAAAGCCTAAAAAAGTATAAGTTGAGCCTAAGGAAGCTTAAGTTCATTTTCCCCTTAAATCCATTTCTTTCTAGGTTATTATTCACTCCCAACTTTCAACACTCATACCTGCACTGTTTAACCACCATTTCTGGCAATCTAGGACTCTATGAAAAGATCTTAGGATCTTCTATGAAACCGCTAAACATATTTCATAAAAAAAAACTCAAATTTGGAGAAATCACGACTAGAAATTTCAGTTCATTTAGGTAAGTCACCAATCTCCTATTTCTAGTCATTTTTGAGTGAAACTAACATCACAATTGTATCTAACGACCCTAAAAAGTGAGAAAGGAGGGAAACCTCATATTGATCGACCTATTTTATTGATGAACAAAATGGGTTACCTTTGAGCTTTAATCATTCGATTCTCGCACACCGGGAGGAGTTTGGACAATAGCCTAGTGTCATTGTGTTCTTGGAAGTGAGCTCGTCATTTCTAGGTGGGTGGTGAAGATCACCGCCTCTTCGACGCCAGTGTGCGTACCCCATGTTTCAGTAACAGTGGTGATTTTCTAATTAGACTAGAAATGGTTGAAATAATTTTACAAATTCCCAAATATTATATGAATCAATTTTCATAAAAGAGGTGTATTAAAATTCTTCATATTTTGTGAGATAAAATTTAGAAAGGGTTATGTTCGTATATGTTGGGACCCGATCTCAGAATCAAACCCCAACCGGAAAATGAAGCGGAAATAGAAAACAAATCGAATCGGAAGCCATGAATCGGAAAACAAACACGGATCCCAAAGCGAATCAAAGGCCTCGGATCCTAAACTCGAAAGCGAAAATCGAAGGAAATGAAAACGAAACGAATATCCTGTTGGAGTTATGTAAATATAATGCCCTGGAAAGCAAGTGTATTTACATGTAACTTTATCTTCTTTAGTTACAGTTT
>JANKOE010000003.1:45361509-45372101 GCA_026284465.1 Erythroxylum citrifolium
GATTTACTCTCACAGAGGATCTACAGGCACAACCTGGACACCGCTTAAAACTGAAAGTTGTTCCCTTCAGCCTAAGAACATAATTTTTGGAGCTGAAGGTAAGCCTTTTTCTTTTTGATTATCCTTCTAATTGTATATGATACAAGAAACATATGATCTATAGCAGAGTGTGACAATTTTTTCGCATAAAAATAAAAAAGAAAATCTTTGATTTACACATAATACGCCTGGGATTGCGTTCATGTGATTACATATTTTTCTGTGCATATACAATGATATCAGATCCATCTTTTGTACTTCTGATGCGTTTATTTACCCCCCAAAGGGCTATATACACCATAACCATGTAAATAAAGGCAGTCTCATTGTAACAACTCGCTTGACATCTGTGTGATTGGAAGGTAGGGAAAGAGCTTTCTTTCCAATTAAAGAAAAAAACATTCTTAGGGAGAACTGTCTAATTGGCTGCTTGACTGAGATTCAGATGCATATATCCTGTCATGACTAAGTTGTTTAGCTAATGACCTCGTATATTTATTCCTCACTTTTTTGTTGGTCAAAACGTCATGATCCTGTTGTCTTTGTTTTGAGGAAGGGTGAAACATAATGCCTTTGAATTGGGGACAGCTCTTTCAATCTTTCAGCAGTTAACTTGAGTAGTTTACTGGTAAATTTCTTTTGGAACAGATGTCAAAGACTTGACTTCTACTCTTTTGATGGTTAAGAGGAATGCTCAATAATTGGCAATTACAAAATGGACAGTGCTGATTCTGTCTGCCCATCAAGAGTTCGTGCGATGCTCACATCACGGGCATGCAGATCCTCTGTCATAATCGAAAATGCCTTAAGGAGGGATGAGATGCAGAAGGTAATACCTGATAGTACCCCTTGTTCCTAGAGATGTTATTTTGTCTGTGAAACGAGATCATCATGCATATTTGAGAAATAACAAAATTTTGATATTCGTATTAGGTGAATGAATCTTTTACAAATCCTTCTTACATTGTTTCAATCCAACACTTTTCAGGCATTGTATGCATCCTATTCACTACGATTGTGATGTTACTTGAGAAAGATATCATTGCAGAAAAAATTGTAGTCATCTGTTCTTCATCCGCAGATACTAAAGCACTTGGCAGACTTGAAGTCACGTTGGAATTATCGTTTAAAGATTCAAAGTTCGTGTAACAAAAGTTTCTGTTAAAATGAGGTTAGGCATGACAATGTTGTCTGTAGTTAATTGCTTTCATAGATATATCCTAACCCTAAAATCCACTCGGCAAAAATCACTTGTAAAGCTTAGGTGAATAGACCTCGATTTTATAATAGTCCATTGTTTGTACATTGATCAATTGTTCTGTTATTTCCAAGTTTGCCTCTATGAATTCTTTTCACTTTGATTTGTTTTATGAATTATGAATGCCTTTCTCCATGATTTTAAAAGGGCAATATAAATTTCTATATGAGCTATTTTTATCATAGAAGTATATAAAACATTTATAATTAAAAAAAGCTTAAACAAATTTCAAATCTTGTTAAAGCTCTAGATCATAAAGTAAAGGAAAAAGGAATTAAAAACTCAACAAATCGAGACATCTATGATTCACTCTTCCTAATTACCTTTAAAATGACTAAAATTCCCTATAATAATAACAACAACAACAACAAGAATAATAATAATAATAAATTTATTTTTGTATAATAATAATTAAATAGAAGAAGAAGAAAATTAATAATAATCAGGAATTTAATAATACTAATAATAAGAAGAAAAAAATTAATTTTGTATAATAATGATAATAAAAATAATAATAAGAAAATTAATTTTGTAATAATAATAATATATAAGAAGAAGAAAATTAATTGATAAAATTAATAATAATAAGAATAATAAAGTTTAATGATAATAATAATATTAACAACAACAATAATAATAATACTAAGGATATTTTGATCTTTTTGTCAGTTATTTATTTTTCATTCCAAGTTTATATTCTCAAACCAAACATTGGTATAGATATTTTTTTCTATTCCATTTTTTGAATCAAATAAAGTAATACCTACTTTATTATATTTTTCATCTTTTCTATTTTTAAGAATAATTATTCTATTTTTTATCCATTTTATTTCTTGAACCAAATAGACCGGTAAAACATTGATCGCAAGAGTCTCAGGTGATGTTGAAGCCCAAAGCGCAAAAAAGGCCCACCTAATGACAAAAGCAACAAACACATCACAAAGTAATACGAATGCCTTTCTCTTTCTTCCGCCATTCGCATTTCCTCATACACACAGCTCCCACAAAGTGGAGGCCATTGTTGCCAACTCAGACCCAACACACACACACGCACGCACAAAACATACGCTCTCCCTTCTTCTCTCTAACACAACACTGTTTGATGCGCTTACTTCTTCTTCCAAACCCAATCAAAACCCCACTTTTCCATCGCTTCAACCCCACCAAACTCCTCTCCTCCTCCTCTTCTTCTCCGAGATCGTCTTCGTTCCTCCGAATGGCGATCCCTCCAAAGCAAGCTGCCGCCTCATCCTCATCCGCCGCTGGGGAAGGCCTTGCTAGTAGGTTCTGGATCAAGTCCCGAAGGGAGTCTATTTTCTCTATGTACACTCCGTTCGTTTTGAGCTTGGCTTCTGGAACGCTGCCGATTGAGGCCTTTAGGCATTACATCTCTCAGGATTTTCACTTCCTCAAAGCCTTCGCTCACGCGTAAGTACATGTTCTTGCGATTCTCCACTTTCTGATCATTTATTGGTGGTAGTAGTTGCTTGGTGAAATTGAGAGACTGATAGATGATTGTGATTGTAAATTGTTTTCTCAATTGATTGTCTAGTTAGTGAGAAAACGTTTGAGCCTGGGAGGGTAAGTTGGTGCTAAAGATAAGTTCCTTATGTTGATTTGGGATGACACATAGATCGCTTAGGTAGTAGGGGAAAAAAAAACTTGTGTTATATTTTACTTTTTGGTTGTTGAGAAGATGCTTTATTATAAGGATATATAGATAAATTTAGAAGTGGTTGCTTGGTAATGGGTAAAAAGGTGCTTCCTTTCCCGTAGTTTCTTGGAAGAACATCAATAACCATTATGGATTTTATAATTCGAAATAGACTGAGTTTACTCGAGAAACTAAGTCTCCAAAGGCTTGCATCTGTAACTTGGCTCCTTCACTGGTATCACTGCATACTGCTTTAGCCCGTATTTAATCATAATCATCACATGATAAAGCAGTTTTGGTTCCATGGAAGACTGGTGGCTTTCATTTTTGTACGTTTTGTGTGTGAGAGAAGCTGCTATTTCCCATGAACTGGTGGACTTTTCTTATTCCTTCTGACATCTTTTATCCCAAGCTTTGATACAAATTATTGGGTTGGCTCTCCTTTTTGTTTCTCAGAACATGTAGTGCATGAGTGGGTATTAGTTCTAACCTGAGGGAGGAAACTCTGCTTCTAAGTCTTAAGAAAATAATATACTTTCCTAAATATTAAGGTCCTTTTAGTTGCTGAGTAATGCTAGGATGAAAATTGAAAATAAAAAAAGGACAATATTAGTTGATAACTAGTTTGTCATTTGTTTGTGAATGTCCACAAAGCCATTTCCTTCACTTTGTAACAACGTTAATGTTTAGAGCTTTCAATCGTTTTTATCTCTTTTCTGGCAAAAAGAGTACATAAAACATGCCTTTTAAAAGTCACTGCTTCTCTTATTGTCATTTCTCATCAACGAACTGGAGTGCTAGATATTTAATTTGAAATAAAGTATTTATGTTCTGAGTTGAGTTTTACTTTTGGATGTGTAGTGAAGAAATATAAACTTAATTTATCTCTCATACCTAGCCCTGTCTAAACATCAGTAGAGTTCCCTTCTTGTTTCCAAATGCCCTCTTTCTCGCTATTAGGTTTGATATTTTGTTGAATTTTTTAGGTATGAATTGGCAGAAGAGTGTGCTGATGATGATGATGCGAAGATAGCAATCTCGGATTTGAGAAAGGGTGTGTTAGAGGAGCTAAAGATGCACGATGCATTTGTACAGGTTAGATTTAAATATGTTTCTCTCGTTGTCTCTCACTCTCTTTGCTGTCATCACCCACTTATTATAATGATTTTGGTCTATAAAAGAATGGATACCTGAACTTAATATTGACAACTGTTATTTTTCGAGAAGCTTTTTTCACATAATCTCTTTGTATAACCGATGCATGTGTGCATTCTTTTGACATGGTTGAGAAATTATGGTGCTTAAGGTTCAATTTATGCAGGAATGGGGTATAGACCCTACTAAGGAGGGGACTGTAAGTACCGCTACTGTTAAATACACAGATTTTCTACTGGCCACAGCCTCTGGCAAGGTTGAAGGAGTAAAGGCTCCTGGTAAACTTGCCACCCCTTTTGAAAGGACAAAAGTTGCAGCTTACACTCTTGGTGCCATGACACCTTGCATGCGGCTGTATGCCCACATAAGTATGGAAATTCAAGCACTTACTGGTTCGGAAGAAAGCAGCCATCCTTACAAGAAATGGATTGACAATTATTCATCTGAGAGTTTTCAGGTAAACCTACTGCAAGAAACTGCATTAATGTTTTGTGGAGCCAATCTGGTTGATCCCAGTCCAGGAGCAAATACATACTACGTAAATGATGTTATTTCAGAATTGGATTTTTGAACAATGGTATCCTTTAAAATGTAGGCTTCAGCTTGTCAAACTGAAGATTTGCTGGATAAACTTAGTGTATCATTGACAGGCGAAGAGCTTGACATTATTGAAAAGTTGTACCACCAAGGCATGAATCTTGAAATAGAGTTCTTCAGTGCTCAGCCACTTACACAACCAACTGTAGTTCCTCTGATAAAAGAGCATATCCCTGCAGAAGATCGCCTCGTGATATTTTCCGATTTTGATTTGACTTGTACTGTTGTTGATTCCTCTGCCATTTTGGCTGAGATTGCAATAGTAACAGCACCGAAATCTGATCAGACTCAACCTCAAATTCAAATTGCTCGGATGTCATCAGCTGATCTCAGGAATTCGTGGGGTCTCCTTTCTGGACAATACACAGAAGAGCATGAACAATGCATTGAAGGCATCATGCCCCCTGAAAAGGGTACGATCGTTATTTTATTTGCCTCATAATACTCAATTTTTAAACTCCTCTATGGCTGATGTAAAATTTTGAGTAAGATTGTCAATACCTTAGAGTTCTTATGACTATTATGATATTGCAGTGAACTTCAACTATCAAACTTTGTGCAAAGCACTCGAGCCTCTTTCCGACTTTGAACGAAGGGCAAACTCTAGAGTCATTGAATCTGGAGTTCTGAAAGGTTTGAATTTTGAAGACATAAAACGAGCTGGTGAACGTTTAATTCTTCGAGATGGCTGCACTAGTTTCTTTAAGAAACTTGTGAAGAATGAACAGTTAAATGCGAACGTCCATTTTCTTTCATACTGTTGGTGTGCTGATCTAATTAGATCAGCCTTGTCATCTGGTATGTTCTAATCATTCCGGCAATAATCTTTCCCTTTGACCATTTTTCTTTTGAGGGCAGAGAGTAAAAAGACCATATCATTGTTTGTTGTTGCCCAACGAAACTAATAAGAGATTTATCTTCTATATTCAACTATTTATGTGCTTTTATCTTGTAGCAGGAGGCTTGGATGCACTAAATGTACATGCAAATGAGTTCACTTTTGAAGAATCAATATCAACAGGTGAGATTGTAAAGAATATAGAATCTCCAGTGGACAAAGCTAAAGCTTTCAACAACATCTTGAAGAACTATGGCAATGACAGAAAGAATTTAACTGTTTATATTGGGGATTCGGTTGGGGACTTGCTTTGTCTTCTTCAGGCTGATATAGGCATTGTCATTGGATCTAGTTCAAGCCTAAGGCGAGTGGGAAGTCAATTTGGGGTGTCTTTTGTACCTTTATACCCTGGCTTAGTGAACAAACAGAAAGAGTATATTGATGGAAGCACTGTTAGATGGAAAGGGCTTTCTGGCACTCTATACACTGTTGCTAGTTGGGCTGAAATACATGCTTTTATTTTGGGGTGGTAGATCAATTTTTTGCTCTCACATCCTCCTCTTCATTTTAGTTAGGACAAACCAAGTTATCATCTACATATAATGGAACACAGATACGAGTCTTTGACCAATTTTATTAGTGGTCGCATATCTGCTGCTGTTTCCTCTCATATATTCTCCACAAGGAAGTCAATGTCATTCTATTGGCTGCATAATTCTGTCAACTAGGTATTCACGGTCTCCCATGCTTTCGTCCTTCCCTCATTATTACTGGTGCCAATTCTGTATCAATGCATTTGATCCCAAAGAATTTTTTGTTTCAGGGTTTCAGAGACTTTTAAGCAGCGTAAAGTGAAGTTCTTATGAATTTGTTTTTGTCCATATTTCATATCTACATACTGCTGTTATATTTGTAATATTGGTGGATTATTGTCCCTGTTCAAAATTTGGCAGGAATGGGAAAGTGGAAAAGATTGTATGTGAATTCTGAATGACACGATATTGAAAGGCTCCAAGTAACCCCTCAATTTTTTGTATCTTGCTACGCATACTTAATGATTAGCGGATGAATTTGGTTCTCTGAACTCCTATTAGCGATTTTTTTTTAAGTTTATCAAATTGTGGTGTCAATTATAGTATTTTATTTTCTTTCTCATCCCTTTCCCTTTTTATAGTACTAAGCATATGTATTTGTGTATTAGGCTATATAATAAAGCAGAAGACCCTCAGGATAGTTTGACATGTATGATTAAATACAGTTATGGATATATCATTAAAAGCAGTGGTAGAAGTTAGATGAGTAGTGGTAGTGGTACTTGATTTATGACACATCAGCTCCTAAGAAACATCATGTGGATGACATGCAGACATCACAAAGTATATAAAGTTGGAGCTCGACATCGGTGGTATGACTCGTTCTTACAGTAATTAAAAATATCTTTGAGACCTTCGACACAACATTTGTGTGCTATCTACACATATCTTCGTATCTTAAATGTTAAAATAAGATTAAATAATTCAATATCCTAACAAAATTTTAGTTGGTGAATGGTATCCCTCTATATTTGAATTCTAAAAGAATAAGAGGAATTACTTTAGAACCTCAAGTGGTGCGCCACTTGACATAATGACACTAAAACAATATTATATCATGTCCTAGGCAAATTTCATATGCTCTTTATGTTAACTTTTATGCGCTGATGGATCAAGTATGCTATTTTTGATAAAATTATTAGCGACAAAATGCATATCACAAGGAAAGCCATGATGGAAAAGAAGTAGGTCAAATCTTGGATAGAAAAAAATTCAGGGAATCGTTTCTCCAGCGTTGCTTGCTTAAGTCGGAACATACTTGAAATGAACAAAAGAAAGCATTCGATTTTGATAGAACAACCCAAAACTCCAAACTTAGAACGAGAATAACCAAAACTTTTAAGGTTGGGATCACTATCCACCGGAGAAAGCGTAGTTGTTTTGCAATCTAGTTTGTTTCCAAAATTGAAATGCTAATACAACTGAAATAAGTTAGAATCCTAATTTTAAGGCAAACATAGTTACCTTTGTTGTACAAAATTTTAATTTTAAGAGCATGAACAAGGACTTAGATCTTTATTAAATCATTGTGAACTTATTTCAACTTTAGTATTTAGAATAGTATTTAATTTATAAGAATTCTATTTTAAATTCCAATAGCTAAGTGGATATTTAAGATTCTTTAAAGAAGAAGTCACTATGAATAAAGAAATGTTTTCCTTTTCAGTTATCTATCTAATTTGTAAGCAATAAATTTGTGTATACATTTAAAAGAACCTTTATATAAGAACTACCATGCTCATACTCGATCGAATAAAGGTAGGGAGACTAACTCAAACTCTCTTGCTTATCCATGCTAGCCATTTAAAAAGGTGTAGAGTTCCTATTTTATGATTTTTATTAGAAAGCTCCAATATATTCTTTTCTTGAATCAACCCATTAAAAAGATTTATTGTAAGAGATTTAATATTAATCCATATTTAAACTTTTACCAAAGTATTATCAGTTCGTAATAAAAATATTTTTAGTAATAGAAAGTATAAAAAAATTTGACAACCTCCTACTATTGCCGATAATTTTTTTTCATTAATATGGTATTGTTGCTGAATATCTGTAAAAGTTCCAAAGGTATATCTACATAAAGACTTATTAGTTTTAACATGAGCATCATTTTAATCTATCTTTTTTAATACACTACTTCACACTTGATCAGAATCATCGGTTTCAAGAATTAAATCATCATTATCATAAGGTAAAGAAAGCTTAGGTAAAGTACAGCACATAACTTTAATTTTCTTTACCTGTTCGATCAAATAAGGTAAACACTCAAATCTTTGATCTTTCTTTAACAATATTTGAAAAGGTTTCTTTATCTCGGATAGATTTTGAATGAAATCATATGCATAATTTAATACGCCTAAAAAGCTTTGGACTTATTTTATAACTTGTAATTTATCTGGAAATTGTGAAATTTTCTTAAGAATGTGAGGTTGAAGTTTAACTTCTTTACCATTTATTTCCATTCCAAGAAATTCTATCTCATTTTGACATATTTTAGCCTTTTTCTTAGAGAGAGCAAAACCATGTTTTTCACATAATTATGCAAATGTAAGAAGATGCAAAATATGTTGTTGCAGTTATATAAGTTTAGGGGAGAAATTTGATAATTAACTTCGTTATATTATTTAAATTATTTGTTTAGCGTACTTTGGTTCTTAATTCTTAATTTTTTCTATTTGGAATGTCTATCCTTTTAATATTGGCTGAAGGTACATTTTAGTCCCTATTCTTTTAATCAAAATTTAAGTTAGACCTTAACATTTTTTAGTATCTTAAAAAGACACTAATATTTCACAAACTATGCTATTTAGCCATTATAATTTTTGTCAAGATTCCACTAGTCTTGCTTAGGTGACATTTTCTTAAGTTAAAGGCCCACGTTAGCCACTTTAGTAATTAATGTGGACCTCCTAATTGTTTGAAATCCTAAATTTATGGATTTAGGGTTTCAAACCCATGAAACCCTAAATTATAAAACTAAATTCAGGTTGTTTATTAAAGAAATGGGAAATAAATGTTAGTTTTCTTAAACTGCCTTTTCTTTTCCTAATTAGTGATCACCCTTCAAGTGTAAGTTTGATACAAGAATAAAGATAGGAAAGATTGAGAATTGGTACATTATTGTGTATTACTTTTTTTTGGAGATGATGGTTTGTACAAAAACACAAAAGAATGGTTGATGCTCGCTCCGTACTTTATTCAACATAAGAAACTCATATTAGGCGTAACTTACAATTCACCAAAATTAAAGAAAAGTTATCATATGGAAAAAGAATTAGAAACCCAAAAATCCCAAATCATATATAAAATACCAGCACCAAGAATGCAAGAAAGGCTACAGTAATGGTTGCAAGTGAAGTGTCTTAAAAAATGTTATATATTGCTTGTTACATTCTATTTAGGTTTCAAACCTTAAATCACAAGTCTAATGTTTAAGACAATTTGGGGGTCTACTTCAACTACCTACATGGCTAATATAAAACCTTAAATTTAAAAAATTTTCACATAAGCAAGACCAATATAGCCTTGATAAAAATTTGGAGTTATGCTAATCTAAGAGTTAAATCACACAGTAAAATTTTAAAGTCTTTTTTTGTACATTCATAAACATTAGCATCTCACTTAAATTTTGGTAAGAACATTAAGGTTTGAAACATAACTTCAACATTATCTTTGAATGGTTTTGATTTATTAAATTAAGTTGAAAAGTGAAGATATGATACAAGTATGAATATTTGATATTTTTCTTTACAAAAATAATTGTCTCTTTATCTTTTTGGTTGATTCAAATGATAAATATGCAATAACTAATATAAATTTAACTTTTTTACATAAGTTTGTAAATTAATAAAAAATTTTAATTTTCATCTCCATTTATTTTTCTTTTTTTATTGTCAAACAAGACTTGATCATTCTGAAATTTTCTTTGTTATGCAAATTAAGATCACATTATTGAGTTCATTGATTAAAAAGAAAAGAGCATTTACATTAACCATTTTAAATTCTTAAAAATCTTACCTTGATTTACCAGATAACCATTATTTTTATTCATGTCTCGTTAAATCAACCACAATATGTGTTACCTTAAGTCTTTTCAATTAAACTTTTGAATCTTGAAGAGAAAGGTTTGATTAATTACTTGCATAAAAATGATATTTCTCCTAAAAAGTTTAAAGTAAGGTGATTAGGATCGGAGTAATTAAAGTTGTAATGTTCCAAATTAAAATAACTAAAAAATGATAAAGGAAAAAAGAAGAAAAAAGAATATACATACATACATATACACACATATATATACACATGTGTGTGTGTGTGTTTTCATGACTTGATGAAAGAAGTATTTAAGATGATTTAAGGCTAAGATTCTTACAATGAGATCGTAAACCCCTTTTAATCATTTTAACTGAAATTTCCTTTCTATTATACCTTACCCAAGAACCATTATACCTTATTAAAAAC
>JANKOE010000003.1:45372201-45387116 GCA_026284465.1 Erythroxylum citrifolium
GAGACAGGAAGCAAACACCTACGGAGACAGAAATTTCTCTGTCCTGTCCACCGTCCCCACTCACAGGGACAGTAACCGAACGGGGGGTTAATATTGTGTGATAATTGTCCTTTGCCACTAACACTCGTCCCTAACTTTTCATCAAAACTGTGCACTACTCACAAAGCAATGGAGAACATTAAATACATGTCCACTTTGATTTTTATATTTCATATTGCTTCTTAATTGTTATTTCCACACACCTCATATGCCTTTTCCCATCAAAGTTGGTCTTTTATTTTCTATTTTCTATTTTTTTATAAGAGGGAATCAAAAAGATTATCCAACAAGTTACGGGAAGCAGAGTCCCAACATATCCTCTAAAAGGAGTATATGACACCCACTAGGTGGAGTATCAAAATAAATAATACCTATATCAAAATGCTCTGCATAGTTCGCGAGCCAGTCGACACATCGGTTACTCTCGCGATCAGTGACAGAGCTAGGAATTTAAGATAGGAGGGCCCAAATATTTAAGTTTTTAAATTATGGAGAGCCCAGTGTACCAATAAGCTCTAAATAACTATGTCCTTATATATACATATATATTAATTAAAAATCAAAATATTTAATTTTTATAAATTTTGAGGGGCCCAGTGCACCACTGGCCCCCAGCTAGCTACGTCCCTACTCGCGGTATATATGTCGATGTGCTACCTTCCAATTGTGAGTGAATAGTTCATTAATACCCTGAATGATAAGGTTGAGAGCCTGTGATCGGCTCGTCGAGAAAGAAATGCGATTAATCGCCGCAATCAAGTCAACTTCGAGTTCGATTCGATGATATTCGATATTTCACCCTAGCGTGAGCCTTGTATATACTCCCCAAAGTTCGACAGACACCGATAAGCACCACCCGAAATTCTGGATGAAATCACCGAGCCAATTTGCCTTCATTCCGCTTCTATTTTCTATTATCTTAAATTGCCTTCATTCCGCTTCTGGTTCGTAGAACTATTCAACTTGCTTAACATATTTCCGTATTCGTAACTTAGAATAGGGATGGTTAAAAAATAGTGTGATTTTAATCGGACATAATCTAAAAGAAACTTTTTAAGTTGATGGAATTTTGAACTTTAAGTTGATCCCCTATATATATAACGAAATTGTTTTATCTATGTAACAAAAAAAGACGTTTCATATATTGATGAATATTTATTTTTTAATTTGTTAAATTTTGATTAGCTCAATGTTAAACGGAATACTTTAATTCTTATTGAACTTTAAATTAGGGATGACAATGGGTTAACCTATTGGCCGGTTTTACTAAATTTTTTAAAATAATTTTTTAAAATAAAAAGTGTAAACAATGTCTTTTTTTTATAAATTGAGTCTACCTGGCTTATGCCTAATTGAGGTCTTTTGCTTAAAAAAGTTGAGTCTCCGGTTTAAGCCTGATTTGACCTATAAATCAATTCATTAAAAACACCTAAATTTAGGCTCATAAGCTAATTCATTATCATTTCTACCTCACACAGACAACCTAATTAAATTTTTTTTTGAGGGAACCTAATTAAATTTTAGATTGAATAAAGATATTGGTTAGGGCTGCCCTAACCAACACTAATCAGCCTTATCTATTTAAAATTAAAATATGACGACAATTAATTATATTATAAATATTAAAAAATCATTGTTTTGATCACCTAATATTTAAAAATTATACCTTTAAACCAATGTTTTCCATTCAATCAAATATATTATTTTAAAACTTTAATTAATTAATCTTTGTTTAACGGACCCATCAATGATTCGTCTTATTCGATTCGCACCCTGGCATAGTAGTCTACTTCCATTTAAGGAGATATTCCATGTATATTGATAAGACACACACCAGTGATGTATGCCCTCAAATGGATATATATATATATTCATTTTAGTTCTTGTATCGTCCGTCTTGTTAACAAAGAACTAGAAATCCATTCCGTTGGTATATAGCTAACCAACAACTCCGAAATGTTCACATTTCTGTCTCCTTCTCTTGCTACAATTTCGTCTTACTCTTCACATCATTGTTATAATCAATATCATCTTCTTTTTATTCCTCTCGTTGGCTTCAAATTTACCTTAGTCAACCACTACTAGACAGTTGGAGTTGAGATGGAGTCACTGACAAGGTTGAGGATGGTGAGAGGAAGATCACATGAGAGCTTAATTGCAGGTACTGTATCTGCCATGGAGTTTTGGGCTACTGATACATGAAAAAGATGGTGACCTGAGGGAATGCAACCCCTCTAGGCAAGTCTAATACTTGGCTTCTAATTTTCATCGTTTTCTTTTGAGTTTTTACTTTGTAGTGATCACTTTGATTGCCAAGAAATGGAAGAGACTGATAACAAAATAAAACGATAGAACATTGGATTCTTGTCATCAATATATTAGTAGGTTTGTTTTTCATCTTGGCAATCAAATGAAATGTCTCCTTACATTTCTTGAGTTGCTTCTGAGCACTTGAAAGTTGTAAGAGAAACCGTATTATTGTCTTTTGATGAATACTTTTCGGTAGAAATTTATGATATCAACAAGACGTTGTTGTGCCACAGCTGAGCTTGGCTTTTCTTATTCAATCAACTTTGCTGCTTTGCGCCGTTTGTTTTATGAGGACGCATATTTCCAGCCTGCCTGCTTTTTAGTATTTAAGAAACGTTTAGGTGAAGTAGCTGGCTTGTCCCCTTGATTATGTCTGTGTCGGATAATTTAAACAAAGAAACTAAATTAGATGAAGAAAAAGATAACAATTTAGAGCTTGTGATTACGATGTAGGAGGCAGTGATATATGCTTATTTCTCGAGATGGAAATGAATGTTTCAGAGCTTAAACAACATATAACTGAGAACTTAATTAGCTTTCTGTTCATAATCTAGCAAATTCAAAAGCGATAGCATTACATATATCTAATTTCAATGGCATTAATGACCGTGCCACCAGAATCCAAATTGCGATAAGATCCTTATATTTCACGACGTTAAAACAAATTGTTCATTCGACCAGTAGGCTATTGAAAGCTGAGAATAGTTAAAAACTTTAGTTTGGAGGCTAGAGCGCAAGATATAAAGATTCAAAGAGTTTGCCTTACTATATCATCACTTCAGGTATGGTATTGGGAACTGCATGCCTCTCAAATAAGAGATTGAGAAATAACTTAGAAGGCAGCACCTTTTTACACGAGGTATAAAGTGGTATTATGTGGATCTAGCTTGATCTAAAGGCTCCTTTCCTATTGAACATGGAGATATCTAAAATAATATACTTTCAATATTTTTATAAACGTATAGGATATCCCCATGGCCCTTCCACTGGAATACAGAATCTTGACAAGCAGCTTTCACTCCATTTGAAAGCCAAAGGCATTGCAGGGTGCAACGTCCATGTAGCCTTTATGCAACTTTTGAGAGATTAAAAAATAGTTTCGTGAATGAAACATTGCTTTTAAGATAAAGATGACGAGTCACTAAGCTTCACCTTTGATAGGCTCCTTTTCCATTCAATTACTTACTCACTACGCGTCTTAATCAATGGAAACTGACAAGCAACTAAAGAAGGGAAAGCTCGACATAAGTCTATCAGCTGACAATTTTCTATTGGCTAATGACTCATCAAGGAAACAAAGACAAACAAACTTGGTGGATTAGTTCATTTGACAGATCCCTATTAAAATTAAAAGAAAGTTTCAGTGTCCACAAAGATCATGCTATGATTTAGTTGTCCCACAGGCAGTTTTGGCCTGTAAACTTTGTACATGCTGCGGTGGCAAAAGTTGGAAAAATTTTCAGGTTCGGTGGTGGATTGTCTTGTCAGTCAACAACTGGGACTCGGATTGGCTCCAAACAATGCATATTTTTGTTGTCTGTCACTGACGTGTTAAGGTTTATACACCGAGAAGGGCAGGGACACTCTTTGATTTGGTCTTTTAAGAACCTGTCGCTTGATTCCATTTTTCACTGCTGGTCCCCAGTTAATAACGACACTGCCCGTCACGCACAGCAGCCGAAAGGAAGCTGTAAGATGAGTCCTGGGCTGGCTGATTATACGTACAAGTTGGAATATCTAATGTCGTTCAAGTATAAGATGTACTCTTTATGATTCAAAAGTTCAGATTGTGTGCTTGAAATCTCAAATTGAAACAGTAAGCATGCGTTGTGTAACAGATTATTGAAGAAAATGGGTTAGATGCTCCCCTCTTTTATGGAACTTCCATGCAAATGAAGAAAGATTTACTGTCAATTTAAGCACAGTTATAGAAAGCCTACAAAGAAGAGAATCAAACATGATACCTGCGAAAGCTGAATTGATTTGATTCAAAAGGCAATATGTTAAACTAAGTATGCAAGATAAACAAACGAACACTCCCGGGCACAATATTCCAACTATTAAAATATCAGACTTAGCCACAGATAGATTAACCGTCCCTGAAATTAAGACTGAAGAATCAACGATAATGTAAATAGAGTGAAGAATCAAGCAATTGAAGTTTAATAAACCATCAGATAGACTAGAGAAGTGAAGTTCTCTTCACTAAAGGAACGAAAATATAACAGAAGCAAAAAATGTAAGTAAAAGAGAGAAAAAAAATGTTGACACAAAGGGAGTAAAAGTAGGGAATATGTATCAAAACCAATTTAATTCATTAGGATTTAAACAAGATAATGCGCTTATGGTTTACATGTAAGTTTTGTCGGGCATGCCTTTATACTGCTTTTAGGCAACCATACATGTCTTCTAGTGTCATTTTAATGCCAAAAGGCATATTAAACAAGAAACCTCGCTAATACATTTTTTTCTCAGATGTTAGTCTCGTCAAGTCATCCAACTACATTTCAATTTGCCTGATATTCCATTGACATCTCAAAATCTAAAACTATACATCAGTCCAATTGGTGGAAATTGGAGAGTATTCAGTAAGAGTATCAACAACGAATTGTACATCAACTTTAAAAACGTGATCTATTAACCATCAACTACAATTTGAGTCACCACTAGTGAGGACTTTTCTAAAGTGTGCTAAGAGAGAAGCAGGAAGGCATGATGTTCAAATGGAGCATAACCCCTATATGAACTATGACACCAGAAGTTAAATTACAAATTACAAGCAACTGATCTGGACACGTCTAAATCTTAAGTTTAAAAAATGAAGCTCAAAATCTCAAATGGCGATGTCGAAATTTAATCAAACTGGCATTTCTCTCACCTGATACAAATTAATTGGAATGATTAGATGCATTTCTCTCATCTGATACTAACAAATAAACTTGAATAATTAGTTGCCAATAGTTTACCAATACACGTTAAAGTACACTTACATCATCCTCATAAGCTTCCTGTCAACATAAAAAATATGTGCTCCAGGTCCGTACGGGATCTCTATCCTCAAATCCTTTTATGAATGATCTGATCGCAAGGTGCTCTGAAGCATATGTCATGAAAGATGCTAAAGCTAGGGCTCCCACAACCATCAAACCAAGCCTGTACAGACACTAGATATCATTATTCATTTTCCATCCCTCAAGGAAGCTATATACCAAATAAGAATAAATAAATCTGCTTAAAATGAGACAATAAGAACTTTGCAAACAAAGTTGGACAAGCATATTACCTTGCAAATAGAGCAGTAATCCCAAAAATACATGGTAAAGATGGGGCAAAAACAGCCAAAACTGCCATCCCTAGCCAATAATGACATGTACCAAAATCCCTAATAGATCCTTGTCGCTGATGACCTAAGAAAAATATGAATTAAATTTCTATCTACATATAAAGACTTGGGGGATAGAAGGCTGATAAATACCTTTTGTGGGGTCATCATCAGGAGATTCAGGATGAGGGGAAATTGATGCTGCTTGCGCTGCCACCATCCTTCCCCATAAGTGGGTAAAATGAAGAAAACCCCCAAATAAGAGAAAGAACATCGTGAAAGTCCACTCATACAGTAAAAACAAGCCAGTCCATGGCATCACTTGACGAGGCACAAGTGCAAGACTAAAAGCAAGGGACAGGAGAGCTGCCATAAAGCAAGTAAATACGGAAAGTACACCCAAGTATGTTGGCACCTTAGACTGGGCAGCATTAGAGAACTGCTTTGGAGTTAAAAAATCAAAAAGGTTCATGTATAAGTATACCAAATAGCCATAGATAAACAAACATCATCAGCATGAATAACCAGGCCCACCAAACTAGAATACAAGAGAGAACTCACTTTATGAGGGGAATTAAATGCAGAAGATGAGGAAATGCCAGAATAATTAATTGGTCCATGGGATATGATTATGTAGTACAGATGCCTGAAATGATCACAAGGAGAGCTTCTGCAGAATGTCCGTGTCTGCAAAGTAGGAAATGTATTAATATCAAAATGATGATATACTCATAAGCTCATTGTCAATATGGAGGAAGAACAGTGTCTTCTAACCTGCAGCAAAGAACGACGATAACAAAACAGTACGGTACATAAAGGCAACAAGAATAGAAGAATGACGAGACATGTATCCTTTCGATTTCCACCACCAACAGTTCCAGGAAGGGATTCCTCAAGCTGTTCCCTAACTCTCTGAAGCATTATCAAGAAAAGCACTGTGATTTCACATCTTTTATCACCCAACTTTCCACTGAAACGCATGAAAACAATTACATAGAATTTCATCTTTCCAACAACAATGCCCTTAAATTGCAATGACTCCTCTTATGACCAACCTTTGAGGTAATACACAGCAGCCACTACTCTAGCCAAAAGTGAACTAACATGGCAAACCATCGTACTATCCACATACCAAAGGAAAATGAAACTGCTGACACAAGAGATTCCCCACCCACCTCCAAACCAAATTTTCACCATCAAGAAAAAGAATAAAAAATAAATATAAAAGGATCAAAGAAAAGTATAAATAAATGAAGAAGATAAAGGGAAAAAGAACCAAACAACAGTAGGTTATAAGGATAACAAAATTGTTATATCTAAATTAGTTAAGTACCTGCCAGACATCAACTGGTTTTAAAAGCCAAGACGTCCACCAGTCCCAAGGTTTAAGAGGTCCAAGGGTGTAGTGTATGACACGGAGTTCACTCTCATCTACCATCCACTGCACATAGAAATCACACAAAAGAAAGAGATTTAATCAACTACTAGAAGTCGTCAAGCATTAAATCAAAAGCAGCCACAAGAAATTAAAGAGAGTACTAGCTATCACTCTTAGAACCAAACAATAAGAGCAACCAAATAATGCAAACTGGCAAGTTGCAAACTCAAGTTAGTTCTGATTGTTGAAATACTGTTTATACTCTTAAATATTATGGTTCAAAAAGATACAGAAACTAAGATAAAAAAATTAAAGTTGAAGTTCATTCCCATGAAAATACCCAAACAGATATACAGAGCGTCAAATGTGCATATATAACAACCACTTTTTTGTTAAATTCATATACATCTGATGTAAGATAAAGGTTAGGGCAGCAAGTTTTAAAAATTTAGGGCTACGTAAGGTTTGATTCCGGTTGGAACAATTAGGGATTACAGCAAAACCTCCTTCGATAATAAATTATGAACAAGAAAGCAGCCGTCTAGGTCCAGCAAACTCCTATTTATACTAGTCTTAACAGAAATCATATTCATGATCAGAAAAACAAGTTCAAGCTTCTAATAGAAAACCCTTAACATCAATTACTGCTAGATTTAACAGGAAAGTAACCAAAAAAGTAGTGGAAAAACAAAATGGGTTGTGCACATTCCTAAAATAAACAGGGAAACACTACTAAATTTTAAATAAATAAGATAACAGAATAAAACTAATTAAGGCTTGTGGATGCTCCTCTGTTAACTTTTCAGAAATTCCAAACGTTGAGACACTATTAACACCTTCAAACTTATGGTTGCTGAAGCTAATAGAAACTAAAATCAAAATTGAGGTCTTCTCAGGAAAATAAGCAATAATAAGAAGAGACATGCCTTTAAGTGTCACACGTTCTATATTCATATATACATGCATGTACATGTTACCTTGTTGGCGAGCATATAAAGACCAACATCTGCATTATAAAGTGTAGATAGTCGCTCCATTTCAGGAACAGGCCTAGATTGAAACACTTCATCGGGTATATTAGGCTGAAATAAATGTGCATTTGGGAAGTCGGGGTAATATGAATTCAGGAATCCCTGATCTCCTGTTAGTATAAACAGAGGAAAGAAGAGAATTATAAAAAAAAAACTATAAAGTTCACTGACTCAAGGACAAGAATTCATTTATTTATCACTTTATTTTATGCAAATGATCCACTAAACCTTGATAGTTAATTTCGATGCTATTTAACTATTTTGTATAGCAGTTAAAAAAATCCAACACTCAGTGCCAAGCAAAAACAGTTATAGGTCTTATTGAGAAACAACGATGATTTATTTTCCAACAAGACAACTTGTATCTTGGAAAAATAGTCATTCAAAGCAGAAAAACCATTAGAAGCAAAGACATCTCCTTACACAAACACAGAGAAATAATTCACCTCCAGTGTATGACTGCAATGTGTTAACTTTGGTCATCATGTCATTGAAAACAGCATGAGATGGCTCCACTACCATAACTCCAGAGTTCAACCTTTCTGAATGCTTCAGGTTAGCACAGAATTTTCCGCATTTAAAAAGATCATCAATATTTTTGACCACGATAGTATCTGCATCAAGATATACAACTGCCCAAAAGACCAGTCTCAGTGTTTAATCAAGGATGAAACGAAAGTGCACACAACAACCTTAAAAATTTGAATGCAAGCATGTCATATAAAAGTGCATACAACCTTATAATATTTGTTTCATCAAGGTTGAAAATAACAACCTTTTCTGTAGTTGGTCATGTTAAAGATTTTAAGTTTGGTATAAACACCCCAAAACCTCTTCGGACGAACATGATTAGGGTTTGCCAGTAAGCTAATCTTCTCCACTATCCACCCATCAGCCTGCATAAATGATTTTTCTTTTTTTCTGTGAAGTGAATTTTCATTTTCCAAAAAAAAAAACAAGAAAAAGACAGAGAAAATGAGACGAGAGACCTGGAGAAGAGATATGGAGAAATGAGAGACACCATCAGAGACCAAAACAACCATGTCCTTGTTCGATCCACTATCCCTAATCGACTTCCCCAAAACCCTAACTCCCAATACAAACTCATCTCCATACAACAACGTCACGTAGGCCTGCTCTGTTCTCTGCGATTTAACTGCTACTCCACGTTGAATCCACACCAAGGACATCACCATGAACACAGCGCCTAATTTTGGCAACCTCATCATATAAATAAATAAAGAGAGAAATTTGGGCTATTTTCCGAGAAAGTAAAGGAAAGTATGGGAGAGGAAATGGGCGTTCGTTTATGTCCGACGATACTTGGGGTTTGTTTGGCCGGTCCGGTTCCGGGGATGAGAAGCTTAGGGTAATTACGGTTCCGACAATCAATTTTAGTACATGTTGACCGTTATTAGATTGCATAATGAATTACAAAGTTAAATCTTTTTTAAATTATTTATTTTAATATCCAACATTTTAAAATTTTAAAAGTTGAACAAATCAATTCAAAATATTATCTTTATTATATTTTACTCTTGTAACTAATGAAACACATAAAGCTAACATTTAGAAAAATTACATAATATTTTTATATAATTTTTGAACATTAAATAAGTGATCACATTTTCAAATATATAATCACTATGTACAAGCGATTTGGAGATCATATCAAAGACCAAGAGTCACATAATCCCTCTAAAATCGATCATTCTAGATTAATTCATATAAACTATTTTTCAATCTCAATAGTATAAAAATAAAAATAAATTGATACACTGACAAATGGTGATAATATTAATTCAAGAATAATAAAAATACATAATTGAATCTCAATAAAATGGAATAATAAATTAAGTTTAATTAAAATTACTATACTATCTTTCTCGGGTTCATCTTATCTAGGTAATATAACGATTTAGTTCTTTATATTGAAAGATATAACATCAAAATTAAATGAAAAATAAAAAATCAAAATAAATGTGATGAAATCTCTTTTAATCTTCACGAAATTCACTTTAGATCAATGAAATTTTACTCCAAATACTTCTCTTTGCTTGTTCTTCACTCTCAATATGGTCTAGGTCATTTAATTATGCCTTATGAACCTCCTTTCTCTTCTACCCTTCATTTTTACCTTCTATAGTTTGACGATTAGGCTCTCAGGTGGAACACGGGTAAGTACATGACTGTGTACTTCAAAAAATATGAGATTCAAATATGAAGCAAACATATGCATAAACACAGGCTATAAATGTGAACATGGAATCATCATCATACAATACGGGCATGTACCTCTTAAATACCGACATGTAACATATCAACACATCTCAAAGTCTTCAAACACAATTATGTAAGCTGGAAATTTAGAAATAATAAATAAGATAGACAACTACACGAACATGTATTTAGCTATGTACTTTTCCTGCGGCTTCACAATTTGATTAAAACAGCTCTAAGTCACACCCGAACTTGCCTAAATTTGTCCCTTTTGCTCCAAATAAGTGAACTATGATCCAAAAACAAAATATGAATGAATTAAATACCAAAAATAAGAATACCACTTAAATAAACCAAGGAAATGCACTAAATATAAACATAAAAATATGAACAATTAAACATTTATCAAAATCTCCCACACGTAAGCATTTGCATGTCCTCATGTAAATCAATTTCATTTCTTTCAACTTAATGATAAGCAACTTTAAGAAAGCATTAAACGCATCAAAAATATCAATCAAGATTCTCCATTATTCATTCAATAGAAAAGTTCATTGAATTATTAAGCGCATAGTTACTTGCATCAAATTATAAATAAATCTACTTCACTTCATAATTCTTTAATTTCAACTCAATCCCCGTCATTTCACTAAATGCATAAAGTGAACATACATGAGAAAAAATGATAAACCTTTAAACATTTTTATATCCCTTGAAAAAATAAAACACTAAATTTAAACAACATAGCAATATTTAAAAGCTTGTTTGAAAACTCAACTAGCCTTTTGAGGCAAAAGTAAATACCTTGTCATGAATACTCTCGGTTACTTAACTAGGTCACTATCTTAAATAGCTACTAGTGCCTCTTTTTAACTTCGACCTTTTCATTGGTGCAAAGACAGCAGAGCGAAATTATATATGCTCATTAATCATATATTATCATCATCATCATCATCATTCTTTTTCTTTTTTTATTTTTACATGTGAGGTAATGAAAATGCTTAAAAAGAATTCATATTTAACTCAATGCATATACAAATTATACACAAAGTATCATAATGCAATCTAGTATCCATTCTCAAAATTAATGAACTAAATTGAAATCAACTTAATCATCAGAACTTATAATTATTTGCCTAAACAAATCAAAAATCACAATCACAATCACAACCAAACTTATGATGAATCATCTTCATCAACATTTCTTTTAAGAAAAGTTCCCAAATTATCCATTATTAAGCTAATTATAACAAAATTAAAATGCTTGATTGCTAAGTCCCTCCCCCACACTTAAGTTGTACATTGTCCTCAATATAGCAAGCATGTAAGAATAGTAAAAAATATAGAAAATAATGGGACAAGGTGAGGATAACTGGTACTCCTCTAATAGTTCATTTTTTAGCCTTATTTAATGTTATTAACATCCATCTAGTGTTTGTGAAATCTTTTATACTCTAATGCATTGAGATAATGTTGCCTTTATAACTTGCGAAACTCCATCAAATCTCAACTTACAAAATTAGAACCACAAGACTAAAACTATATTAAAAAAACTAAATTACTAATGAAAATCCTATAAACTACTCATTCAAAACAAAAATAACTAATTATTAGGTAGCCTCATTATGAGCACTTCTTTATCAGTCCTTTAGATAGAATTCTACATAAGCACTTCACTTAACTCGGATTTATAATTAACGGCTTGCTTCCATCTATGTTAACAAATATGGGTTTATTAGCCTACAAATAAGCCATAGGCTATAATATAATAAGGATATATGATATTTAATTAATAAACTTATAATTAAGTCGTGTTTAATTAAAAAGATCTTTTTTAATTAAACCTAACTATCGAACAACCTAAGACAAGCTCTCTAGATTTAATTGGACAGCTACATTATGAGTTAGGAAAACAAATTAATCTAGGCAACAACCATACAAGCTTGGGTAATTTAACCTAAGCTGTGTTATCCCTAATGATTAAAAACTATTAGTTGCCACAAATGAATTGGAAAAATAATGATTACATATTGTATTCGATTCTAGCAATAGGTTCTGTTAAGTCAGAATGACTTCACTGAATGATTTTGATGAAAAACAAATATTGAAGTTCAAATGAAAAGCAGATGGAAGAAATATAGACAGAAGCGAAAGCAGAAGGAAGAAAAAAAACAAACGGAAGCAAAAACACACGAAAGCAAAAACGAACGAAGTTTAAAAAAGGGTATTAACGAAAAATTTACCTCAATTCAACCCCTCCTTCTTGTGCATCTATACTTCATTATTAAGTACTGTACTAACATGTGATTCACTTCAATTGGTATCAGTGCTGAGTATCCAAGGATCACTTTAACAAAGTGTGGATTAAAGATTATGGCGGAACCACATACGTACATAGCGGAAGGTGCCTCAGTCACTAGACCTCTGGCGTTTAACCGAGAAGACTATCACTACTGGAAAGATAGGATGCGGTTGTTTATCAAATCTACTCACATTGATTTATGGGACATAATCGAGAATGGACCATACGCACCCGTAGATGAAGAAGGGAATCCCATTCCACGGTCAGATGGACGGCTAATCAGAAAGCGAGATTTCAACTGAATTCAAAAGCGAAGTTTTTCTTGAGTTGTGCCTTGAGCAGAAGTGAGTACGATAAAGTCCACGGATGCGACACTGCGAAGGAGATGTGGTGTTGGGCCCCGATTTCTTTTCGTTGGTCAATAAGTTGTATAATTTTACTTTGAGGTTTAATTTGATAATTTTACTTGTGGTTGGAATAAATTGTGGATTTATTGTTTAGGTTATGATTTTTTTTAAATGAAGGGATTTAGTTAAATTAGATTTGTTGATAAATTAATACTTGTGATATATTGTTAGTATGACAAGTATATGAATTGATTTAAGTTGTTGAGATTGAGATTAAATGGGGATTAGATTTAATTAGAGCTTGTGTGGATTGGAGAAATAAAATGAAGAGGTTTAGTTAAATTAGAATGTTTGCTAAGTTGAATTTTTTGCTAAATTGTTAGAATTGCAAGAAGAAGTTGAATTAAAAGGGTAAATGAGTAGGTTTGTACATGATAGTAAGGCTTAAGGAAAAATTAAGTGGGCTTTTAGCCCTTTGAAGTAGCATTTAAATGAAGAAGAAAAAATAAATTGGGCTAGGCCCATTTGGCTATCTTTGAAAGAAAGGACTAGCCCCATTTAAGGTTCAAATAAAAAGAGGGAAAGATGAAAATTTGGAAAATTCAAGTTGGAGGGAAAAATGAAAAGTTGGGAAATTTTAAGTTAAAAGGAGGGAAAGAATGGAAGCAATTGGGCTAGGGTAATCTAGGGTCCTTTTAAGTTTCAATTAAAATAGAATGAATGAGGGCATTTTAGGGAGTTTACTTGAGATGTTAGAATCAAAAGCTTATAAGTAGGGGTAGCTTAGTCTTTAGAGTCATTAAAAGATTATTAAAAGAAGAAAGATTGAAGCCTTGTTGTTGAATGAGAGGAGTATACGAAAATTGCAAGTAAAATGAGAGAGCCTTATATGAAACTACGTAGTATTGGCTTAGGTTTAAGTTAAGAGTTTCATACATAAAGTTATTAGAGAAGAGGCCACCGAAACTACATCTAAGAGAGGGAGGTTTCGAAATTTTCCAAGAAGAATAAGAAGAGAGAGTTTTCGGCTAGCCCAAATGAAGAAGAAGAAGGAGAAGAAGAAGAAGACAAGAGGTAGGCGTTGTGATTTTCGGCCATGGAAGAGGAAGAGTTGGTGAAGCAAATCAAAATTTGTGGGTCATTCTCCAAAGGTAGGGTTTCGAAATTTTGAGTTTTCTAGTTAAGCTTTTTGTGTTTCTTGCTTCCAATGGGTGGTTTGAAGAGATTGTGTATGAAAGAACTAAGAAAGAGGAAGAGTTATGGAAGTTGTAGCAAATCAGAAATTTCGTGGGTTGCTTTGGGTTAGATGAATTTCCAATTTTGTTGTTTTTATGGATGGGTTTTGATGTTCGTAGTTGAGATAAGGTGATGGTGAATCAAGATGAAATGAATATCATGTTTTCCTTTGTTCTTAAATTTTCCAGCATAGTTTATGTTTGTAAATTCATGGTTTTCTAGTAGGATTTGTGTCTTTAATGCTTGTTTTGATGTTAATGGATAGGTTAAAGTATAGGTAAGGTGAGGTTGCATGAATTTCAAGTTTTTCCCATTCTTGGAAAAATTCCAGCATGGTTCATATTTGTGCATTCATGGTTTTCGAGTTCGGATTTATGTTTTTCTTGCTACAAGATGGTAGTTTGAAGAGTTAATGGTGAAGGATTTGTTGCTAAAGAAAAGAAGAAAAGTTAAGTAAAAATCAGAATTTTCGTGAAGGGTTTCTAAGATTAAGGATTTTGAATTTTATTGGTTATTTCGCTAAGTTTAGATGCTATTGGTTTAGTTAATGTATGGGTAAGAGTAGGTGAGTTAAATTTGTAAGTTGTGATATTCAAAAAATTCCAGCATTGGTTACATGTTTTAATTCATGGTTTTGTTGTGAGAGTTTTGTTTTTTTCATGCTTTAATATGATGGTTTGAAGAGTATTGGTTAAAGAAAAGAAAGAAGAAGAGTTAGGAAAGTGGAAGT
>JANKOE010000003.1:45586867-45618216 GCA_026284465.1 Erythroxylum citrifolium
TTCGGGAAAGTCCCGGGAACAAAAATTTTTGTTTTCCGCTGCCTGAACATGTGATGTTCATCCCGGGATTTTCCTACAATTCATCATCCCTTGGAGCCGTTAGATCCCCCTCTCATTGTAATCACTCCTGTTGGAGAGCAAGTGGCTTGAGATGAAGTATATACGCCCTGTGAGAAAAAGATCGGTGATGTTTTGTTAGAGACAAATCTTATTCCCCCTTGATCTTTGAGATTTCGAGGTGATATTGGGGATTGACTAGTTAGAGAAATATCGCGTCAGGGTTGATTGTTTTTAGAAAGAGGTGGAGTTTGACCCTCAGAGTGGAGTCCCGATTAAATTTACTGGTGACTGATGGATATTCCCGAATTGTTTAATATTAGTGATCAAGGCTAAGAGGTTCATTCATCAAGGATGCCAGGCGTACCTCGCACACGTGATTGACACTTTGGCACAAAAGGCCAAACCGGGAGATGTTCATATTGTGTGTGAGTTTTCCGATGTCTTTTCGAAGGAGTTACCTAGATTGCCACCTGATCAGGATTTTGATTTTACTATTGACTTAGTCCCGGGGACGACACCAATATCTATACCACTGTATCGCGTGCCACCGGCAGAATTGAAGATTCAACTACAAGAGTTATTAGACAAGGGCTTCATCAGACCAGGTCATTCACCGTGGGAAGCACTAGTATTATTTGTCAAAAAGAAAGATGGGACCCTCCGCTTATGTCTTGATTATCAGTAGTTAAACAGGGTTATCATCAAGATTTGAGGCCTGAGTACCATCAATTAAAGATTGATGAGAATGATGTGCACAAGACTGCTTTTCGGATGAGGTATAGACACTATGAATTCTCGGTGATGCCATTTGGACTGACAAATGCACCTGCAGTATTTATGGATTTCATGAACAGGATGTTCCATCCTTTATTTAGATTAGTTTATCATAATCTTCATTAATGATCTTCTGATTTGTTCTAAGGATGAAGAGGAACATACTAGACATCTCCGGATTGTGCTACAAATACTTTGCGAAAGACAGTTGTATGCGAAGTTCTCAAAGTGTGAATTTTGGCTGAGAGAGATAGGATTCCTTGGGCATGTTGTATCAGGGGAAGGTATTTTTATGGACTCGAAGAAAGTGGAAGCTATACTTGAATAGGAACAACCAAAAAATGTCACAAAAGTTTGCAGTTTTCTGGGGTTAGCTGGTTATTATCGGAGATTTGTTGAGGGTTTCTTAGTATTTGCAGCCCCTTTGTCGAGGCTTACCCAGAAGGGGTAAAATTTCAGTGGGATGATAAATGCAAGGCGAGTTTCCAGGAGCTGAAGAGGCGATTGATCTGCACTAGTGCTTGCCTTACCTACCCAGGGGGTTGGGTATGAGGTACAGTGATGCCAGTCGCCAGAAACTTGGTTGTGTACTTATGCAGGCCAGTCGAGTGATCGGATATGCTTCTAGACACTGAAGAAGCACAAGTTGAATTATCCTACACATGATTTGGAGCTTGCAGCGATATTATTTGCACTTAAGATTTAAAGACATTGACTTTAAGGGGAGACTTATTGTATATACACTGACCATAAGAATCTGAAGTATCTAATGACACAAAAGGAGCTAAACCTCATAAAAAGGAGATGGATAGAATTGATTAAGGATTATGACTTAATAATTGACTATCACCCGGGAAAAGCAAATGTGGTAGCCGAAGTATTGAGTCATAAGTCCTGTTTGGCAGCAATTGTTAGGCAGGATCCTTACATGACACATTTGCTGAGTGTGCGGAGCCTTGGGGTTAGACTTTTAGTGGCAGAGGATGATGGAATATTGCTAGCATAGTTTAAAGTTCAGCTTACATTATTTGATGAGATCAGGAGATCGCAAGCTGATAATCCCGAGTTAAGAGTCATTTAGGAGAAATTGTCATCCAAAGAGAGTGAGGGGTTCAGACTGAGAGAAGACGGGTTGTTAGTCTTCAAAGATAGAGTTTGCATGCCGAATGACCAGGGCCTCAAGCGAGCTAACTTAGAGGAACCTCACAGTTTGGCTTATGCTATGCATCCTAGTAATACCAAGATGTCTCGAGTTCTTAGAGAGAGTTATTGGTGGCCAGGGATGAATAGAGAGATAGCATAATTTGTGGCTAGATGCCTTCCCTATCAACAAATTAAGGCAGTGCATCAGAAACTAGCAGGTATGTTATAGTCTTTGCCTATTCCGGAATGGAAGTGAGAGCATGTGACAATGGATTTTGTAGTTGGACTATCTCGTACATCAAAGGGTCACAATGCTATTTGGGTTATAGTGGATAGATTAACGAAGTCTACTCATTTTATGCCTGTCCACACAACCCACTTATTGGAAAAATTGGCAAAGCTATATATCGATGACATTGTGAAGCTACATGGGGTGCTAGTTTCTATAATATCATTTAGGGATCCGAGATTCACCTCACGATTTTGGCCAAAAATTTAGGAATCCTTAAGGACTAAACTGAAGTTTAGTATTGCCTTTCACTCCCAAACCGATGGTCAGTCAGAGAGGACCATTCAAACACTGGAGGACATGCTGAGAGCATGTGTGATGGAATTTCAAGGGAGTTGGGACCAAAACTTGCCTTTGATAGAGTTTGCTTATAACAATAGTTATCAAACAAGTATCGATATGTCACTATACGAATCACTTTATGGGAGGAAATGTAGGAACCTCTATGTTGGGATGAGGTTGGCACAGCCAAAATCAAAGGAGTCGAATTGATAGAAGTCACCACTCAGAAGATAAATGTCATTCGAGAGAAGATGAAAGTCGTCTAGGATCGTCAAAAGAGTTATGCAGATAAAAGGCGACGATCATTAGAGTTTGCAGTTAGTGAGAGTTTTTCTTCGGATATCACCATGGAAAGGTATCATCATATTTCAAAGTCGAGGGAAGCTAAACTCTTGATATATCGGACCTTTCCGCATCTTAGAGTATGTTGGGACTGTGGCGTATCGGTTGAAATTACCACCGGATTTGGATAGGATCTATAATGTGTTCCATATCTTAATGCTTAAAAAGTACTTATGGGACCCATCTCATATTTTGGAGACACCTCCAGTAGAGCTGAGAGAAGACTTGAGATTTGAGGTGAAACCAGTTCAGATTTGGATCGACAGATAAATAGATTACGCAGTAAGGAGGTATTCACGGTTAAAGTTCTTTGGAAGAGCGACAAGGTCGAGGAGATGACATGGGTGCTTGATGATACTATGAGATGTCAGTACCCCCATTTATTTGTGTCCTTGACTTAGGAGTTTCGATGACTAAACTCATTTGAGGAGGGGAGGACTTGTAACGCCAGATTTTCTGAGCACTTTTGTGTTTTTCTGTAATTGGAGATACTACTGTATATTGAGATGTACATGGTTGTATATGAGTTCAAAGATGTATTTGAATCCTTTTGGTACGAATACCAGTAATATAAAATGTTATATGCCCTTACATGAACTTAGAGTTCATCGGTATGCGAAATCTTGGAGATTTCCGATATGTAAGCTTCTAAGTGTATAAAAGAGTCCATTGGATGGATATGACCATGGTGGTTAAATAAAATGTGTTCTAATGTCTTAGAGGTGATTAGACATGATTTGTAGACTTATTGGACACTTAAAAAGCTTAATTGGAAAAGTTGATGTACATAAGGGCTTAATTACAAAATTGTAAAAAGTTAAAGGACTTAATTGTAATTTTTTCAATTCTTGGAGGACCAGTATGTAATTTTATAAAGTTAAGGAGCTTAATTATAAATTTCAAAAGTTCGAGGACCAAAATGAAAGTAAAAATTTTGGTCATT
This sequence comes from Erythroxylum citrifolium, assembly GCA_026284465.1. NCBI lineage: Eukaryota > Viridiplantae > Streptophyta > Magnoliopsida > Malpighiales > Erythroxylaceae > Erythroxylum > Erythroxylum citrifolium. The sequence continues at coordinate 45,590,701 of JANKOE010000003.1, forward strand.
CTCAAATTTCAGGCTTAATTGCAAATTTAGGAAAAGTTTGAAGGGTATAATGGTAATTTCACATAAACTAGGGGCAAAAAAGTAATTTCACCATAATTTGGTCAAAGAAGATTCAAAATTCTATATTTGGCATTAAAACACTTTGTTTTAATTAAAAGAAAGGAGAAGAAAGGAGAAAAGAGGAAGAGAAGAGGAAGTTTCGGCCATCACTTAATCTTCACCAAGTTTTTGACTTTTCAACTCAAATCAAGGTGTCCTAAGCTAATTTGGGGTCAAAAAACTCAAATCTATCATTATATTTGAGAAATTCTCAAAGGATTTGAAGATATCACCAAAGGAAGGTTTATGTAAATTTTGTCTCATCTCTCTCTACATTAGGATTTTGAGTTTGGTGCTAAGATATGTTGTTCTCCATACTTGAATATGCATGAAACATGGTTTAGATTAATAAAATCTATCATGGAGAGGGTTCTTTAAACCAAAACCAAAATTGTCCCCTTTCGGTGAAAGTTTGTAAATTTTAAATAACTTTTGGAATTGATGATTTAAATGAATTCTATGGTGTTAATTATACATGTATTATGTGAATTGATGATGAAGAATGAAGAAGATGTATGTTGGCTATGGTTGGGTCGAAATGACGGGAGAAGAAGTGGATTAATGTAATGAGTTGTGTAATTGCTAAATGTAGCTTAAATGAAGGGAATTGGTTTGAATGGAGTGGTGGAATGTGTCATAGATTGGAAGTGTTACTATATAACATGATAGGAGCATGAATTATTATGATAAAGTCTTGAAATGTGACTTGAAAGTCATGCACATTAGGTGTTTGTTAAAATGCCTAAGTGAACTTGGCTTAGGATTTAAGGCTTTATAATGGCATGCATTGAAAAATACGTTCATGTTTACTTAGAGTGAACTTGAATTGTTGCTTAGATTGACGAGTAATGGCCTAATGTGCTTGGATAAAGATGTGCTTAATTATGTTTTGAAATGAGTAAGTAGTGGATTAAAGGCATTAAACGCCTTTGAAAATGCAAAAGAAAAGCTAATGTGAATAGTCAGGAAGTAACCATGTGAGAAGTTTAATGGTCGAATTCTATAGTTTAAAGGGAGTGATATTGTGTTTTATACACTAATGTGATGGTGTATATATATAAAATTTATGTTTAAGTAGTAATTACATTATATGTCTTTTTATGTATAAAGGCTCGAGAGCTGTGAATCAAGGAGTTCGTACCGAGGATTTTATCAGGCAAGGGAGTGCACACCTTCTTTTAAGTGAGTTGGAGAAACCATATTTCTCAAATAGGATTAGAACATCCTAAGACAAGCATGATGACTTCTATGTGAATTTTGAACCTAGGCAACGTATGGTAGAACTGAATTTCAAATGGATGCTAATATGCTTAGGTATTTAATAAATGGCATTGTTTTGAACAATTATGCATTTGGAGTACAAAAAGATGGCTTTTATTTTATGAGAAAATGTTTTGGAATTTACATATGCATAATCGAGTCATTCATGTTGCATGTTTTTTTCTCTTTTGGCTTAATGCCATGGTAAGGTTTTATTTTAACGGTTGGACTGATAAATAAAGGCATAGTGCCTTACTTGATTTATATACGTAACTGTTGTAGATAATTTTTTTTGATTGGTGAGGAAACGATTGGCCAATCGTGTGCTAGGCATAACTGATTAAGCGACCCCCGTACCCTTGCCGCTGGTACAGATGACATGTAGATGACAAATAGGTAAGGTAATAATGAATCACCTTGCCTTATCCCTGTTGTAGCCTTAAATAGACTAGTAGGCTCACCATTTACTAGTACTGAGTAGGACACCATTGTAATACAGCTTTTAATCTAAGCAATGTAGGTAAGAGGAAGCCTCATTGCTTGTAGAGTTGAGATAAATCAAATGCTTTTTTGAAGTCTACTTTGAGTGCACAACTTCGTATATGCTTGTTACTATAGGATTTAAACAAATCCTAGGAGATGGGGATATTGTCTCCAATGTTCCTTCATGGGACATAAGCATTTTGACAAGGATTGATGAAAGATGCCAGCATAATTTCAATCTATTCACCAAAATTTTTTGCAATGATTTTGTATATTACATTGCAATATGAAATAGGCCTGTAGTCACTTAGAGAAGAAGGATTAGGTACCTTTGGGACTAGGCAAATGTAGATTTTATTAACTTCATTTAGCAAATGTAGCATTTTTGTGTCATTAGCCCAAGGTCTGTCCGTATTTGCTTTCTTTGAAAAGCCAAGTTGAAGGCATAGATCACAGTGAGCAAAAAGATTGAATTGGACTAATTGGCTTGAAATTCACAATGTAGGCATTGTTCAAAGCATTTCCATGAGAGTAGTGTGAGGTAAGAGGGATTATATGCGACTACAATTCTTCCATAGTGGTGGGATTGGTGATTGCTGATTATAGGCCAAGATTTGTCAAAACACCAGAAGCTTTTCTGTAGGTGTTGGGCTTTGACTTTGGTTTCAAGGAGTGCTACAAAATTAGGTTTATTCAAAGAAATTAGATGATCTCAAATAAAAGCTTGTTTAGTAGGCTATTGGATCCCCAAACATTCCATATTAGAAACTTCATTCAGGAGGCGGGGTGGAGGCTTTTTTCTTCCTTGATTTCCTTTACCCTTTCAGTTTACTAGTGCTAGGTTCAGTTTGTGGAATTAAAACCGTAAGGTTCCCTTTATTAAGATGAACCTGTGATCAGTTATTAGGAGAATGTTCTGCAGATGCTTCAAGAACTAAACTTTCACCATTCAAAAGGCTAATGGTGCAAGTTGCAGAGATGGTAAGGCCTTTTTCAATAACAATTTCAATCTTGGGAGGACTAGCAAGGGTCTCTGTAAGTCTATTTGCATCTGGGAGGGTCTCTTTTGCAATCTGAAGAGTGTGCTCCAAATCTGCCACAATATTAAAAACTTAAAGGGCCTCTTTAGCATCATTAGGAGTGAGTTCTAGATTTGGTGCTACATTAGAACCTGCAACTGGTTCCTTAAGTTTTGGTACCCATGTCTGTACAAGTTCCTTCCTTTTTGGTTTCCATAAGTAAGAAACCTTGAGTTTATCCTCAAATAGCTGGTTGTCCTAATTTAGCCTTATTATTCTCACAAATTCAGGTAATTCAGCCTCCATGTTCACCTCTACACATACCCTTACATGCCTAATTTTTTGCAGGTTTGCAGTATATTCATCCAGGCTGATAGGTTTACCCAAAGCACTAGCAAGGTAGCTGATTCCTTCTCCAGACCAGTATTCTAGAGGAATCCCGTGTATGTTGGCTCAAATGCGGATGGTTCGAAAAGCCTTCGTATCTAGTTTGATGCATAGATACCATTTGGTCAATATGAGAGGTCTGCTATAGACATGCCAAGGGCAAGTTCCTGCACTTTTTGAGTATTTTCTGTTGAGGTAAATTTAAAAATGAACTTATCTTTTCCATTTATGAGTACCTTTTGCAACCCAAATTTTTTCCAAGAGTTTAGGGCCCATTGTTGAACTACAAGAAATGCAAGTTTTTTTCCTAGGAAGCAACTCACTAGAGTAGTGCTCCATTTTTTAGCACCCTGCTGAAGCACCTCAATAAGACGTTTAACAGGTTCCTTAGTATCCATAGGGACATACCTTAGTGCGCCAAAGCTTTCCGGGTCTCCCAAAACTTTGCTGCAAGTAGTTTTAGCATGTGTTTCATGTTGATCTAATGTTTGAGCAGTATTTCCTTTAACAAGCTTGTCAATGCTTAACTGATCTGTCCCCGTACTGAAACAGGTTCACACAATGAAGCAGAAGCAGCAGCAGTATCTGAGCCGGTACCAGAAGTTGAAGACGATGAATGAGGAGGAGAATGGGATGGGAGTGGAGGAAAGGCTAGGTTTGAAGCAAGAGACGGTGGAGGAAGATCTGGGTGGGTTGAAGGAGGAAGGGAGGAGTTTGCCATAGTTTTACCATTAACGTTAAAACCTGACAGAGTACAGCGCACATCATTTTCTTTTAGCAGAATTGCCACCATTTTATTGATGATAAGGCGACCTAAGCTGTTTGCCACCTGACATAAATGGGGTTGAAAAGTCTGATTCAAGTCCTGCTCATTGCAAAGATGATCTTTGCTTGTAAAATTTTTGTCTGTGCTAGAGAACCATGTTTCTGAATTAGGCAACAGGTTTATTCCCTTTTCCTTTTCTTATATGCATTCCTTGAGTTAATGAATTGACTTGCACTGTATGCGAACGGTGGGAGTGTTCACCAAGCTTATACCCAGATGAAACAAAAAAGCCTCAAGTTTAAGTAGGTGACAAAAAGTCAATAAACAGAGTTTAATCATAGGACATAGATGCGAAAGTTCATATGAGCTATTCAAAAATAACCGTATGTTCATGAATGCCCCATAAAGAGGCCTTACATCAGAAAAATGATTACTTATCCAAACTTTCAGAAACAAGAAACTGCTTAAATACCTATCAATTTTATTTCAACCAGCAATTAATTTCCTTTTCATCTTGCAAAATAAAACTGGGTTGGCAATCGTTGTAAATATAACCTCTCCTCAGAGATTTACTCCTAGGCAGTTGATTCCTTCAAATATGCAATCAAGTCGGCACGGTCCTGTGGCTTCTTCAATCCAGGGAATACCATCTTAGTTCCAGGAATATACTGCATGAAACCAAATCCAATAAAAGGTAATTTAGCTACAAATACACACAAAACAATTACACTCAAAAAGTGAAAACAACTCAACAAAACTAACATACAGCAGAATATGCCTAACAAATAAAAGACCAAGTTATTCCTCCGTTAAATTTTTGGAGCTCAAAAATATATCCAACCAGAAATACAGGACATCATGTGCTCAATCTTACAAGACCATTTCCATCCATAAATCGAGGGAAGTCCACTGTAATTAAAAAAAACTAGAAATTTTATGCAATTCAGAAGCTTACCAAGCCAGACAATGAAACAAATAAGGTGTGAACCATGTCTACTATTAAAAAACAAAATAAGCACAAGGTGAGGGATATCAAATAGCGTCCCAAATGTTGTTAAATCCAGATTACCTTTTTAGGATTAAGCAGGTAGTCATACAAGGCATTCTCTCCCCAGATCACAGCCATATTCTTATTAGCAGCAGAATAGGAATACCCAGGAGTCGTTCCTGATTGCCTACCAAAAAGACCGTTCAAATTGGGCCCTGCACATTTCAAATGCTCAAGCAAGTCAATTCTTTAACTCCAAGGAACTACAAAACAAAACCCTAAATAACATCCATAGAAGTTGATAAATTTGGCAGATACTGGCACGCTAATTCCATTCTTTATTCAAAGTTCGAGAAAATAAACAAAATAATTTCAGTAAAACCCATCGATTCTAGGTGGTAAGTACGTTGAATTAGCAAATTCGCAGTGAATACAATCCAACTCCTTCGCATCGCAATAAAATAATATTTCAATTAATATCTACCTTTTTTTCACTTGACCAAACCAGAATCTGAAAAAAAATCAGGAAAAAACAGCGAGATCTGGAAAGAAGGAAAATCTAAATGAGAAGAAAACCTTGCTTATGACCGGCGCCTTTTTCGACGGTGTGGCACTGGGCGCACTTAGTCTTGAAGATCTTCTCTCCAGCCTTGGGATTGCCCGGAGGTGCTTCCTCAAACGACGCCATTCTCTTTCTAGGGTTTCGATTCAGGGAGTTCCGTTGGCTGCTTTCTAAAGTCTGTTAGACCTTTCTTTTTGGCCCTTTGAACTAATAGCACGGCAATCGTGGGTCAGCAGTGACAACTTTACCCTTAGGGTACTTTTGGTAATTAGGTATAATTACGTAACTTTTTTTTCCTAATTTTTGCTTATTTAGTTGTTAGCAATGAATAAGACAAAAATTGAAAAATTTGGAATAAATTTTAAATCATTCTGAATTTTTATATGGTATATAACCTAGAATCATATATTAGGAATAATAATAACAGCCGTGTACAAACATAACTTTCACTACAAGAAAACGGACAATTAGCAACGGAAAATACGGACGGAAAACGTTTGTATTCTGTTGGTAATAAAATTAGTGACGGAATTTAACGACGGACAAAAGGCGTCGTTAAAGTAGCCGTTGGTAAATTTACTGACGGACACTATTTAACTATCGATAAATATACCGACAGATTATTTTGTCCGCCGGTAAATTGACCAACGGTAACATGGTGTTAACCGCCAGTAAATTTACCAACGGTTAAATAGTGTCCGTCGGTGAGTTTTTCCAATGGTTTAGATGTTCCGTCGGAAAATATCTTACAATTTACAAACTACGTTTATTATATTTACCAACTGTTTATTATTGTCGATCGGTAAATATAACTCATTTTACTGACGGAAAATAAAATATTGTTGGTAAATATAGCTCAATTTATTGACAGAAAATAAAATAATGCTGATAAATAAAATTGAAAATTATTTTTAAAAAAATCCCGACATTAAATTTTATTTCATGATCTTATGATTAATGCATAATATGAATTATCTGTGCATAATATTTTGATTTGTTTATATATTTAATTTGTTTAAACAGAAAATTAATTGATGATATAAAGTTATAATTTTCTTAATTGATAATAAAAATATTAATTTGTACATAATAAGTCTTTGTAATTCAAACTAAATGACTACAACAATCCTATTGTTTTGGTGACCGCGGATGGTCTGAGGTACTATCCCTCCCCTTCAACTCATCTACCTCATTCTGGAGTTGAGTTATGTACTCCATCGTCTGTTGCAACTGACTTGTCAATGTTTATGCTCTGCTCCGAAGCTCATGGACTTCATGTATTATTGACCGTCTACTAGATGTTGTTGTACTAGACGTAGAGGATTGCGAATAACATGTGTTTGCAAATGAACCTAGCCTAAAGATCCTTCTACGATGGTCCCTATCACCCACTGCATCAAGATATGTATAAGTCTCATCAACAGCCTGTTCGTGCTGAGACTATCGCTGAATGCTTTCTTGTATTTGGTCCTATTAAGAAGTAATGTTTAAATTCGTAAGTGATACTTATTAAGAAATAATAATAAACATTAATTTTACATACATTCAGTTCTCTACATCAGTTGTTCACGAATGTCATACCTTCATGCTTCTTCGTGTAAATGTGCAAAAACACCTAAGTAGGTGTAGGCCACATGCCCATAGACTTTTCCTGTATATTAAACCTAAAATGTTATATGTGAATTAGATTTTATAAAAATTTAGACAAAGTTTCCTCTATTTTCATGATATTTTCTCTTGTTGAACAAATAAAATAAATAAACACAACCATATATGGCACTAGACATTTATACCATTATCATTATCCATAATACACATATTTTCATTTCAACATTCACTCAACAATTTAAATTGAAATACAACAAAGTAAAACATTTACAACATAAGTGTTAAGTTTAGATACTTACAAGTCTCTGTGCATGCTCGTGGTGGGTTATTGATCATCCCGTATGTACGAGAAGACTCCCCCCCCCTCTAGGGCCTCCACGTTTGTTGGTAGAGTTACGCCCTTAGATGAACATTGCCTCAGGGCTTGTCCAATACTCCTGCCAACGACTCCATATTTGCTCCAAAATATAAGGCGATCATACACCAGCCATGTGTTTCACACTAATAAAGTCGCGATAACGTGTACGAGCTCACTTTTCCTATATTTTATGTATGATCACGTCGAAACCAGAATCCTAGAAAAATTCTTTCTAAAAAAAAGAAAAAAATTGAACTACTATAATGTAATAATATTTATCTAATTAATGCATACAAATCAATATAAAAAGAAAAAAAATTATTATACCTTAAACTCCTGAAAGTAAAATCCCTTTATAGCCTGAGAGATTGTTGGAACCCCACCCTGATGAGTCACGTGTTCGACGTCCTACGTGACATCTGAACACGTATCCCACGAGGGAGGAATTCCCCACCAGGCCAAAACTAAAAAACGAACTTATTTCACTTACTCCTGAACGGATCTTGAAAAATACACCGTAATCTCCCTCAATAAAATTGATTTTCTTAGGGCCCAAAATTAAATTCGATTCCTAATCTAAAAAGAAATTTCATGTCTCTATATTAATTAAAGCTAAAAATCACCTCAATCGGATTTCTCTAGCTCAAGAATTCACCAAAATACGGAAGCATGACCAAAATTTCCATCCAATTGTTTCACTTTGATTAAATCCGTAAATTTCAACTTAATCCCGAAGGCTTTAGAGTTTGCATAAAAAGGTAGAATTTTTTTTTTGAAAACCAATGCTTTAAAAATCGAGAAAATCGGAGGTCAAAAGAAAAAGTTACAAGCAAAAGAGTGAGAGGAGGTTGAATTTGAAAAAGAAAAATCAGAAAATAAAAAATCAAATCAAAAACTTGCTAACGGCGTTATCTCCCGCGCGAGCACTCGCGATCGCGATTGCGAGACGCTCGCCTGGGCGAGGCGCTCGCCCTCACGAGGGCGCCTGTGAGTCCGAAAATCTATTTTTTTTCTTTAACCAACTAACTTCTAAATTTAATAACTTTTCACACTGAAATCCAAAATTTTCAAATTTGGTATCAATAAAAAGATAAAAGGAAGCTCTACAACTTCCATGAAGTATTTAAAAACTAATTTGGCCTTTAAAATAGTCACAAGCTACTTCAAAGTATCTGCCCAAATTAAAATTATCCTACATAAAGACAGAAATTCGAAAAATCATAACTTTCATCACAATGGCCGAAAAATGTCACATTTTATATCAATGGAAAGATAAAAAGACAATTTACAAATTTCATGAAGGATGCAAAAATCAATTTAGCCTCTAGAGAAGGTAAAAACTCTCTCAAAACTACTGCCTATAAAATGACCATACAAACAGTAACTGAATTTTTCCCGAGTTCATAACTTCTTCTTCCTAACCCCAAAAATGGCATATTATACATCAATGAAACGAATAAAAGGAAATCTACATCTTTCATGAAGGATGCAAAAATCAATGTGGGCTCTAAGGATGCAAAAATCCAAAAATACTGCATGGACAAAACTCTTTCCAACAGTAACAGCATTCTTTCAAACCTTATAACTTCTTAATTCTAAGTCCAAAAGTGACATATTATATACCAATGGAAAGCTCTAAACATAAACTACAATCTACAAGAAGACCTCCCAATCCAATTCAAACTCTAAGGGGGTCAAAAACTCAGTCAAAGTTTCTGCCCATTATGAAAATTTTGACAGCATCTCCCCTCAATTTTCACTAGCCAAACTCTTCAACCTTCATCCAATTTTCCAGCACCTGCAAAAAGACACTTCAATCTCCACATTCTTCAACTCCCAAATCACAAACCAATTCATATAAACCCAGAAATTTACCTCAAATGACAGCAATCACAAACCTACTCTTCTAGCCATTCTCAATCCATACAACAAAACATAAAGAGTAACATTTACAAAATACATTACAACCTAAATTCTCTTTCATTTACATGAAATCATAAGTTATTACAAAGCTTTAAAGGGCATTTTGGCCCTAATACATCAAAGTCTCAAAAAGGCTCAATTTACAATGAAGGATCACATGAATAGTGATCTTAGCTCCAAAGTGCATCTAAAGCTTTGTTTCCAATAAAAGCTTCAAAACTAAAAATACATAAGAGTAATGCCTCTATCCCCGATGCTGTTACTCGTTTTCTCGCTCGTCGCCTGTGGAGGGGAAAATGGGGTGTGAGCTCGACTGCTCAGTGGGTAACAGTTTAATAACGAATAACAAGCATGCATAAATTCTTTAACAATTATTTACAAAGCAATTGTACCAAAACCATTTTTGCCATAAAGAAATCCCCATCATTTTCAATTGATCAAAAACATTTACAAAATCAACAAAGACAAAGCAATATCACATAAGCACATTAAACACAAAGAAGATGGTTTGGGTGGATCCAAACGGAACGTACTACACATTCCCGTGAAGCGGTCATGTGTAGCCGTGAACTTATGGGAGTTCGTGACGAGCTTCAATGCCACTATCGAGTAGGCGGGAGAAGCCTATAGACAGACAAGTTCACTTGACTCTTAAGGGACCACCACAAACCCATATAAACATGCATTTCACATAATTCACACATAATTGCCCAAAATGGCATTTTTCCGAAATCACATATTCTAATCTTTTTCACTTGACAAACAATTTTACAAATATTTCCACAATGTATTTACATACAAAAGACACATAATACAAGTTTAAAACTCCAAAGAGTAATAAATACAACATTGGTAAGTCATTAGAAAGCAATAATTGACATTTATGACAAGAAATTTCATGTGCTTATTAACTCAGTTATTAAAATATCACCCACCTTAATTCCTTTAGCTTTAAACTTGGTCAATTTTCCTTTCCTCTAACTCCTCTTGCCCCTCTTGACCTTCATCAAAACACAAGAATCCAACCTAACATGAGTTGTAAAAAATTGACAATTCTAAGGAAACAAAAGCAAGCAATTCTTCCTATAACTACTATACCCATGCTTTTCCTAAGCTATTAGAACCAAAACCCATCAACAATTTCAAAGGATTTCCAAAATACTCACCTTAAAAAATATACCCACGAAATTCCCTTCTTGCCTCTAATGGAGGATTTCACCTTCCTCTTCCTTTTCCTTATTAAAGAACTCTTAAAATCTCCTTTTTCTAAGAAGAAAAGTCAAAGCCCTAACCTCTTCTTCTTCTTCTTCTCCACCGAAGCTCACTCTCCCCTTTTTACTTAAATTTTTTTTCGTAAACTTCTTTCTAAAAGACTCCAAATTCGTATCTTTACTTTCCAACCTAAGGCAAAAACGATGGTGTTTCATTCTTCCTCTTTATTGTAACGAAAATGACTTTACTCATATTATTTCTTTTCTTTTTTCTAACTTCATACAAAACTCTAATTAACTCTTAATCCCTCTATTAAAATTGCATCAACGCAAGCACTAAAATCCCAAATTATTCTAACCAAAAGAAATTAAGCTAACTTAACCTCAAAATAAATTTAAACAAGCTATTTAATAAGGAGAAGGAATCGGGACCCAACATAACCAATTTAGCCATTAAGGCCTAAGGCCTTACATAGATTTAATGCAAACAATGCTTCCTCAACATCTTGCTCATTAAAAGGCCTTCTTAATAACTCTTTTTGGATCTACATTGAATAATAGCTTAAGGCAGGGTACCTAAAGAGTTTATGAAAAAGGAACAAGCCTCATTCTTACAGCCTTCTTATGAGAGATAAACTTAAACATTATGTTTGAGATGAGAACAAATTTTGTTGATGTTCCTTCTTGTCAGTATTGGCTTACAAAAGAAGTTAGGATTTCTATCCCCTCCTTAAGCCATTAAATCCTATATCTTTGTTTGAGGAAAGATTTATGGATTGGTGCAGCTTTAATGTAAGAGTTAACGACATTCTTTTTTTTAATAATCTTGACATTGTCACTAGGACGTTTGGTTTTTTTTAATCCTTGGAATAGATTGTCCTTAGTAGTATATAAAAGATCAAAAGTGTTACTTCTCCTCTTCACATTGAGATCTTTAAGCTCCTAATTAAGTTCAATTTCATGAGACATATGAAGGTCTTACGGCCTGAGATATGATAGGATATCCTTTTACATATTGCCTCATTGAATCCCTCTTCATTAATTAGAAAGTTATTGAACCTAAAAGGAAATTGCATCTTGATATGTTAATACTAAGGTGGCATGAGTTCAATATTTTTATTGACAAAAGTGGTTTCCATACTACCAAATGTCATCATCTTTAAAAATAATTTAATTTTAAAAAAACTAAATTAATTATTAAATATTAACTAACTTAAATAATATTACTTTGGGTAATATTCGTTGGACTTGCCTGTGGTTTGGCATATTATTAATATACTCACTGACTTTTAAAAACTATCAACAACCCCACATAGTTTTGGTGTTATAACACCTGTCTCTCTGCCATCAAGTCTCATACAAAACCTAGTTACAAACTTCAAAACAACGTAGAGTAATGTCACGTGTAATGTCACGTATAATTCCATATATTGAAAATGACATCATTTTAGAGTTTGCAGTTATGGTTTTTAATGGAAGTTGATGGCAGGAGGACGAGTGTTATAAAACCAAAACTATAGGGTTTTGATAGTTTTTAAAAGTTAAGGTTTATATTCATAATATATCAAACTATAGAAGGATCCAACGAATTTAACAATATTACTTAATTATAATAATATTAAATTTAATTAAAAATAAAATATAATGCCCAAAATGAAAACCATAATATGAATTTTAAAATCCAATTCAAAGCATTAGTAATGGCAGAATTAGCAATGATGGTGGTTTTATTATGGGACTAGAAAAACCCTGCTATGGGACTAAAAAACCCCCAGCTCCAATTCCTACTACTGTCATAAGAGAGAGGACTTGTTATTGATTTCACAATCATGTCTTTGGTTGATGATGAAACCCAATGAGATAAGGAAAATGAAGAAGAAGATGATGAATTTCTAATAAACTTACCAAAGATAACTTTACACTTGATCCTCTCCTTTATACTAGAGAAGGATGTATGAACTTTTGGCTTGCCTTCTCTTTGTGACTTCACTCTCCTAAGATTGCAGTCCCCAAATCCAATTAAGATTCTTTGAAAATATAGCCTTGATCCTTTAATAGTCCTCTATTTATTTTATGTGGAAGTGGTTGGTGAGGTTCTTTAGTACATAATATCCAATTGCTACTTTCTTGTAATGTTAAAGGGTGTAGAGATCAAGTTCTCTTATAATCCTAGAAATTTCTTGTCCTTTGCTCAAGCCTAACTACTTAGAAATACTATCTAGCTCGTGATTGAGGTATCTTAAGATTTATACACCTAATCTTGATTCAGTTAAATATTATAAGGGTCAATCGAAATATGTTACATAAGTACTCCCAAACTTGCTCAAATATCTCTTGGAAACTTATTTGCGTATTTTGTTGTTAGACATGCTCATACATTTTCAAGCTATCTTGCCCTACTACATATACTTAAATTGAACTTACCATTATAGCTTATCATGTAAACTACTTTCACCATTGTTGTCTTATGTCTTTACAATTGTGAAATTAATGTCTATCGATTTGTATTTAATTCATTGGTGCTTAAACATTTCTCTAAATTTCCTATGTTGCAAAATGCTAAATAGTTAGAATTGTCATTATAATGAGAAGCTATTTACAATCATTTTTGCTCTATGCTAATAAAGGTGTTGCCATCAATGCAAAAGCTCGCTAAAGATCCTACCCTCATTGCTAATTCCACCATTTCCAAAGCTTTATTTTTGTTATAAATTTGGGATTAGGGTTTTCATTTTAGGAATTAGAGTTTAGTTTTTAAATTTACAATTGTTATGGTTAACTAATGCTATTTAGGTTAATTAATGTTTATTAACTTTAATATAAATTATATAATCAAAATTTAAATAATTTTAATATTATTTTTAAAGGTGAGTCATACTATGCCATATGTCATATACGTGCCATATAATAGATAGAAATTTAATTCCATATAAATTTTTGCAAATTTAGGGGTCATCTTACATGTTTCGAACATGTTAAAGTTAATTTTAAATGCTATAAAATGTTAAAGTTCAACTTGTATTTTGATGAAAATCTTATTACCTAAGAATAAGCCAAAGTTCTGTTTATTGTTAGGCTTATTAAGCAAACTCAATGTCACTTTAACTTGACTATGTTTACGCTTATAACAATGGATCGTAGTAAACCAAATTTGTGTGATTTAGATGATCAAACTCAAGATCAAATAAATTTAGAGACAGGGTTAAGAATAACATATAAGATATGTTTTGGCATGATATTTGCCTAATTTAGTTTAGTTACTTTATCAAACAAACTCAAGTCTAATTAAATTTAAAAGAGATTCTAGATTACTAGAGATATTTGAGTAATCTTTCTGGAATAGTAGTGAGGGATATAATTTGTTGCTTGCTTTCTTTTCATTAGATTTGTTTCAAGTAGAAAATATCTTCATTTAGTATAATTGATACTAGGAACTAGTGATTAAAATTTCTTGAATATAGGTCATGTTTGAGAAGAGTTCTCAAAAGAATAAAAAATAAAGAATATCCATTATGGAATATTGTTGTTAATCTATTTTGAAGATTTTAGTGACGAAGTTTAAGAGATATGTCAATATCTTATAGTTGAAAAAATGTGGTGACATTTTAAAATTGACTAATATTTTACAAACTTTAATGGCAATATGTAAGATGGATGTCAACAACTTGATATCATAATGAAAATAGTTGTACAAAATATAGTTGAAAGGTATAGTACATTGATGGAATTGTTTCAGTCAATTTAACCTACTAAAAGCATAATTAAGAACTATAATTGAAGGCATCTGTTATAGTATGATAATAGTGTCATTAAACAAAGATACTTTTATGAATTTACTATCAATAACATATAATAGAGATCAATATATATTTCTAATTCATGCTTTTGAGTATTTAATACTAAATTTGGATTCAATAATATTATGTTCAAGCATGATAACAAACAAATTATTGAGTAAAAGTGGTATATTTAAGTTAAGGGATATTTATGTTTAAGATAAGTAGTAAGAATATTGTCACGACCCCAATCTTATACTGTGACTGGTGCCAAAAGTGCAGTAAAAAAGTAGCATATTTAAGTTAAGGGAGATTTATTTTTAATATAAGTAGCAAGAATATTGTCACGACCCCAATCTTAGACCGTGACCAGTGCCAAAGGAGCAGTAAACTCAAGGTTTACTGAACATTTAACAAGCCTAAAATATCGTCAAATCCCTATATCTATAATAAAGATAAAATTTCAAAATGATCAAACTCATAATTGTAATAATCAAACAGTTCTAACAATATACAATCCTCAATTAAAGATTAATTAAAGTATTACAAGATGAAATAGGTGTTGTCTACTGGAAATTTCATATTTGTATAACTTGATTTCATCATTAAAAATTCCAACGTTATATAATTTGAATAATTGCGACTCTTTGACAAAGAAAATAATTTTATAGCTTTTAAATATTGATTGTGTGATTCTAAGAACGTGTTATAAGTTTATTTTTTTTAATTTTTGATGTTATATCTTACTAGTATGGTTAAAGGGGGCATCATGTGTTAATGTGTTAATGGTATTTATATTTTATTATGGAATTCCTTTCGTATAAGAGAAATTATTAGGATGTAATTGTCTTTTTTAAAATAGATTGATTTATTGGAATATTTTTCTATAAGTATTATAATTAATAAACTAAATTAGTAAATCAACTTTCCTCGTGGGATTGACTCTTATTTGCTCTATATTAAATAAATTAATAAATTGAAAGAAAAACAAGGATTTAATTTGTATATATGCCTAATGACACGTGTTAAATTTTGGTCCCGTTGTTAGGGAAAATTTTATTTGCCTAATTTATTTATTTATTTTTTAATCATACCTAATAATTCTTTTGTTTTAAAAAATTGGTAAAGAAGAGAGAAGATGATTTTATGAAATTAAGAAATGGAAAAGAAACTGATGTACAAATCAAAGTCATAAAGGAAGACAAAAGGATAGAAATGGCCACAGCTACCTTGAAGCAACTTTCAGAACCAAACTTAGAATTGATTCAAATCTTGATAGTTTATCTCAACAGACAAAAGAACCAAATTCAAAGGTATATGATATAACTCTTCAAGTTTGACAATTACATTAATGATTACTCAATCAAGCTGGCTAACTTGATTCAAACCTAAGAAGATATATTAACCAACATTATTGTGGACTAGAGTTTTCTAAGAAGGAAAAAGAACTTCAAAAAGTTTAAGAAGAGCTCAAAAAAATTGAGTTAGATATGGCTAAAGAACAGTCTAAAGTCTTCAAAATGTCTTATTTGTTGTCCAAAGCTAGACCCACTGGTAAAAAACATTCCGTCAACTTCTAAACCTTTACATATCAATACACCACCAACATCTCCACACAAAAAAAAACCCTTCCCTAGACACAGCAAAAGAACTCATACCCAACCAAGAATTCATAGTTTTCCTTCAATCACCTCCAAATAACTCTGAAAATCACACAGTACCAGATAGCTCTGATAGTTATACTAATAGACAAGACTCTGATTCTTTTACAGAAAACTCAAAAAGCTCATAGCAGTTTGTAGATCTCACTCAGATATCGCTAATAATGATGTTTGTTCCACACTCTTCTCAACCACATACAGAAGTTAAACTTGAGAATAATGATGCTAAGTCAATGACTGAATCAGTCAAACAATAAGTTACTCCTATCTACAAGCCTACTATTAGACCCCTAAGTCTAGACTGCAGGATCATGTGAGTGTTGACGAGCTTTGGCCAATGCTTGGCACGCAGGTCGGCACGAGGAAGGTGTATTGACAAGGGAACAAGGCGAAGTCTTGCAAGTTGGTAAGCAAAACCCAATGAACTTGCAAAGTAGGCGAGGGATACGGGAAGTATTGGCAAAGATCTTGAGAGTAGACAAGATTCGATATGCATGAGCACTCGTAGATGTATATTGGTGGAAATCTTCGACGAGACATAAGATTCAGATACGAGGTCGTGTGGAGTTGGCGAATTAAGTCATGCTAGACCTGAGAGTGCGCTAGAATGCGCAAAGGTGTGCGAGACTCGTAAGGATGCATGAGGGCATACTAGCGCAACAAGGCGCATAAGCACTTAACTTCGACGAGGCAAGTCGAAGGTATGTAAAGTGTGTAAGATTTTATACTAACTCGAATTGTGACTTGTACTTAGTTATTGAGTGATGATACTACTCCATGAGTGAGTTTGATCATAGAAGATGGACTTGTCCATAGAAGTGCATTGATGGACTTATGTGCGGATAGGTCGTGGTGAAAACATATTAGCAGTGACGTGGCAATTGTGGATGATGTAGCACATGATGACGTGGAGGATGGGGATGTCATCTATTGGTTAGTTTGATGTAATTTGATAAGGATAAGATAGGGTAATCTTTTATCTTGTTAATGTGATATAACTTAATCCTATTAGATAGAATCCTAATTGGATGGGGATTTCATCTATTGGTTAGTTTGATGTAATCTGATAAGGATAAGATAGGATAAGATTATGATCTTAGCTAGTAAAGCTCTATTAGGATTCTAACTTAGTCATCTGGAGATGCCTATAAATAGCTCATTAGATATGAGAGCTATTCATTCGATCATTGATTGACTTATTGAGAGAAATCACTCAGAGGAGAGAGCTTTGAGAGTTGAGAGCTTTTGGAGAGAGTTCTCATTGTAAGGGCTTCGAGTAGGGAGTTCCTCATGAGTGCTTCGAGAATGAGGTACTTATATCTTTTGTTAACATTTTGTTAAGAGTTAATGAAAGAGTAGCTTCGGCTATTATATATCTCTTATTGCTTTCTTTACTCTATTATACACTTGTGTCATTTTGTGTCAGAGAGAAACACTTTAAACACTTGTGTGCATGTGAGGTGTTCGAGGGCTAACGGATTTGTTCAGTGACATTCACGTGAGAAGGCTAAATCTTACTTAAACAGACCTAAGCGAGATTGTCGCATGAAGGTGGGCGAGACTTGTAGTGAAAGTTCGAGTCCAAAGCAGACCTTTGAGACACGTACCATAGGTCTATGGTTAACTTTTGCTAATGTTTCACAACGAAATGGAGAGATTGACTGTATGAATTAAGTACCTTAATAGATCTTCAAATGATAACGCCTGATATATCTTTTAAAGCCATCTTGGCATAATTTGTCCCCAAAATGACGGGAACTTTAAGAGAATGGTTTCAAAGCCTTGTCAATACAGGCACATGCAAGTCATATAATTGTCAAAAACCAATTCCTTATTAGGAATGATCCATAAAGAGCTCATTGGTGATTTATAACTCATTAATCGATAAAGTAGACATAAGTACTTGAAATGAAGTGTTACTCTATGAACATAAAAGATTTACAGAAGCACTTATGAAGAATATCTAAAAAAATATTAAATGCTCAACGACTTCAATGATGTCAATCTTTGGTACACATTCATTACTTTTTTTCCCAATGAGTTGCATCCTAAATTACAATGAACAATCAATTCTTTTCACAAGGACATGTTTGAATTTTCTCTCAAAGAAATCTACTAATTAGCTTCGAAGATGCTAAAAAAATTATATGAGCAATATAAGTTTTCTAAAGTTATGTTATAAGGTTGATCTTAACTCAAACAAGCATGCAAGAAGTCGTACTTAAAGATTAAATGTAAAGATATGGAGAAATGTGCATGCAACACAATGAAAGAGAAATATTCGGAAGAAAACTATTAGGAGTTCATCCTTTCAACACAAGTAAGAAAAGGAGAATAAGATTTTTTAAGCAACATGTTTCTGAAACTAAAAAACCATACCAATGTTACTTTTGTGAACAACCAAGTTATTATATCAAAAGGTGCCCAAAAAGTCCAAAAAGGATATGAAAATTGTACAGTCAATTGAAGCTATGATGCCTATAAGAGATGATGAGGACATCAAATCTCTTTTTGAAAAACATTCCAGTAAAGATGAAGAGACACTGTTTGCACAACCTAACTATGAATCTCCTAATGATGAAGTCTCTTCTCTTGGTGAAGAATATGATGAACCAATCTACAAAATGAAACAATCTTATTTCAAGTTAGAGCCTAAAAAGCCAATAATAACACAATTATATGTAAAGCTACAGTTGCTTATAGAGAAGTATCATAAACCAATCCCAACTATTAGTTATATAGATATAGACCCTTGTAAAAGTGTAATGAAATCATATAGTCTTCCATCAGAAGAATGACAACCTTATAAAGAATACTTTACTGCAATTGACAATAAATCTTTCAAGATAGATCTTATCACAAAGAGAATGATTGGGATAAAGTTCTTCCCAAGTTGTATTGTTTGGAAAAAAATATTATGAAGAAATTTTCCTGGTCTTGCCATACTTATCAGGATGGATATCTATTGTCAAGCAAAAAAGTTACAAATCTTGCCATACGGGATTCGTTACAAGCAAGATTTTTGTGAGTAAACTGAGGATCGCTGCAACTTTGAGCTACAAGATGTTCCCGCTGGATATGAAAATATCAGAGGTCAACTCTTACGATATTGCCCGAAAAGCCATGATTAACTCAATCGTCCATATCCATTTTGGTAGAACTAAGAATTTTATGTTCAATTGCCATTCAAGAAGAACCAGGATATTAATCCAACAAACATTACTCATTCGAGAATAAATCCAGATGACTTAAAGATGGCACAAGAAGAATGTGCTAGACTTATGAAACAAGGATTAATCGAGCTGACCAAATCAGATTAGGCATGTCAAGCTTTTTTATATGGAAAAGAGAGAATAAAAGAATAGAGGAAAAAAGAGGTTAATTATTAATTACAAGTCTCTAAATCATTTTATTTAAGATGACAAGTTTCATCTACCCAAGATAAATACGCAGGTGTTATTCCTAAAAGAAGCCAAAATATTCTCCAAGTTTGATTTAAAAGTTAGATTTTGGCAATTGGATATTGAGTCAAAGTTAGATTTTGACAATTGGATATTGACTCAAAGAATCAACATAAGACAATATTTTGCATTTCTAATGCCTAGTACCATTAGGTAGTCATGTCATTTGGGCTAAAAGTCACCCCATCATTGTTTCAAAAAGTCATTATAAGGATCTTTGACGGTATCCTATTAAGTTCTTTAAGTTACATTGATCATTTCCTCCTTTACTCTCAGACCTAATAAGAGTATCAAGCCCTATTGCAACAATTTTTGGACTTCATAAGAAAATGGGATCATGGTTTTAACCTACAAAAGAAAAATTGGTTTATCCCATAAAGAATTTTTGGACATGAAGTTTTATGATAGTTTATACCAACCTGGCCATATATAGTTGGTGAACTACTAAAATTCTTCGATATAAACCTCATTGCTAAATAGATCTTATAGTTTCTAATAGTCATGGATTATATTAGGGACTTTATCCCTCATGTGTCAAAATATGTCAGCCAACTATCAGAGTTCTTAAATAAAAAGCCACCACTATAGGGTTTTGACCACACAAAGGCAATCAAGCAATTAAAAAAGATTTGTCATTATCCAGCTCTAATGAAGATTCTTAACAAGGGGAAACGAATCTTGCAGACTGATGTTAATGAAGATTTCTGGAGAGAAATCTTAATCGAGGAGATAGAACGACAAGTTTTACCATAGACATGCTAGCAGACAATTTAAACCCTCATAAAGGCATTATCACGCAATCTACAAAGAGATTCTAGCAGCTAAAAAAGGTATAGAAAAGTTCAATTTTCATCTCATCCCTTATCTCTTTGTAGTAGAAATAGATAATATGTACTTTCCAAAGATACTAAATCCAAACAAAAAAAATTTGCCAGATAGTCAATTGCTTCGTTGAAAATATTAGTTCTCCTGCTATAAATTCATAGTTCACCACATCAAAGGCCGTCAGAACATCCTAGCTTGTTTTCTTTTTCAGCCTCAAAAGCATATCGGCCTTATCACTCCTTTCAAAAATATTCAACTTACTATCTCAATAGTTGACCTGCCTTGTATTGCCAAAACAGAGATTCTTCCTCCCATTGCAAGCACACCTATTACAATTAATGAGATGGATTCTTTTTCTTAGATAAGCCTTTTCTATTACCTTCACCTCTTCTTTAACTAAGAAAAATGACATTGTTGTCTATCTTTGTTTAACATTTACGTATCATATCTCATTGTTTTTTTCATCAATGGTCCACTACCAGATAATGCATTGTGGTACTTATGGGCATTATCCACTCTCTATGCATGTGTTATCTTTCTTACTCCCTAACGAGTCTATCAATATTGATGTGATTGAAAAATGAAGCTTCCCTCTTGTAGATTTTCTTTGAGTGGTACCAACCACTGATAAGATGGAGAACACAACTCTCATAGGTTGTTGAGAATTTTAGGTTATGAGAAACTCTGATAGAGAAGTAATCAACCTAATAGTTCTTTGTCCTTTATCAACCATATAACACAGCATATGATGGATTTATCTATTCTGAGAATTAGGTGTATTTCCAGCTTACCTCAGTCCAATAGCCAAGATATAAAGAATATGTCCTTAAAAGCCTTAGGCATTTTTTAAGGACTTAAACCATTTTTCTAAATATGCACAACTATTTGTTTTAACATCTATTGGATCTTATCCAGAAGAATTCATTTATGGAGAACCTTAAATGCCAAACTTTGACATTCCACAAGACACTTGGGCTTCAACACTACAGGACCATCTCAGACTCAAGCCTCCTCCTTCCAAGATGCCCAAGATCCAGATGATAATATTCCCATCATCGATGAAGAGGAGCTAAATAAATTTTTAAAAAATTTATGAATTGAGGAATTTAAGCACCAGTAAAAAACAAGGAACAACTGATGATGTGATAGAGCAGACCTTTATGAGAGCTCCAAGATACACAAAGAAGACTATAGCTAAGACCTAGATATGCTAAGATTGTAGCTAAGACCTAGATATGCTAACCGAGACATAAATCCTTTCTCCTTTACGAGTGTCAACTCTTAAGGCCTTCCTCTTAGAGATCTAAGCTAACCAATCATCCTTGTATAACTTATAACTCAAACAAGATCATAAGTCTGATACTTTTTGATGCACAAAATCTTTATAAAAAGGCAAGTGTGGAGTATACTTGTATCTTTGTGTAACAAAAGTAAACTTATTGAAGAATTAAGGTTTTAGGGGAGAGAGATAATGTTTAGAGAGAAGTCATATGGAAACACACAACTTTTATTGATAACACTAGCTTAAATTCGAACTTAAAAAAACTTATGAAATTTTGTTTACAATGGGAAAGGTCATTTATTTTTATAGACAAAAGAGATTACAAAAAGACAAACATCTCCAGATAAGATCAAAGTCACATCACACCCTAAACGGATAAGAAAATCATATCAATTAAAGATAAAAATAATGTCACATCATATAATAAATGGATGATACGATGTCACATCACAAACGACACCTAAATATAAAGACAAACAATTAAATAGAGAGACCTATAATAATAACAAGAATCCTAATCTTCATCCCTGTCAGATAAGTTCTTGCCACGATTATAGATTAGACGGGAAAACCCCTCCACTCGTGTTGTCAGTACCATCACTAGTTGTTCCTTTTCTTTTACTAGAGCTTGCTTCCTTGGTGCGTAAATTTTTCAAAAATTTATTTAGCTCCTCTTCATCGATGATGGGAATATCATTGTTTGAATATTGGGCATCTTAGAAGGAAGAGGCTTGAGTCTAAAATAGTCTTACAATGTCAAACCCAAGTTTATTAAGCATTTTGGAATGTCAAAGTCTGACATTTGAGGTTCTCGAGAAACGAATTCTACTGGGTAAGTTCCAATATATGTAGAGACAACTAGTGGTGCATATGTAGGAAAATGGTTTAGGTCCTCAAGAAAATGTCTAAGGCTTTTAAGGACATTTTTCTTATGTCTTGGGCATTAGACTGATGTATAATGAAAATGCAAATGATTCTCAAAGTAGATAGATCCATCATGTGTTGTGCTGTATTGTCGATGAAGAATAAAGAAGCATTGAGTGGATTGATCCTTTAATGAAGTATCTCACAACCTTAGATCCTCGGTAACCTGTGAGAGTTACATCATCCAGCTTATCAATAGTTGGTACCACTCAAGAACAGTCCACAAAAGGGAACCTTCATTTTCTCTATTACATAAATGTTGATAGACTCGTAAGGGAAGAAGAGAGATAGCACATGCATAGAGAGTAAATAGTGTCCATAAATAACAAAATACATTCTCTGAGAACAAGCCATTGATAAAAAACATAGAGAGATGTGGTGCTTGAATGTTAAACAAAAAGTGTTAGAGGTAATAGAAAAGGCTTATATGGGAAAGAAAAGTTATCTCACCAATTGTAATGGGTGTCATGGCAATAGGAGGGAAGAATTATGTCTTCGCAGTGTTGGGCAGGTTAGCCATTGAAAAATGGTGAGGAATGGTTATGAAGGGAGTGATAAGGCTTATATGCTTTGCAAGCGGAAAAAAGAAATCAACTAAGATGTTCTGATGACTTTTAATATGTTTAACTATGAATTTATAATGGGATAACCAATCTTTCCAACGAAGCAATTGGCTCTTTGGCATAAGTTTTTTTTTGGATCTAGTATCTTCAAAAAGGACATATTGTCCATTTCTACTGTAAAAGGATAAAAGGTGAGGTGGAAATTAAAGTTTGCTATTCCTCTTTTAACTGCCATAATCTATTTGTAAATTGTGTGGTAATGCTTTTCTGAGGGTTTCAATTATCTACTAACATATCTATAATAAGACTTTTGTCCTTTTATCTCATCGATTAAGATTGCTCCTCAATAATCTTCACTAGAACTAGTCTACAAAATTCGTCTTCCCTTGTCAGGAATCTTCTGTGGATGTATATGCTAACTGATCTTCTTTAATTTCTTAACCGCCTTGATCTAGTTAGGACCTCACAGTGGTGACTTTTTCTTTAATAGCTTTGACAGCTGGCTGACATATCCTGACACACGAGACATAAAATTTCTAATACAATGCAAGATTCTGATAAACTATTGGATATGTTTAACAATAAGGTTCATATCAGGGAAGTTTAGTAGTTCACCATCTATCTGTAGGTTGGGCTGGTAGTAACCATTATAAAGTTTCATGCCCAAACATTATATATAGATTGGAACCAATTTAGCTTTTACGGGTTAAGAGCATTATCTCATATTTCTTTGTAAAGTCCAAAAATTGTTGAGTCTGAATGTAAAGGACAATATCAACAATGTAAACTAAAGCACTTGATTCATAGCTCTTTGAAACAATAATTGGGCGATTTCTATCCTAAATGGCATGACTGTCCACTAGTATTGGGCATTAGGAATGTAGAATGTTGTTTTATGTTGATCATTTGGGTCAATACCCAATTATCAAAATCCAACTTTTAAGTCAAACTTTGAGAATATTTTGGTTTCTTTTAGGACTAACACCTGCATATTTATATTGGGTAGGGGAAACTTGTCATCTTAAAGTAAAATAATTCAGATGCTTGTAATCAATAACAAATCTATTTTTTCCTCTGTTCTTTTTTCACGTAAAAAGCTTGGCATACCCGATCTAATTTAGTCAACTCGACCAATCCCTGTTTTAGAAATATAGTATGTTCTTCTTGTGTCATCTTTGCGTTATCTGGATTCATTCCCGGATGAATGGCCTTTTGGATTAATAGTCTCATTCTTCTTGAATGGCAATTGAACATAAAATTTTGAGTTCTATTATAATGGATGTGGATGAATGAAGTTGTCATGGCTTTCTATGCAACATCGTAGGAGCTAATCTTTGATATTTTCATACCCAGTAGTAACATCTTGTAGACTGATGATGTTGTAGTCCTCAGTGTACTAACAAAAATTTTGTTTGTAATGAATACACTTTGGCAAGATTTATAACTTTTCTACTTGACAATAGACATCTATCCCGATAAGTATGTCAAGACTAGAAAAACTTCTTCCTAATGTTTTTATCCAAATAATACAACTTGGGAAGAATTTTATTTCAATCCTTCTCTTCGTGATAAGATCTATCTTGAAGGATTTGTTGTCAGCTATGATAAAGTATTCATCAAAAAATTGTCATTCTTTTATAGGAAGAATATGTGGATTCATTACACTTTTACAAGAGCTTATATCCATATAACCAATAGCTAGGATTGGTCTATGATACTTCTCTATAAGCAACTATAGCTTGACGTATTGTCATGTTACTATTGGCTTGTTGGGCT
This sequence comes from Erythroxylum citrifolium, assembly GCA_026284465.1. NCBI lineage: Eukaryota > Viridiplantae > Streptophyta > Magnoliopsida > Malpighiales > Erythroxylaceae > Erythroxylum > Erythroxylum citrifolium. The sequence goes on from JANKOE010000003.1 coordinate 45,615,633, forward strand.
CTAACTTAAAACAAGACTCTTTAGTCATACACATTGGTTCATTATGTAACATCCCAGATCACCCACTTACAGATATTGTCCGCTTTAATGGTTTTGCTTTTCCCAGGGCCTTCCCAGGAGGTCACCCATCCTAGAACTACTCTCGCCTAAGCACATTAAACCTTGGAGTTCCGATGGGATCTAGTGCATTAGGCCATAGAAAATGCGTCTGTAAGGGAGAGGTATCCATATCCGTATAAGGCGTACTTTGTTCCCCTCTCCAACCGATGTGGGATCTCATACTCTCCACCCCCTTAGGGCCTAGCCCTCTTTGGGGTCCAGCCTAGCTGGCACAACGGTTCAGGTACTAGCTCTGATATCACCTGTAACATCCCAGGTCATCCGCTTGCAGATATTGTCCGCTTTGGGCTTTGGCCCAGCTAAGTCCTCACGGTTTTGCTTTTCTCAGGGCCTTCCCAGGAGATCACCCATCCTAGAACTACTCTCACCCAAGCACATTTAACCTCGGAGTTCCGATGGGATCTAGTGCATTAGGCCATCAAAAACGTGTCTGTAAGGGAGGGATCCCACATCGGTTGGAGAGGGGAACGAAGTACACCTTATAAGGGTACGAATACTGGTACCCGAACCGTTGTGCTAGCTAGGCTGGACCTCAAAGAGGGCTGGGTCGTAAGAGGGGTGGAGAGTGTGAGATCCCACATTAGTTGGAAAGGGGAGCGAAGTACGCCTTATAAGGATATGGATACCTCTCCCTTATAGACGCGTTTTCCATGGTCTAATGAACTAGATCCCATCGGAACTCCGAGGTTAAATGTGCTTGGGTGAGAGTAGTTCTACGATGGGTGACCTCCTGAGAAGGCCTGTGGAAAAGCAAAACCGTGAGGGCTTGGCTGGGCCAAGGCCCAAAACAGACAATATCTGTAAGTGGGTGATCTAGGATGTTACACATTATCTTCTTCATCAAGAGGAGACTTTATCATCAACAAATTCATAGTCAAACAGTGCAAACAGTGTCTACTCATCTTCACTAGACTATTATTCAAAAAAAGATTCGATGTTCTCATCATCTCATCATAACTTCAAATGACTGTAGGATTTTTATATCCTTTTTGGACTTTTTTGGGGCAACTTTTGGCATATTGACTTGGGTTGTCCACAAAAGTAACATCGGCATGGTTTTTTAGTTTCATAAGCACACCGCCTAAAGAACCTTATTCTCTTTTTCTTCCTTTTGTTGAAAGGATAAACTCTTAATGGTTTTCTTCCGAAATGTTTCTCTTTCTTTGTGTTGCATGCACATTTCTCAATATCTTTCCATTTAATCTTTAAGTATAGCTTCTTATATGCTTATTTAAGCTTAAATCCACCTTTTAGTTATGTTGTTCACATAATTTATCCAGTGTCACCAAAGTTAAAAGGTAGATTTCTCCAAGGGAGATTTTAGACATGACTCTATGAAAAGAATTAATTGTTCTTTGTAATTCAGGATGCAACTCATCAAGAAGGAAAACAATGAATGTGTACCAAAGATTGACATCATTGAAGTCGTTGAGAATATAATATTTTTCAAACATTCTTTGAAAATGCTTCTATAAATCTTTTTTGATCATAAAGCAGCACTTCATGTGAAAGTACTCATATCTGTTTTGTCGATCAATGAGTTGGAAATCACCAATGAACTCTTTATGGATCATTCTTAATAAGGAACTAGCTTTTGACAATTGTACAACTTGCATGCACCTGTATTCAATAAAGCTTTGAAACCATTCTCTTATGGCCTGTTTGGTTTGACAGAATAGCCATTCTATTCCATGCGTATTCCTATTTCATTTGTTAAGCTTGTGTTTGGTTAAAACTAAGCTAAGAATAGCTAATCATACAGAATACGCATTCTGTAAATTTAAGGAATAGGTAATACTGTTCTTCACCTATCTTTTTCTATTCCAAGAAAACGTTTTCTTTGCAAGACATCTTTATCCTTCGTCATCTTCACTTCTTCGACCCTCCCTCCTAAAGCTTCTTCTTCTCTTCTCCAGATTCACGCTTAAAGTCTTCTTCTATTCTGGCCTCCACATCACTTAAGTCTTCTTCTCTTCTCCAGAAACTAGAAGAAGTGCATGACGTGGCGTCACCATCGCCTTCCTCGATGTCGCAATAAGGAAGGCAGCAGAGACAAAAGCTGGAGGTGTACAGTGATGTTCTTCGTAGACTTGAAGAATCCAACCTTTAAGCAAATTGCCCCGGCTTCGAAGACTAACTTTGGGCTCACTTTAATCGATTTCCTACTCAGTATGTTAAAGTATGCATGTACCCATATTGTATTATCGATTTATACGTGTTTATGGACTTGTGGATGGCGTTATGAATGTAAAGCTTTGAACTTTCTTGTTGGGGATATTAATTGAATCTGTTTTTCTAGGAAGTGGATGGTTGGTTGTGGTTGTTGGACCCCAAACTTTTCTTAGAAATTAGAAATTATTAAATGAAATTTAATAAGGAAATATGGCATGATTCCTTGTAATGAATGAAAAGTATGAATGAATCTATGAGCATTTGATGAAATGAAAGACATTTGAGTTTTCTT
>JANKOE010000003.1:45654522-45672000 GCA_026284465.1 Erythroxylum citrifolium
TTCATATTAATTGTCATTATTATTTATTATTAAGATTTTTGAAAACATGGTTGATGTAAACAGTAAACTAGTAAAGTGTACAATACAACTGTATAATATACTAATATGGACTATTTTGCAATTTTTAAAAATTTTAGAGTATTTCATAATTTTAAAAAATTTCCCGAAACGATACCCGATACCGACCAGTACCGGTACAGTTCCATTTCAGAGCTCAATCCGATATCAAACCCGGTACGGTATTCATAACTTTGGTAGAGACACTGTGCCGCAACACGAGGTAGGACAAGAGTTGGGTTCGTGCTACATTTTTTCATTTTATCATTATACATTAATAAAATGATATCTTTTTATATTATATGATATGTTCGGACTTCAAACTGGCCAAAGTTGTGAAACTCAAACCTTTTGTCGAATGTTTTCTTCATGTCATTCCTTACGAACTCTATATGATGCTTTTGGTAACTACAGTAATGCATAACATTGCAAAAGGAACTGTTAATGCTTAATCTACATTAACATGACTTCGAACCAAAAAGATGTCCATGACATTGCAAAAGGAGCTGAAAAACAAACTCTACTTTCTCAAAGGCTAACAAAATTTCGTCTTCTCATAGCAGTATATGAATGCACACTGAAGGTCCATGAGAAGAGAAGTGCATGCCATTTTAGAGCTTATAACAGGAAACAACTGATCATTAGCAGAAGAACTGGATCCCAGCAACACGAGACAATGCAAAATGTGCAGGAAGAGGTGCTTCTTTTTGTTTGTACTGCAATCCTTAGCAGCGAAGCTCCCTAAGGACAGACCAGCCATGAGGGATGTTGTAACAATGCTTCGCGAGACAAAGCTACGAAGGAACAGTGCCTGTCATAATGGAATACAGCGGTCAAAGCCAAGAGAAGCGTATTCTTACCAACTCACCAGTTGTAGGAATTAGTCAGGAACAAGTTTCTTGAAGTTTTTCCTTGCAGTTCTCTCCAGTGTTTATCTTTTTCCTAGAAACCACAATGGACCACGAGTTTAGAGACAGCTAACAACTATAGGCACACATGAGCATTTATACGTAATTGGATGCAAAAAAAGAATTGAGCTAGATATATTTCAAGCATGTGGTAACTAACCTCAAGTTTATCAAGCCAGAAAATATTGGCTGTATAGTAAATTCAAGAAGAAAACAACTCTAAAATTCACGAGCTATGCAAATGATTATTTTTTGTATTTTTGAAAACTTAAAAAGAAAAGGTTTAAAGTTTCTTCAGTTTTTTTCACATCAATGTGAAACCTTCAAAGTTTTTAATCGAGTTCCATATTTTAAAAATGTAACTTGGTGCAAAAATTTTATTTCAACCGGAAAACAAAAACATAAGAGACCTGAACAGATGGTTCTGCCCTTTGACTTTGTGATAAAATTAAGTATTTCAAATAAATATTCATTAGAGATAATTTTCTCAAGTTTTAAATGATAGTTTCATAAGCACAATTATTGTTAGTTTTAAATCAAACGAACTCTTCAGCAGACATCTTGTTTTTAGATGAAGAAATGTTTTACACTGCTAAATTACATTTTTTAAAGGATTGAAAGTTGATTGAAAAAATTAAATCGTGCACTAATGTGGAAAAACTCAAAAAAGAATGAATTTATAAAAACAAATAAGTGACCTCTTATTGACAGGCATTCTTGCACAAGTGAAAAAATGGCAATAGTATGTTGCATTCCATTAGCAAAGACCAAGGAGAAGTTGTAACTTTGAGGTGAGAAGGAAATAAAGAGGCCTTTAATCAATTCAGACCTAATTCTTATACTTCAAGTTTAGTTTGTAATAAAATCTACAAAAATAAGAAGAAATAAATCTGGCTCATAACAGAGACTTTTGTACCATTAAGGATGTACCTGTGGTAAGAGCCAATATTCTCTTCATTTTAGGCAGAAGCACCAAAAAGAGCAGGTCCTGATCCATTCCCTACATCAAGGAAGCTGCTAGAAATCGGCTGAAAAAAGATAAAATGTAGAACACATGCTTAGTCCACCCAAAAAACTGAAATTAATACTTTGATACACGATTTTAAATAACATAAATTGGAACAAAAATTAATTCCTACTAAAATGAAACCAAAATCCGTGCTCAATAACTTTTGAAAGTAAATGCAATCTAGTAGCCAGTAGAAAGCATATGAAACTCAAAACCTTCATGTAATAATAAACAGTACAAAACGTTGTCATTTTTCCACTTCCTCATACAGTTGCTTTTAAATCCTTGATAGTGGGATTTCCCACAAAAAATGGGCACGCTTTGCTCTTAAAGACTCTGAAAAGTAGTAGTCCAAAGAAAATATATATTTGCATGGAAACATAATATTCATGACCACCGTTTGTTGTTTGGTCTCTGACTTTTATAGTTAACCAACAACTTCTAAACCCTACGATTTATTTGTGTCTATTTAGTCAAAGTCTCATAAATATAGTTGCATTCTTTAGTATTTAGAAAGTACTCATTGTGCAGGCCGCCAAAGAACTAGAAAACATTTGTGCAGGCCTCCAAAGAACTAGAAAACAATCGTCATATGTATTTCCCGTGAAACATCTTAGTAAACCATATTCTGCAACATAGAAGTAATAATTACCAATACTCAAGCAACAGCCCTTCCATTTATATTCTGTATTTTCTTTTTCTTATTTCCAGTTTCTATTTAAGATGTCTCCAAAAAAGTTCAGTTATCCAACAAATAGTACTCTTCTGAACTGCAAATAATACCAATTTCAAAAAGGCCAACTTTCTTAGACCCTGTTGCCCTAAACTCAACAATTTACATTCCAAACTACTTGGAAGATGCCTCCCATGAAGTTCAGTTATCCAAAAAATAGTACTCTTCTGAACTGCAAATAATAACAAATTCAAAAAGGCCAACTTGATTAGACCCTGTTGCCCTAAACTCAACAATTTACATTCCAAACTATTTGGAGGTAGCCACATTTTAATAGTGTAAGCATCCCACAAACATAAGACCTATTGGAAAGCAATCAACTACTTTACTAGTTTTCAACACTAGTTGGAACAAAATCTCAACTTTTCTTTACAAAAGCACGAGTTGCATATTTATGCACAATAACCTTTACCAAACAATCCACACTATTGTAAAAAGATACAGGAAGAAGAGGAAAGAAAAGAGAAATGTTGCTAAATGCTAAGAAGAGCATCCTAAGATGAGGTGCAAAATCTAAATTATACTGCAAGCAGATTGTTAGTACACCTCCAACCTGTACACGTACCTCTCTATACTTGGCCTCTGAAAGAGAGAAGGGCTCCTTCTCCCGCACCCCGCCATTACTTTCAAGCATTCTTTCCAAATCCTGTAAGTTAATGTTAAGTTGTGTTAGAATTAGCAAGAGTGTACAAGAACCTCATATTTTCTGGAAAAGCTTTAGCAAAATGTCAGCTACCAGTTACAAGAGCGAATAGTCAAAATAAATGATCTTCTTGAGTAAAGTACACCAGTCAAAACAATTTTAGACTGCTAGGTCTTTACCTTGCCAGCCAATATCTCCAATTCGAGCAGTTCTTCAACAATATTTTCAAGAACTCGACGATTTTTCTGAAGCATTTCTTTTGCTTTAAAGTATGCCAAATCATAAATCTGCAAGAATAGAATTTCCAAATGTTACTAAAAGAAATGCTGTCCTGACCACTGGAAAGTCAGAAAGGATCATAGTCCTAAACTATCAGAAGAAAATGATTACCTTTTCAACTTTAGCTGCCATTTCGTACTCATAGTTGTTACCCAAGCTTAACGATGTACCCTAAAACAGTGTGTAGAACATCCCCTTGTAAATGGTATGCTTGAAATCTTTTAATTTTCTGAGTTTCAGAAAGTTATATCCAATATTTCCAAAAGCAGCACATGACCTAACTACATGACCTAATCACATGGTATTTCTAACAAATTTGATTGTAATTATTGCTCAAGCAGGAGCAAAACAATTAAACAACATAAGGCATACTTTTTATTTGCTTTTAACCATATTTTGAGCTGAAAAGAATTTGGATTACCGCATTGTTACTAAAATAAATAGCTGGACTATCATCAGGACCCCATCCATACTGAATCACCATCCGTGTAGCTATCTAGTACAATTTGGAGACAACATTAGATACATGGCTTACTGAGATGATATAGAAGCATTAAGCATTTAGTTGGGTGACAGTAACCTCCTGGGCCTGTTTCAGTTCTGCAGCAGAAAGAAAGTTTTCTTCTCCAAAAGGAAGTAATAGTTGAGATGCAACATATGAACCAAAACAAAATACTAGCTTCTTTTCCAGATATGATCTCGACTCCAAATTCCCATTCAAGGACCCTTCGCTCCTGGCCTTACTAATCTTTGTGCATCCAATTCCCTGCAAAAAGAGAAATTAAACAGCTTCCCTCTTTCATTCTGTAAGTCCGGAAAATATAGTGATTATCAACGGTCATTTTCCTAAAAATATTGTTTTCAGAAAGAAAACACTATTATGAGCCAGAAAATAACAATACAGAAAACAGAACATATAAGAACGTAAGAAATTCCTGGGTAATTGACCCCTGGAATCTCTCACAACAACATCAACTAATTCCTGAAACAAAATTATCTAAAAATCTGTCTGGTTAATTTTATTGCTGTTGAAACCCATTCCTTTGCCCATTAGGGCTGATTTGTTTTTATTTGTATTGCTCCTAGCAATTGCTTCTCGTCATGTTAATTTTCGTTCTATTGTAAAATTGATTCATGTTGAGCCAGTTTTTCCTAGCTCATATACAAATGACAGGAATCTGATATTATAATTTTCCATGTTTCTTGTAGCAAATTGGCATGCCACCTCACTAAATGGCTATGAGGATTATCCATCTATTAGTAGTTCCAAACCCATCCCTTAGATGACAATTTAAATAAACTTGGTTACAAGAAAAATTACTAACCTGCCAAGAGCAAGGCTCCAACCATAGATTATCAACAATGTCAAAGTTGGGTAATAGAATTGCAATAAGACCACGACCAGCAGCCCAAACAGCATGTGGGAACTTGGCCTCCCTTGTCCACTGTCACATTTTAAACTCTATGAGCTAACTAGTAACATTTCAGATGGAAGTGATGTTCTGTACATTATTGCAAAAATCTTTTGTACGATCACTACAGCCTCTGAAAGAAAAACCACTTGGATTTCCAATTTCTAGCTAAAGCAGAGAGAATGAGAAATGAAAGAGGGGGAGACTCATTGCTTGGTTTCTATCATAGTCAGACTTAGCTACATCATCTCCCAATATTAGGTTCCTATAACACACCTGAGACAGAAATCTAGTGCGTTAAAAAGATCACATTTTCTTTGCTAATGAAAAGTTAGTAAGTGTCACGAACCTACATGCTGTATGTTTAATACTAAACTTCTCACCAAATTTGGCAGCCCTTTATACCATATACAGTCCTAAAGAAGGCAAGCTATTTCTACAAAGGAAAAGCTTGCATGCATTACCATATTGGAAGGGGACATGTGTTCAAATATCATTCTTTCACAAGAAACCACTAAAAAGTACAAAGGGCAGAGATACCTCAATGCTCTTCAGCAAATCACATTACAAAGGATTTTGAATTATTAGAAAAGTTAATAAATATCTTTCACAATTTCTATTTCTTTCATGGCATCTTTGTGAAAAGTTGAAAATAATAATACGGTATATGGTAATGTAATAGTATGCAAACAGCATAAACTGAATAAAGCAAAGGTCAATGTCATGTCTCTTAATAACTTGTCATAAGAATATAAGTCAGTCTAATGGTAATTAAAAAACAGATATGCGTAACTCTGTGCATTGCCTTATAAAAAGTAGTGGAACATGCTAGTACATGGAAAAAGAATGTCTAAACATTATTCTCAACCTTGTAATAACAACACAACTGCTTACATCAATAGGGGGATTTAGGAGTTCCATTCCATTGCTTATCTGACCATATGGCTCCATTAGATCCACCACATTCTGGAGATCATCTTTCGTCAATGCTAGTCCCAGATGATTCACCAGCATTCTACTCAATTTCTTTGCAGGCTTAGTTTTCTGAACCCATTTAGGAATAAATCTGCTGAAAGTCTACAACATAAGTTGAGATATAATTAGAAATCCATTGTTATAGATGAATCAGAAACCAGTTAATATAGAATTGGATTTTTCTTTTATGATAATGTCTATCTTCATTATACATGTTTCAGAAGCAATTAATGTAACTAAAACAGATGTAACAAAATAATAGTTGTAGACAACTTAAGAATTCCAAGTGATTCACTATGTTAATGAAACTCTCTACAGATAAAAAAAACTTATATCAAAAACATAAGACTTAGACTTTTTGTTGAATATGTCTCCTACCGCAAACCAGCTACAGTAGCTCATGAGCTCATCTGCGTCGAGAAATTTGCTCCTAAAGGCACTACCTTCTAAAGCAACTGGAACAAGTTTTAATTCTATAGGTCTTAAAAGAGCAGTCTTCTCGGCAACCTGAAAAACTCAAAAGATGATCAAAGAGAAACAATATGTAATAATAAAGTAATTTTGGTAAATTCATAAATTCATCTAATAAATTGGCTTCTGAGAATTGTAGTTAGCCAGAGATGCATATCTAGAAACAAGCAATTTTGGGGATAAGACGAAAAAGACAATCTGCTAATTGGGTGTATTTGTACTGCAAAGAAAAAGTATCATGGATATGCATACTTAGGTCATCTCAAGGAATAATGATTAAACAGAAATCTGTAAATTAACAAACACTTGGAAAGAGTAAAGGTGAAAACAAAATTTTTCTCAGAATTATTTTAAACAAAAAAATGTGAATTGGCACTAGAAAAAGACGTGAATGTCATCTCTAGAATGTCTGCACATTCAGGAATTACCTTCTTCCAATCTACATAGTCAACAAGATCCTCATCCATGGACTCTTTTCCAGCCATATGTAAAATCTTCTCCCTTTCTGCTTGAGTCGGTTGCTGAAGATAAAATACCCTATCCATCCGACCAGGCCTTTGTAAAGCTTCATCAATTTGTTTGATGTTTCTAGTTGTCGCCATCAAAACAACCCCATCTTGTTTCTCAAACCTGTACAAGTATAGTGTAGCTAACAGGATGAGAAGGACACCAAATAAAAAGAAAGATTATGAGTTGTAAACCAGTAGCATTTAATTTCCTTACAAAACTAAAATTAATGCATTGCAAAAACTCTAATTGGCATTAAGGAAATAAAATGACAACACAGTTCTACAAGTTAACACATTAAGAAATTAAAACAAAAATGAGAGAGGAAGAGAGGGAAATAGAACAGAGCCATATATTGCAAAATCACATTGGGTATCAAGGTAAAAACAAGTTAGCCAAGAAAAATATGTTAGTCTATAGGCCATAAAATTTTTTATGTTCAATCTCAATTTTCTCCATGGAGTAGGTTTTAGTATATAGGCCATAAACTTTTGATGTTCAATCTCGATTTTCTCCAAGGAGTAGGTCCAGGAGAAAGTATACAGATTTACCTTTAAGCCTCTCCTCCACCCACAATAAGCAATATCAAGAAGAAAAAGAAACTAAAAATCAAATTGAGAACAGAATAGTTGGTTAACATAAGCAACTAAATACTATTAACTTTATATTTTTCCAATGAGGAATTCCCTATAGAAAAGAAAAATAAGTTTGCATGACATTTGCACGTTATCACCTCAAAGTATATCAAGGACTTTGGTCAAGCTGCAAAATACTCAGGGAATTACCCATCAAGTTCCACTAGAAGTTGATTAATGAAGGCCTCGTGATCCTGTTTTTTAGTATGAATGAACTTGCCACGGACACCAGCAAAAAGGTCAAAATCCTCCACAAAGATGATCACAGGTGCCTAGAAGTGACAATTGACAAGCAGCAAATATAGAATGAGCATGTTTAATAGATGTACCTGTTTCTCTCATGGAAAAGGAACATTAATTAATTATCAACAATTATGCAGTGAAATTCCAGTTATAACCATTTTTGAAAAAAAAAATCAATTCTGTACCTCAAGCTTAAGCCATTTACATACCATCAGCAAAAATTACAGCCTACTGCCAAAGCTAACGCAACAAAACTCAATACTTTCTAACATAGAACTTCATTAGAACTTGTTGAAAAAAGTAGAACAAAAAGGTTTCTAAAGAACAAAGGTAAATTCCAAATGTGCGACATGTTGGCAGACGTTTCTACATTCAAAAGAAGATTTTGAAATGAAATCTTACAAAGACTTAATGAAGACTATTTACTGCGCAACAAACACTCTCAGAAAGCTAAATTTTCTCATCCAAACAGACTCAAATAGAAAATTCATCCTTAGTTGTAGCAAAAAGTGATGATATTTCAGCCATCCACTGTTAAATTACCAGTGTTGTAACGTAGGTAATTTTGGAGTTAAACAGGCTAGTTTTCCATGTTATAGTGACATGATATGTAAAATCCTTGTGTCTTTCAGAAAATTCAAAGTCTAAACCAGAAACTTCTCACAAAAAGAAATACAAACCCGGCCAGGAAGAAACTACAATTGTGAAACAGAAGCATTCATCATTAAAATTCAGAATAACCAGAAAATTATCACCATTCCCTCCTATCACACTATATATCCGCAAAGCAATGCAGAAACGAAAGGTAAAGAATATGGAACAACCAAATCCCTAGCGGTTTGAAATAGTTCTCTAACATTCGATGCACTTTGGCCAACCCATAATCCAGCCTCCAATTGCTGGGCTTTAACTTTGACAACAGGCACTTTAGCTTCTGCAGCAATAGCCAGTGCTAGAGAAGTCTTTCCTGTTCCTCTCTCACCTACAATGAGAACTCCCTGCAATATAACCTCAAATGTTTTACAAGTTGGCATGACCAAATTAGAAATAAACGTCTACCCGGCAGCAAAAATTAACACTCTTAAGACTCAGAAACATCCAAAAGTTCAAATTACACTTCCAACAACCTCATAAGAGAACTGTAATATGCAGATTAAATCAATCAATGTCTTCAATTTAGTTGGAAAACCTTCAGCTGAAAACTACCAAAAATGGTGGAAGGAAATCCCTTGATCCTTAATTACCAAAAAAAAAATCCCTTGATCCTGATCAGCCTCACAATTGTAGTCTCCAATTACACACAATATGACTATCAAGCAGCAAATACTATCTAAAATTGCACATTGATGAAGCCAAGTTAACCCAATCTAGAAATAACATCCAAGAAATTTGATTCTTACGATTAAGACTTACGAGAAACACTGGAAGTCTTGATGACTGCCAACAAGATGTGATTGCATAAACTTATTGCATCACAGCTTAATTCTTAGATAGCAAGTCTGAGATAACCAAAGAAAAGAAGGTGCAAGATGAAACAATGACATGCATGAATACAATTTTTACTATTGATAAAGTCAAGAATAACATACCCGAGGTGCACGGGCACCCATCTCCTGGAATGCACTAGGATTTTGTAGAAATGCTACAACTTCACTGATCTCCTCTCTCATAGACTCAATGCTAGCAAAATCCTTCAAAGGTATAGGAGGATTCTTCACCCTCTGGAAAACAGTTCAGGCTATTATAATCCATCTTAACAAACTCATAAATCAGATAGTGCCTATGAAATAATTATGAACCTTCATTCGGTCAAAAGCACTTCTAATAGGGTCGATTCCAGCCTTCTTTTTACGTTTGATTCTCTTGACCTTGTAATTAACGTAGGCTTTCTGCAAGATGGCATAAAGAGAGAGAACGCTGAAAAACAATCAACTAGAACTATGGTCCTGGAGCAGAAGCACTATTGAGCAACTAAACTCCAAAGCAAAGTTGGTCAAAATATATAAACAAGACCAATGATGTTTTGTTTCTTAGTCAAAGAGAGACTAAATGATCATGTAAGGCCAACCCAAATCCCAAAACTATAACTGGAGTATTGAATGACAAAGCAAGTGAAACAAGAAACAGAAATTACTGACAGCAGATGAGAAAATATTGTACTACTACAGAATGTTAACAGCAAGAAAGGTGAGCTCGTATCATTTGGAATGGGTATGACACCATTGGAAGCCCCAATTCAGGTAGAAACTCATAGAATTGAACTTCGTAAGCAAGATTAAAAAATATAATAAACTTGGAAATCGTTGATCTTTAAATTGTACTTGTGAAAACCTTTCACTTTTGGGACATTCGGAATTGGAATTTTGACGCTAAAAATGTATATTACGCTGTATGCTGTCAAATGCAATAAGAATTTTCAAAGAACTTAAATGGAGCTATTTTTGTTAAAATTCCAATTCTTAAGATGAACATAAAAAACCCAGTTCCTAATAACCTGCTTCTCTGTAAATTATATTCACTAAAACTTACTGTAATTGCAATTGAAATCAATCCAACACAATTCCAGTTCCAAATTCAGGATGACAAGTTTATAGTAATAAATTTGGCAAGTCACAGGAAAAAGCAGCAAGAAGAGAATTCGGGGTATAGGAAACCCATAATAAATAAAGATAATGCTAACTAAAGGGAGGAGCAACAAAGTCCACTTTTACAATGAAATCAACCCTGTTGAGAACCAAGGCTTATCTTTACATGTGAAAAGTAAATTTTCCAAGGTTTTGAATTCTAGAAAGAATTAAGAAGACTACCATTGAAGAAAGCCATAATAATACAAATAATGTGAAACAAACAAAATAAGTTTGAGCTATAATAAGTTTTTACAAATTCCAACTTTACCAAAAGAAATACAGTGATATCTTATTCAAATTCCATAAAGTATTATGAATTATAGTGATAGCTGCAAAGGGGAGTATATTAATTCAGCTATTTCATCGGCACATTAACATCCACTTAACGCAATGGGCAACTCATGAAACACTTGAGCTTTATAATAATGTCATAGTTTCATACACATTGGCTACAGAATTAAAAGAATTGCATCCGTTACTTCTCACACATATTTGGTTTAAAATTTCCTTAAAGAACCACAATATCTACACTTTCCTTTGGAGGTAGTAAGTTTTAACTTTCAAGACCTTGATTATAATGTTACAATTTCCACGTCATTTTTTTCTTGAAACCTAGTAACATCAAGAACCAAAACTATTCACCAAAACCAAAGTAAAGCTCTTCAAAACCGAAGCAGTTATCAATAATATTGGCAATGATCATGAGAAGGAACAGAACCTTATAGTTTTTACAACACCCAGATTAGGAACAGTTTAAAATATTCAGAACTTGAAAAGGTTATTAAAACCAGAAGAAAGAAGGATAAAGTGGTACCACTCTCTGCAACTTCCTCAAGTTTGGATTTTTGCGTAAAGGTCCAAAACCAAGAAGCCTTGGAATTTTTTTCTTCATAAACCGTAATACATGGTACACAATGTATCCATATATGAAGGTTCTAATGATGAACCAAAAGTACCACTGAAAGCCATCTCTCTTCCTGGACCTAAAACTCATTTCTGCCTCAGATTGCCATCTCAAGTACCATGTTGAAGCAACAGATTGACCAATTTCCTCTGGCCAAGCCATTCCCAGTCTCATCCTTACCTGTACAAGAAGAGGAAGCTTAACACTATTGAAACATACGCATGCAAATATAATCACTTGTGAAACAAGTCATAAGCTTTGAATAATCTGTTACCGGGAAAGGAATGAGCAACTCCAGCGTAGGAAAAATTATCACCATCATTATATCATCATTGAGATTTTTAATTTTTTCTAACAACAATTCTCTCCCAGTTGATACGACTCTGTTCTTCCACAACTCATTTAGGCATTGGCAAGAAAGCCTTATCATTAAGCGAAACTGTTGATGGAAATTCAATTCTGAGAAAGGGATCCACATCAGATACACTGCAGTTGGTATACCATTTGCAAGCAATTTCATGTAGAGCCCATCAAAACCTCCAAAATCTTCAAAAAGCATATCAAATTCCTGGAGTAAAACCATTATGATTTATTATTTTTGTAGAATGACCTATGTATATGAAAGAGATGAATTTGACAATATCCTATATAACCTTAACGTCAACATAAAATTCCTTTTCATCTCCCTTCAGTGTCATATACATAGCACCCCAATCATGCCTGATTCGAACGTGTTCCACTAATTTTTTTGATACAACATGTGGAACAGCCAATGGGTCCATTTCCCACCTTTTCTTCTCATCATTGTACCAAGTATTTGCAATCACTCTATCTCGATCCAAAAGAATCCGTTCCTGCAATCAATGTATACCACATGGTTGATGATTAAATAAAATCAAAATGATATTCAAATATCAACATGTAATAAGACAAATAGCAGAACATAGAGATATACAGAAAAGATAGACTTTCAAATTCAGTTTCCTTGCATTGAAAAAAAAAAGAATGTAAGGTAACAAATATTAGATGGATACCTTCACCATTTACATTCTTTGACTGATAAAACTAAACCCTGAATCTGCCTCAAGAATATACCTAAAACTTCCAACATCAAGCTATTAATAGAGAACTAAATGTCATGACATAATTCTACACATTTCACAAGGGAAAAAAAATATCAATATCACTTGACAAGAAGAAAATTTCAACTATTGAAGGAAATAGAACAAATATCAAGGTAGGAAGAGGTGAGGTTGCAAGAAAGGATTGCAACAGTTTGAGGTTGCAAGAAAGGATTGCAACAGTTTGGCAGCTTATATGCATTCCAGCTTAGATTTTAAAATTTTTCAACGCTTTCTGATGAATAGGCACGGTTCATGTGAGTGCATAATCTAGCTACTTAAAAAGCTTGTGTGGAACTGTCCTGTATAATCAAATGGAAACTAGACTTCAAGGGTCATAACAAAATCGCATGATTCCTTCAAATTTACATTGTTTTTTTAAAGTCCCAATGGCACATCAATTAGCTACCTGCTTTTGGGCCACATAGTGTTTACCAAAGTCAACATCTTCCAATAATTTTCTTTTCAGGTCGGCCTTTGATTCTTCACGCCATTTCTTCCAGCCATGGTACAAACGGAGACGTGCAGCCTTAGGAACCACAATTTCTTTATCTCCAAACATCCACTTCAGCTCAACTTCTGGGTAACCCTTCACAACCTCATCTTCTGGAGTTTTTACAACAAAACGCTTTTCATCACCAAACAACTTCATCTTTTTTCTCATACGAGCCTCTAGATCCTTCTGTAGTATACTAGACTCTCTAAGGCCTAGCTTTATACGTATTGCAAAGTCCATTGAATCTTCATCAAATAGAGGTCCAAGGCCTTCAACATCCACAACAGCTGGCAGAATCTTTTGTTCCAGCAATTTTCTCTGTGCAGTTTCCAATTCTTTTTGAATTTCTACTTTGGAGAGCTTGGTTATTGGCCCTTTTTCAGAACTGCAAGAACAATAAGCAATGGTCACATAACAAGTTTTAGCACAACACTCCTATTATCAACAGTGAGTAAGAAAATGATCTAGAGATAACGGGACAGCATACAATTTCTAATAAAAACACATAAAAATATTGTGCTAAGTATAGAACGAAGAAGCAATATAGTTAAAAACTGACCTTAGTTGCAAGCTTCAAAATATATCACCCGACTAAAAGGAAAAGAAGCAGGTACTGCATGGCTAATGAGTTAGAACAAAAAATTACAAGAGACGAGCTAAAAAATGCTCATAAAGGTGCACACTGCTTGGAGTTCCTACATTTATTCTGACCACACACCAACACTACTTCAAACAAACAAATGCATCCTCACCCTGCATTTCCTACAAGGTCCTATTCCTTCCATGATATTCCCAGAAATGCTTTAGGTCTAACTCATTCAATTATGTGATCTCTATCTACTCACCAGATGCTTTGGTATCTGGTAACCCATTCAAGGATTTCAAGCATATACAACTAAGGGAGATTTGACAAGTATACTGCAATGGTGGTAGCACTAATGCTTTTGGTGTTTAACCTTAGGCTGCCGATTATAACTGCACTACTTCCATGGAAACTAACTCAACAAGGCCCACAGGCAAAATTTTGACCAGGACGCTAAAAGCAGAGCAAAAATATTAATCATATAAATAACCATCTTTACACCAGAATTACGATTTCTTTAGTTCGTTTTAGACTGGACCTAATCCTTATGGACGTCAAAACTCAAACTGTACTGAATTACCACTTACCTGGTCTGCTGTCGCTTCAATTCCTGGCTAAGCATCTTCACCAACTCGTCACACTCCCTCTCAATAAAGCAAAGCTCTCTAATCCCAACACTCATTGCCATTGTCTCCCTCCGCAAAATTATATCCTCAATCTGACCAACTTTTTCCCATATCCCACTATACTCTTCCTCCATCACTCTCATTTTCTCCTCCAAGTCATCCATTTTGACCTTCTCCTCATTTGTCTCTGAATTCTCATACTCTCTCCTCAGCTTCATAGACTCGTCTACCATCTCATCTGCACGATTCATCAAGCTCTCTTTTTCTCTTTTCAACTCCCTCACTTCCTGAAATAACCCTTCCATTATCTCTCCTTGCAACTTCTCCTTTTTTGTTTTCACGGTCTTTAACGCCAACTTAACTTGCTCGAGGGCTCCATTTCCCTTTCTAGCCTCCTCTATGCGCTTCAACAACTTTGAAACCTCCACTAGCAAACTTCGAGTACTATCTGAATACCCATGCCCCTTTGATTCAGATTGTTCATCCAACTCTTCCTTCAATGCAGCTTCACCAAAAACTGGACCAATAAAAGCCTCAGCAGGCAATGAGCTAACTGAAAAGAACCCAATGGCAATGCAACACAAAGCATACACTATAGACCTTGTAATTCCCTTCAGTATGCATCTTTCGGGTTTTGTGACACACCCAATTGAGAAATTCGATTGCTTTTCCTGTTTTGAGCTCGCAGGTGGATCCAAAAAGCGACCGTGAGCATGTTCTGACCTTAAAGCTGCTTTTTGGACACTCCAAACCCGCAAAACCCTGGCTAACGGAAGATTCCTACATGATTTAGAGGTGAATTTCGAGGTTCTCAATCTATATCTGATTGGTGGTGAAGAAAGATTGTGATTTTGAGAGAAATGGAAGAGAGAGGGAGTGAAAACTGAGGACATGAGGGCTTAGTTAAGTAACAAGGAGCATACAAAGGAAAGTACGAGGTTGTTGGGCATTGTGGGATTGAGCGGAGACTTGTGAGTGAGAGTTTTTGGTCACTTCTTCTGAGTTTCAACTTTCACTAGAAGATAATTGCAAGACTCACTCGGGCAGTTCCATTCGAGGGTGTGACAGAAGCATGGACGGGATCGAAGGAGATTTTGGTCCGGTTCATGTCCATCCGGTTCTTTTCCCCTCCTTTCCGGTTTAGACTTGCACAAAGGGCAGAACTTTTTTCCTTATAAATCATAATGAAAATAATGGATTTTGGGTCCGTTTTAAAAATACAACCTTTTTCCTTCTATAAAAACTATGCTATTATTGTGAAACAATTCTTGATGGAATTTAATATCTTTAGAGATTACTCAATGTTTGTAAATTGAGTTTAATCTTGATATTTGATATTTAAAAGGTGTAAAATTAATTAATTGTCATATTAACACTTCAGAAAAATAGAATTCACTGTAAGCATATTAGTTAAATATAGTCATACACAATTTTCAGGTCTTTTTAGTATAATTTTTTATAAAAATAATATGTAATTGAGATAATTTAAGAGATCATAAAAATTTAAGAGGTCGCCCAATTATAGTTAATGTTCGATTATTACTAATATTTTAAAAATAGAATCGGACCAGTCGGTTCAACCAAAAATAGTATGAATTAGCTAGTTGTTTGGTTCGGTTTCATTTAATAACTTGTATATATAAAAACTAGCTGATTTATTAGAGAACCAACTAGTTTATCAGTGAACTGGTCGAAACGGTCAATCTATATACCTAAACTTCATATTTTAGAAATAAAAACTTAAAACTCTCCTCGCCTTTACTTTTTGCTCTTCACCATCTTCTCTTCACATATCTCATTGCTTCTATAGAAGCATGTAAGTAAATATGATACCTATGGGTAACCCATAGATGCAAAAATCGAGTCCTATTGACTCTCTTTGGGTAGTTATTGTGAATTCAATGGTCGAAGGAATTATGTCCTCTAACATACGTAGCTGGTTTGAGATAACGAGCTTGTTGAAACAACTTTGATCTCTAATTCCTCTAAGACTAAGCACCGTGATCAAAGGGATTGTCTCTACATCTAGCTGAAAAGGACTTCTTGAAGGTTTCGAAGACTGTTTTTATTCTAAAGGGTTTGTGAAGATTGTTTGAGTTTAGAATGCAATCTTTCTTTTTTTCTTGAAATTATTGCTTCTCTTGTTGATCTCTCTCTCAGAGTTATATTGGCTCTTGGGCTGGGTTTCTTCATGGCATAGTGACCATCGGAATTGGGGCTCTCTCTCAGAGATGCAATGGTAGAGCTTTAAACTTGGATGGTTGTCTATGTTATTTTCATAAATGACTAAAGTATCTAATGCAATGGAGACAGATTCGGAAAGCCGCCACGGATGGGTAAAGAGGCTAAAGGAGAAGCCCATTCTCTTAAAGCCACTCGTTAGAGAATACCAGCCAAAAAATGAGTATGTCTGCCACTTTCTTTCACTAGGAATGGGAATAACGTCTAACATATCTCTCGAACGCAAGGTACCACTCATTTTCTATTTTGGTGCTCCTATTATTGACTTACTAGAAAGGATGAGGGAAGAATATATTATAGGTTCCTATGAGGTATGGGAACTGGATGGATAGAGGAGCAAAAAATCTAAGAGTTAATGAATGGGTTTTGGAGTGAAATGCTTATTCTAATTATCAATCCATGCTTCTATAGAGTTCGAGTTTGTTTAGCTTACTATGTTAGTCAAGGTTTCAATATGTTAAGAGATGACAGATAAGATAAGGCAATTAATAGCTTCATCTATAAGAGTAACAACTATAGGATATTTCTTCTTTATTCATACTTATTGATTCATTAGTTTCTATAACAGATAAACTCTATTTCATTTTAATCTCTGATTTTGACAGTTATGTTATTTTACTCTGTTGAAGTATTCAATTTGTTGATCTAAAACACCAAAACTAAAAACTACACTTGCAATATTTTGACAAGATAACACTCGACTATTTGAAGTAGGCAAACCTATAAGTGTTAGCCTCAGAATTTTTTTTAATAATAAGCATGATTAGATTAATTTTGGGATTATTGCTAAATTAATTTTTGTTAGAATTAATTAGCTTACTAATGTAGGTAAGATGTTATGAGTTAGGTAAATTGAATTAATTGTTAGGGTGGTAAGAATGTATAAAGGGCATAGTTGGAAGATCACTTAAGTTGGAAAGATTTAAGGCATTAAGGGAAGGGCTTTTTGGTCATTGTAGCTTCATTAAATGATAGAAATAAGACTTGGCTTGTGTGGGAAGGAGAAGA
>JANKOE010000003.1:45672100-45683864 GCA_026284465.1 Erythroxylum citrifolium
TCGACTTGTCGGTACTGAAGGCGTGTAAGTCGACTTGTCCCTTGTACAAGTCGACTTGTACACGACTTACACTTACATTAGCTTGGGTTGTTGAAGCTCCCAACTCATGCACTCCCCTGGTATCTCTAAAACTATACTGTTGATGATTCAGAGCCATCTTCTTAATTAAATCCCATGTTTCCGAAGTTGTAAGATCAATCAAAGAACCTCTCGATGCCACATCCAACATACCTTTCTCTTGACTTTTCAACCTATCGTAAAAGTATTGCACTAATTGCTCATTTGGTACCTGGTGATGTGGGCATCTGGACAGTAGATCGTGAAAGCGATTATAGTAATCATAAAGGGATTCATCATAATCTTACCTAGCTGAATAGATTTCCTTCCTCATCGATGAAGTTCGGGAAGCTGGAAAATACTTTTCCAGGAAAGCTTTCCTTAAATTCGCCCAGCTGTGGTAGGCATTCGTCACATGCCTCGGGAGACTCATGTACCACTCCCGTGCATTTCCTTCTAGTGACAAATGAAAAACCTTCCATAGAACTTGATTAAGGGAAGCTCCCACTGGTTTTATACTCTAACAGATCATAGACAAGGATTGTAAATGCATGTAAGGATCCTCTCCTGCCAAGCCATGAAATTTAGGAAGGGAATTAATCAGTAATCCTTTCACTTCAAAATTAACATCAAAATTAGGGCAAGCAGCAGTAAATGGATTATAGTTCACAGCAGAAGTTGTTGCTTCCCTAATGGTTCTACGTCTTTGATTCCCATTATTCTCTCCTACTCTCTCATGCTCACCATTTCCTCCATTATCACCATTTCTCGGTTAGTTAGCATGAAAGTTAGGATTTTGGATAAAAGCTGGGTTCTCAGCCATGATCACTCTTTCTCATGACTCACTCCCACTAGTTGGCTGACTTGACTCTTCTTCCACAACTACCTTACTTCTCTCTTGTTCTTTCCTCTCTTTTCTAAGCTTCCTTAAGCGTCTCTCAATTTCGGGTTGGAAAGGAACAAGTCTAGTTTTACGGGGCATGCACATAAACAATTCAAATAAAAGAAATTGTAACAAAATTGACTCACAAGCACACAAAATCAAATAAAAGGTGAGATGTGAAGGATGCGAATGTATGGTGTGTAAAAGTATGTATGGAAAAATGCTAAGTATGAAAAATCAAAGTGTGGAAGTATGCTTTGTTTGTGTTTTCAAGATTTATGCTATGCAAAGAGAAATTAAAAACCTATACTATTGACAAGTATGAAGTAATACTATCCAAAATGAAATGTAAAGGAAAAGGTTCCTATTATCAACGATAGACAAGGATGACCACGGCTAACCTAAAGAAAACCAATTGCTTGGTTCCTCTATAACGACGCCATTTTTGATCTGTGGTTTGTCTTTGGGTTATTCTCTTTGAAACCAAATCAAAAATTTAATTCTAATGATTGTAATATAGAGTGTAACCTCGGGTAGTCTCACTTAATCGAAACCCAATGCAAATGATCTAAGCTAGCCTAATTGTTAAGAAATGCAAACTAAATTGATAAAAAGGGGGTTTTGGATCTTTGATAAAACTTAACTAAATTGAACTAATTGAAAGAAAAGTATATAAAAGGTATTTTTTGGATTTTTGGGAAAGAAAATTAAAAACTCAAACAATGATCAAATTGGTAAAATTCTCTTGAAAATGTACTTTGGCTATCATAGTTCAAAACAAATCTTTTTGGGAGCAAAAATCACTAAGTTTTCAAATGATGAACCTTAAAGAACTCTTTAAGTCCAAGGTATTAATTAATGAACTCCATCCCTTAAAACCTTGTTAAATGCATCTTAGTGTATATTAATGGATAAGCTGATGCAAGTGGTCAATTTGGATCAAGCATAATCTCAATATCATACATAACTAGGTAGATAAAAGAGGGTTTACACCAAAAAGACATATATAAGACTTTATATATTAAAGCTCCAAGTTCTACATAAACAAATCCATAACACAATACATTGTTCAACACTTTATTAAACTATAATCAAGAAAATCTAACTACAGGCTTAGAACCTAACTCAGGAGTTCATAACAATGTAGTTAAACACAACAATGTAAAAACAACTCCCCTTTGAAGCCCATTGAACTCAAGATATCGCTACATCTTCAAGAGGAAATGGTGCTTTAGCCACACATCACTTCAGGAACCCTCACAACTATAAGCACACTGATAGCATCTATGGAAACAGTAGCAGATGATGAAGGCGACGATGAAAAATGGATAGGATTGATGGATGAAGGTCGAGAGTGAGAGAGATGAGAGGTGTGAGTGTGGTCGGCTGTGGATGTCGAGTGTTGTCTCTCTCTCTCTATGATGTCTGCTGTAACCTAATTTAGTAGGTTTTTAAGTGATGGATCGGTGGGTCGGGTCAATCAGTGAGGGATTTTGTTAAATATGGTCTGGTTTTTGATGGTTCACCGCGACAACAGATAAGTTCACAGCGTTATACTTTTCCCAAAAGGTTTTTGCTCTTTGCTAGATTCTTCACCACAGAAAAATAATTAATTTTCACCGCGGCGAATTTTCCTGAAAGTTCAGCCAGGATTCTTCATGTTTCGCTGCAACAATAGGTCTGCTTTGCCGCGAGGAACGTCCTATAGCTCCTTTGCTCTTGTTTTCTTCATTTTAGCATATTGACTCCCTTTTCCTTGAGCTTCCTACAATCAATAATAGCAATTTGCAGTATCAATTGGTCTCAGAAAAATTAATAGTGCAATTAATACCAAGTTGTAACAATTTTTACTATCAAATTGCATAAAATAAAAGTACACGCTCAAAGATTAATTTAAGCACAAAATCAAGAATTATGAGTCAAAAAGGATATTAAAAGCCATGAAAGTGTTACCAATTTATATAGTAAACTTGGGCTCATTCAGCGTACAAAGATATAAACAATATAAGGATATACAAATGTCATAAAGGTTAACCACAAGTTTTAGGAGATTATTTGATTGATATGGATTTATATCAAGATTAATATTACCACAAGTGCACGACGTAACTGTAGCTAGCATAGGCAAGTACAAGTCCGTCCCAAGAAGACTGTAAGTACTAGTAATTACCCTTTTTCTATTATCAAACTTATGAATCAGATTGTAGATTTTAATTAAAAATTAAACTAAACAAATAAACTAAAAATTAAAACAATATTGAACTTAGAACAAGGAAAATGCTAATATGATGTGAATATCAAATAATAGGTCTAGTCATGAATCCTCCTAAGAACCTTAATTATTAACCCTTTTTCATGCAATTATATTATTGAATATTTAATAAGTAATGCATCAGTTAACTAACAAAAATCTTTATAGCTAAAACCCCTAGGATTTCTTTATCGATATGTTAATTCCGCTATTAGGTTTGACCATAATCTAGAGAATTTATGTTCATCTATCTCTAAATTTGCATGCAACTCCTTCAAATTATGGTAGATATATTCATACAAGCTACATTAGAATAAGAATAAAATAAATAATTGAATTATAATAAATCAATCAAATGTAATTGGATTGAATAAAAATCTAATCTTATTTTTATTGCCATTTAAGGTTCATCACATCTAGACACTAAACATGTTTAGTTCCTACCCATAGAAAACAAAATCAATAATAAATATGCATAAGACAAACTAGGAAATAAAGAAATCATAATTCTAAATTTCCCTTTTTACTTTTGATGAATCTTTTTACAAATTTGGATTGGATGAAGCTCATCCGTTGATCAGAATTTTCGCCTCTCTAGGTGTCCCATTTCTCAAAATTACTAAAAACTTGACTATCCTCGTTTTTACTCTGCTCACGTCCTTTTATAGAAAAAACTAGGGTTTTGGGGTTATACATGGCCAACATACATAGATGTGTGAGTAACTGTGCATCTCTAAAGACACCTAAATTTGTCATTTCATACGGGTAACATACACATCTATATATATCATCATACATGGGTGTATAAATCCACACAACCATAACAAAAATTCATCAGTATCTATATGTTTGTAGAGACTTACATAGTCACTGTACACGATCATGTAGGTCCTTAGTTGATTCAAATCTTCGTTCCATACCATAATTTCATTTGAATTATAATGTTTTAGTTTCATAAGGCAATTATTGCCTATAAATGCACTTGACATGAATTAAATAGCAAACTAGTAAATATGAAACTAAATACAATAAATATAAGTGTATAATTATAGTTAGATAGGAATTCATCACACATCCCCACACTTAAGCTTTTTCTTGTCCTCAAGGAAATCATAATCTAAATCGTTAATCTTATAAAAATCTGTCCCTCATTAACTTTAACCTATCCGTACATACTATAAATCATCATGTCATATTAATCAAATCATCATAAAATTAGAATCAAGTTCTCCTAAACTAACGTCATAAGTTAATATCAATAATAACCATGTCAATAATATTTTTGAAATCAAAAGCACAAATCTTTACACCCATGCACTTAAGTGTTTAGGGTGAAAAGTATAACAACTCTCAATTCAATGCATACCAGTATTTTTAACTATAAGCTTACAATATTATCACATCTCCTAGAAACAAAAATCAAAAGATATTTATAAGGGTTTAATGAGGCTTAGGTAAGGTATTAATGAGGCAATCAAAGGGTTGCTAAAATTGAAAGAAATTTACAATAGAAAAGATTACAAGAAACTTAGTCTTTCACAATATAAGTCCTTCATAATATGAATCTATTAGTACCATAATTTAAACACTTCTTTTTTTAATTTACCACAATTAAAGAATTATTCAACCTTTTGAAAATTCAGATTTCAAGCAATCAAGTAATTGTAAATACTTTCAATGTTCAAATTAATAACATATCTTCAAGAAAAATAAGGTAAAGGCTAATAATGGTGTTATAATTAATGAAAAAGGCTAAGGCTCAAAATTGGTTACTCTTATGGGATAAAATATGGTAGGGTATTATAAGGAAATAGCCTAACAAATTGTTAAATCTAAGTGCCTTTATCACTTCAATGCTTCTAATTTAACATATTTGGTTTCAATATTCATAATAAAAACAAAATCTAGAATTATCCAAATATGCATGATAACGCATGAAAGAATAAAAAAGCTTAAAATTTTATATATTTTGCTCTTAAGCCCAAAATCTCATAAAAAATTGTCTTATGGGTGTAAATAATATGCAATTTTGAGTCAAATTCACTATGTCAATGACTATTAATAATATAACTTGTAAAATTAAGTTTATTCTAACTATCATCCTTTTGCATAATAGTTCAATTCAATAATAAAAAATGATTTGAAGTATTTTTAGACAAATTTTTACTAATTTAAGATATTAGTTCATAACAAAGATTATAATAAGCTTAAGAAATCCCTTTCTTACACTTAAAATTGTAGATTGTCCCCAATGTACATAATATAAGCATAGATAAATAAAAAGTAAGGAAGGGTCAAAAATTGTACTTTCCTGAGTAAGAAGAATTTCAAATTTCTGATTTTGATGAAGGATCCATCAGATATTAGATGCAATCGTCCTTGCAAAATTAAAAACAAAAGGGAAAAAAGATAAAAGAAAAGAAAATAATAATAACAATAATAAAGAACATGAAAAATAACATAATTCATGGGTTGTCTCCTATGCAACTCTTGTTTAACAGCATTAGCTCGATGTACCCCTTTATATTTACCGTCAACCTAGGTATATAATAGTGGCTTACTTCTACCTATTTGTCTATATAACGACTTCCAAACATGTGAATAAGCCACATATTGTACGTTAATAATAAGGAAATATTGTATTAAATAAATAACTTCAATGGACTCCATCAATGCCCTTTTTAATAACAAATTGTTAACAGAAAAGGAATAATGAAATGTTAACAAAAAAAGAAATAATGAAACTCCCTGAATCTTCAATTGAATCAAACAGTTTGTCTTCTGGGTAGTAGGAGCCATCCATACTCAAGGTTACCACTAATTGTTCATCAGTAATTTCATCAATTAGCTCCTCCTTTTATTCTTTCTTAATCTCCTTGTCTACTTTATCTTCTTAGACAAAGGCTTCCTCCTCCTCTTCTTCTTTAATCATCTTTTGTCAATTATATACTTCCTCTTCTTTGACATAGGCTTCCTCTTCCTTTTCTTCTTCTTCTAATTCCTTTGTCATATATTCGTCCTTTTCTTTTAGAACAACAGTTACCACCTCATCTTCTTAGAATGAAACTTCATTCATGAAATCATCATTCATCTCTTCTTTACTCTGAGGAATTAATAGGCTCAAATAAAATGTTTTATTATGCTCAATATATTTGAGTGAAGAAAATCTCTTTTCGAATTCATGTTAGCTAGCTTCACTTTTGACAAGGTATTCCATTATTGTATCTATAAGTCATTCTTCCTACTGCATATCATAACTCCTCTAAGAATATTGTCAGCTCCATCCTTCCATTGTGAGTTGTGGCTATAGTGATAAATCTCAAATCATAAAAATAAATCACAAACTCAAAGTCAAAGTAGAGAAGTACAAAGGATAAATAAATGAATAATTCCAAAATTAAAATAAATTAAAATAAATAATAAAATAAATAATAAAAGCTCGACTTTCTTAATATTACAATCCTCAATAATAGTGCTAAAAATTTGATTTATATGGTTTTATATTAATACTATATATCGCAATTGCACAACGTCGTTGTAGCTAACATAGGAAAGTATGGATCAATCCCACAAAGACAGTAAGTAATAGTAATTATCCTTTTTCTATTATTTAACCTATGAATCATATTGTTAATTTTAACTAAAAATTAAACTAAACAAATAAACTAAGAATTAAGACAATACTAAACTCAAAACAAGGAAATAACTAAGAAGATGTTAATATCAAATAATTGTGTTTAAGTAATGAATCCATTTAAGAACCTTAATTATTAACCCTTTATTATATAATTATATTATTTATTATTGGATCGTGAAAATTCTTCTCTTATGTTAATATCTTTCTTAAGACTATTAAAAACTAATCCATTTGTTAATTAACATAAATTTTTCTAGTTAAAACCCCTAGAATTGTTTTATCAATTTGTGAATTTCGTTATTAGGTTTGACCTTAATCTCAAAGATTTATGTCGACCTATCTCTAAATTTGTATGCAACTCTTTCCAATTATGTTAGATCTATTCATACAAGAGGATTCTCAGTCTCAATTATATGAAATGAAATCTTGCACTAATATTTTGGATATATTAGAACAAGAATAAAACATATAATTAAATTATATTAAATCAATCAATAAAATTACATTGAATAAGGAATCTAATCATGTTGTTATTTCCATTTAGGGTTCACCATATCTAGAAACTAAAAAGTTTAGTTCCTATATGTAGAAAACAAAATCAATAACAAATATACAGAAGACAAACTACAAAACAAAGAAATCATAATTCTAAATCTCCCTTTTTCTTCTAATAAATCTTCTTACAATTATAGATTGAAAGAAGCTCTCTATTGGATATCTTAACATTATCTTCATGTTTTTCTCATCCCTTTATCAGAACTGTCACATATCTAGGTGTCTTACATCTCAAAATTACTTTAAAATTAGACTCTCCTCATTTTGCCTCTACTTATTTTATAGTAAAAACTAGGATTTTTGGGTTATACATGGTCAACTTACATGGGCGTGTGAGTGACCATATATCTCTAAAATCACCTGAATTCACCATTTCACATGAGGAATATAAATGATTGTGTATATCAACATACACGAGCATGTAACTCTACATAACTAGGACCAAAATTCTTCAATCTCTATATGTTCAAAGACTTACACAATTAATGTACATGGTCGTATAGGTCCTTAGTTGCTTCAATTCTTCGTTTCATACCACGATTTCATCCAAATTCTTATCCTTTTAGTCCAAGAAGGTAATTATAACCTATAAATTCAATTGAAGAGAATTAAGTATTAAATATACTATAAAACTATTAAATATAAAGCAAAATATATGAAATATGAGCGTATAATTATAGTTAAATAATCATTTATCACTGTTTATACCTTGAGGAGCTTGCTTAAGTAGTTTAGCATCTTGCTCACCATTCATTAGACAACAAAAAAGGTATTTTTTTTCCATATTTCTCTATTAATACAATTTCATGGTTGATCTTGGATTTATAATTAAAGTTCGTGTTATGACTACTGTATGGTCTAAGAGCTTTGGTTATATCAATGGCATATTTATTGATTGAATTGTTTTTAAACAAAAAATGAGTCAAATGGACTTTAGGATGATTTTTTGGTGACATATCCAAGGAATTCGATGAAAAATCACCAAAAATGATCTTCTTCTAGTGACTAGAGGGAGACACCATAAAGAAATAGCTTGTTGCTTCTAGGACACACCAGACATCTAGCACGTGAAGTCCATGCACGTTAAACAATTAGAGCATATGTTTGATGCATGGTATGCATGCGCCTTATGCATCTAGAGACACACGAGGCCATGGCATGAGCTATACATGCACGACAATGACGCCAATTGCTGATGTCAACACACTTCAGGAAAAAAACTTGAATTTTCCAAAATTGACAAAATGATCCATCAAGTTATTTTAGGTCAGTTTTTGGGTCTTGTGAATTTATAAAGTAAGTTTTTAAATGTTTCTTGATTTATTATATTAGGAATAAATAAGGTTTAACTTTATAAAAATCAAATAAGGTTATTAAAGCCATGATTGGGTGAATTTTCATGCATTTGACTTTAAATAGAAGAGATACATATGGTTTTGGTTCACTCACTGAGTTCGCAAAACTCATTAAAATTGAAATGTTGATTTTTAAGTATTGAGGAGACCTAGCTTCTAAAGAAATCTAGTTGAAGTCTAGTATTATCAATTTTGGGAATAAAAAATGGCTCAAAGGTCTGGTCAGTTGATATCTGAGGAGTTTAGATATAATGTGTTTGTTTAGTTTCTCATTTCATGTAGGAAATTTTGTATAGAACAGTAAACTCACAGATGTTTTCGTAATGTAAATATATAGAGTGTGAAATGTAATGTGACGATGTAAGTTATGTTTTGTTAATGAAATGGGAAAAGTTGATCCTTTCAAATACTTGTATTTCTGTGATGCCATAATAAGTAAATATGATTGCTCTAACAAGCCATTCTCATAGGGAATGTTCTCGGATGTCCTCTGGATGTTCGGGCTTATGCTCTATGGTAGTGGTATGTTACATTTTTGATATCAAAGCATGGTTTGACATCCTTAAGGACATATAAGAACATTTAGACATGATATATAGTGAGAGACTCGTATAGTGATCACCCTTATTGTTTATTATAGGTCATCCGCTATAGGAGATCATGTCGAAGAGTTAGCTGACCTTGAGTTTATAGGAGCCAATAGAGAGTCTCCAGTACCTTAGTTTGAACCAATGCCTCTGAGAATTCCTGAGAAGTGAGAGAGGAGGTATGATAAGCTTAAAAAGCAGGGGCTGTCAGTCCAATGAAAGCGACTACGCAGTCTCCCTACTGTAAGGCCCAGCTTATCAATGGTCGAAGACTATTCTCGACAGTTCCACTCGACCTTGTAGACTAACAT
Organism: Erythroxylum citrifolium; assembly: GCA_026284465.1. Lineage (NCBI taxonomy): Eukaryota > Viridiplantae > Streptophyta > Magnoliopsida > Malpighiales > Erythroxylaceae > Erythroxylum > Erythroxylum citrifolium. Next base: position 45,681,737 of record JANKOE010000003.1, read on the forward strand.
GAGAAGACTTCCTGAGGGTCTTTAAGGAGAACTATATGCTTAAGATCTATCTAAAATAGGGAAGCCTTATTGCAGCTAAGTATAAGGTGAGGTTTAATGAGTTAATGGGGTATGCTACTGCTTTAATTCCGACTGAAGAAGATAAATGTAGGCAATTTGAGGATGGACTGAATATGGAGATTAGAACGAAGTTGACCATCACTAATTTGAGTAGTTTTGCTGAACTGAGAGCTGTATCGATTCGAATTAGGCAGTTTCTGAAAGATGGGCAAGGAGAGTATAAGCAAGAAGTTAGAATGAAGAGGTAGGGTGAGTCCCAAGCTGATTCTGGAAGGAGATTCAATAACCGCCAAAATAGATTGTTCCAATCACAGACTAGATCGAGACAGTCAGGATTTGGACCAAGAGGTGCTTTTGCTCAGTCTGGTAGTGGTAGAGGCCAAGTATCCAGAAAGAAAACACCACAGATGTGATTGAGCCCAAGTTTATCTTATTAATTGGCTGCACTTTCATAACTGTTAATGCACTTTTTGACTCCTAATTGTAATTTTTGTGCTTAAATTAGTTTCTTATAGTGAACTCATATTATTTGCAATTTGTTAGTAAAATTGTTGCAAATTGGCATTGATTGCATTATAATTTTTTCCTAAGGACAATTGATACAGGAAATTGCTATTTTATATTGTAGGAAAAAAGGGGTCAAAGAGAAGAGAAAGTCAACAGGGCGTGAGGTCCTCCATGCATGTCGCGGCGCATCCAGACTAAGACACACCGCGGCGCACACCGATCTCCTCGCCACGGCGAGCGAGCCAAGGACAACACGCTGCGGCGTCTATTAATTGTCTCGCCGCGGCGAGTGAGCCCAGAAGCGCACACCGCGACGTCACTTAATCATCTCGTCGCAGCGAGCAGACGGATATTCAGACTTTAAATGGAAAATAACAAGAACTGAGGGGCAAAGAAGAAGCAGATTCTAAGAAAATAGCAAGAACTAAGGGGGAGCGTGCCAAGAAGGGAACTCCCACGAGAAGTTCAAAATCTAAACCCAGTGAGAAAATGCCCATTATTGGAGAGAAGACATCATCAAAAGAATTGATGATTTCTCATAGAGAAGGAAGCCAGGTGTGGGTTATAAAGAAGTTTTCCTTGAAGAGAAAGGGGGAGGTACTTCTATCAGAAATACCTAAGCAAGCGAAAAGGTCACTGATTGAGCCCATGTTTATCATATAAATTGGCTACACTTTCATGGTTATTAATGTACTTTTTGACTCTTAATTCATGATTTTGTGTTTAAATTATTCCCTTACGGTGAGCTTATGTTTTATGCAGTTTGTTAGTAAAATTGTGCAAATTGACATTAATTGCATTATAATTTTTCTAAAGACAATTGATGCTGCAAATTGTTATTTATATTGTAGGAGAAAAAGGAGTCAAAAAGGATCAGAAGAGTCAACACGGCGTGAAGTCTTTAAGGCACATCGCGGCGTGAACTAATCACCTCGCTGTGGCGTAATTATCATGTCGCAGCGCATCAAGAAGGAGACACGTCGCGACGTATGCCAATTTATACATCGCAATGCATAAACGGATAACGGCACGTCGGGACGTCAAATAATTCACACGCCGCGGCGAGCAAGCAAGAGCAGCACATCGCGACGTCAAATAATTCACTCGTCGTGACGTGCAGACGGGCGCCCAGACTTTAAATAGAAAATCCTCTCACTATACTAACCCTACCCGATCCATCCTTTAAATATTGCTGAATTAGGTTAGAATAAGGATCTTTTGGCAATCAACATTTGGCACAGAGAGAGGAGACCGACGAGCTAGGAGAGAAGAAAAAGGGAGCACTCACAACATCACCCAGGGTTCCCTTCGGGGTTCCCTGGGAACAATCTTTGCATAGGGTTTTCTTTTCATTTTCACCGCCGACTCCACCATGCTTAGATTGGATTCATTGCGAGTTGTAAAGTCTCCCATCGCTATGCGTGGCTAGGCGTTTCTTTCCTCCTGAAGATGTAGTGACGGCTGGAGTTTACCGAGCTTCAAAGGGGAGTAGCTTAATCTGTAGTTTAGCTATGATTTATAAATGCCTAGGTCTAGGATTTGTAACTTGTAGTGAAGCTAC